>JAJEKB010020748.1:63771-140082 GCA_022393335.1 Macrotrachela quadricornifera
TCAGCATGAAAAGAATTTTTTAGTTAACAGTGATTTCAGATCTTTTCCAAAATCAGTTTTTAATGCTAAATCTGAAAATAATATTTTCTAAAAGTTGCAAGAATAGAAACGTAAGTATTTTTAAAGATTTCGAGCCAAAACCCCATTTTCGGACATATAACGTTTTCCAAGTTTTTTCCAAGTTTTGACTTGAAAAAAAGCATGCAGGAGAGCTAAAGACTAGTTCTACGTGATCAACAGCTCACGCTCTATCAAACCATGTGCAAAAAAAGAAAAAACAATTCACTGGAATCTAGCATTCCCTGCATCTTACAACAAAGCTATACTATTGTGCAGCCCGTGAAAAGCTGCATCGAATCCTGAATATCAAACTCTATCGTAAGGCCGTTTTCCAAGCACTTTCAAAGCCCAGAGAAAGCCTGGAATGAAAATAAGCCCTAATTGAGGGAGTATTCCCTTGGGAAAAATTTTCGCCTATAAAATCTCGAGAAAAAAACTATACCAGCCTATAGCTCGTGAAAAACTGCATTGAATCCTGAATATTAAACTCCATCGTGAAGCCATTTTGTAACCGATTGAGCAGCGGGAAGATGCATGCGATGGGAAAAACATGGATAAATACACTACATATTCCTTATAATTTTTTCTTGTATGTACTATTTCTCGGCGACTCATATTGGGTTTTGTGCAGAATTTTTTGCTCTTTCAAATAAGACTACTTATAGCTAGATGAACAAATGTGTTGACAAGCATATTGTCAATGTACAGCCGTTTGTAGGAGGTAAAAATAGGGTAAAGTAATATGAGCTGGAAGGCACCAAATCGCTTCCAAAAGATATTGAATTTGGCATCAAAACATTTACCGTTTAATTCTGCATCAAAGTATATACTTCTTTCGGGAATCCTGACGTGAGCCACTTTATGTTCTTATGCAGCCCCGTCCTCTGTATTACCGAATATACAGAAAATCTCACACAGATAATGAATGTGAATTCTTTCAGAGAAAAATGATCAACACTAGTGAAATCAGTTCCTCACTAACAATTGCCATTATCGGAGCTGGAGTGGTATGTATTCTCGAATTGTTTTCTGTTGTTGAAATGTGCATTCTTCAGGATAGTAGTTTATGTGCATGTTTCTTCGTTAAACATGGCTTCCGTGTACATCTACTTGAACTTCGACCTGATTTGTTCTGTTGTTTTATGCTCTATTTAATTAACTTTCTATTCTTAAGTAGATATGCGTACACGAAACGTGGTTCATAGACAGAGTATCAATATGACATTGTCTCGACGAGGTCTTGACGCACTTGCTTACATCGATTGTGCAGAGAAGATTCAGAGAAAAGGTATCTGGATGAGCGGCTGAATGTTGCACGATGAAAATGGCCAGACACATTCTGCGTCTTATGGCACCAACCCATATCACATAAGAGTCATGTTCTTCACAGTACTCCACCTGTTATGTACTTCTATATCCGTATTCAGAAAACCATGTCCATCGATCGTCGCGTTCTCCATGAACTTCTCAACGAAGGTAAATACTTCTAATCTTGACATCATTGAGGTATGGAAGGAGAAGCGTGTTCGCTCGACAGATCGACTGCAAGTGACCATAGATTTTCTCATGAAATTACAAGGGAACAACAAGCGAATCATATCTCAGTCGTGTGGATATAGGCCCTTTTCTCGAGGGTCTTTTTTACAAAACAGAAAAGCAAGATACTTTCTTGAGAATGACAATCTTAGACACGGGCGATTACGGACTGGAATCCGAATCGCCGATACCGATTCTCATCATAAAAATAACTTATACTGTCGATTTCAGTAAGATTCGAAAAACGTTCGAGCCGATCCCGATGCGACTCTGATTCTTACAAATAAAAATTTGGAATCGGGAGCATTTTCATAGAACATGATGTGTTTCTTTCTTTAACCCTTAACAAAAGTTAGATTGATGCCTCAGAATTATATATATATATACAATAATTTAATTAATAACAAACAAAGACTCCTCTACTTCTGCTTAGCATAATCTACATTCAATTCAATGGTTATTGTGATTAATGTACAGCTCCTTTTTGATCACGGAATGAGTGATACCCATTCCGATTCTGATCGAAAAAAAAACTTGAACTGCTAATTCCAGTGCAATTTCGATTCTAAGAAAAAAGCAAACTATGCCCATGTCTAGACAATCTGCATTAGTACGTATCGCTCGTATTCAAGCCTTTCCATGAGAGGAAGAAAGCCAATTTTGACATCTCTGAAGTCAACACTTGGACTTTGAGCTCACTTTTTCAAAGGAAGAGAGGTTATTAAGAGGCGAAATCGGCCCTTTCAAGAAATCATCATGTTTAGTCCAAAATCTGTCCTAAGCGATGCTCGAAGTTCTTTCCTCATAAAATGAGTTGATTATACTGTATATTTCATCGCAGAACCTTCGGATCCACCTCGAAATCACACGTCTGCTTTTGACCATAAAATTCCAATGACATCGATTTACATAATCGATGCCACGGTGGATGTTTTCTTAATGTATCCTCTTCCATTGACTTCATTCGAATTGTCCATAGCTGATCTGATGGTATTTGACCATTATTGATACTATATGATGATATATAGTCTCTCTTTTCTGTTCTTTCCTGATGAGTTCATACGACTGACATCATAAAGAATATTCATAACCATCCGTGAATATCTGATTCAATTGCTTCTAATGAGCCGAATTCATTACTTAGCCGAACAACGATCCTTTTTACTAGATATGTCCAAAAGATACACGTTCATTTACTTCTATATATGACTAGATAGAACCAGAGACGAGATTTCATAAACAGCCTGCCCAAGGATCCATATAGCCATAGTACCAACGTGAGCGGAGAGAAAGCGGATTCTTGGCATTCCAAGTACGATAAGGATATAGAAGATACATTGGATACAATGTTATAAAGTGGAGAAGATGCAAAATATATACGATTGACACAACGACACTACCAATGAGTCAGTTTCGATAAAAATCCACATCGGCTATAAAAAATTTGGAATAAGATTTGTCGTAACTGTTTAGGGGCTATCTAGGAGTAGTCCTTACAAACAATTCAAAGGCTATCTATGAGCCATTGCACCTAAGCCATGACCACTCTCAGCAGAATGTTGTTCAATCAATCTCGCCAATTTGACTGATATTTTTACAGTAGAAAGTCCTAACAAAGTTAGGAAGGAATTGAAAATTTCAGCTCAAACGGATAAACCATTTTCGAGATAGATGTTCCAAGTATCTGAAAGGGGAGGGGGCAGGTATATCTGGCAGTGCAGTGCTTTTCAGTAAATTTTCATTTTTTAAATAACGACCAGAATTATAAAAGTGACTTTTTTACCATACATACTATCGACCATGGGCTATCTTTTGATGGTATTGAAAGTACGTTTTAACGAATTTGTTTTGTTAGTACCATGTACCATTTTCAGAAAGCATGTCCACGTATATAGGGTAAATTGGTCGAATCAGCTTGTTGGATTAGCTTGACAATAATCTCATTTGAAATAGCACCTCAAACTGCGACGAACAACGTCTTCAAAAATTTGTGGTCTTGAATTTTGATATAGAAAATTTTTTCAACACTATTTCATTATTTCTATTACAAAATCATTGTTTGAAAAATTGATTATACTCAATGATTTTTAACGTATCATTGCTAAAAATCCCCATTGTTAAAAAATTAATTATGTATTCTGATAGTCCATACGATTCTCTACAACTCTATATATAAACATCTTGAGCTACACTTGTTTCCTAAAAGAAATTTGAAGCACAGTAAGGACACTCTTATCGTAAGACCTATCCAGGTTGCATTTTTTGTTCTTTTTTCGTTTAGTTTTTCAAAATTACTTTAATTATAGAAATTAGTAGATGTAAAGAAAGTTATATATTCTCATAGCCCGTGAAATTATGCATCTTTTTATGTGTTATTTGAAAGGTAACACCACGCGCACGAGTATTTAGTAGGGACCACAGTTCGTGTATCAGATGATAAAATCATACAAAACTGTTCTTACTTAGCTGTTTTTATCATTATCGCTTAGTTTGACAACAA
Organism: Macrotrachela quadricornifera; assembly: GCA_022393335.1. Lineage (NCBI taxonomy): Eukaryota > Metazoa > Rotifera > Eurotatoria > Philodinida > Philodinidae > Macrotrachela > Macrotrachela quadricornifera. The sequence goes on from JAJEKB010020748.1 coordinate 67,868, forward strand.
AATAAATAACATATTTGGAATTAGCGCAAAAACCTGCATCAGTTCAGATCGTTTTTGAGCAAAACTATTTTTCCACGAAAACCAGACCTGAGGGGACCACGGCCAAACTTTCGATAAGAAAAGGGCTGAAAGAGATCACCGGTCGATTTTTTGTGGAAAAATATTTTTGCCCAAAAAATTCCTGAAGTGATGCAGGTTTTTGTCCTGATTTCAAATATGCTATTTATTTTGATGTCAAATTGAGCTATATCGATAAAAACTGCGAAGTACGAATAGGATTTTAATGATTGTGCATGATTTTGCCACTTACGATGGAAGACCATCAACTGTAAAATTGCTTTGGAGTCGGAACTATGTGCGTCATGTAGGTCCTAATGAGCTATGAATACCCTGAAAATAGTTCGGGCCGCTAGCTTATTACTGTCGAGATACTGTATTTTTGCGGCATTTTTAATTAAGCGCAATGCCGTGGTCTCCCTCAAGAACCAGAAAAACTGAATTTCGAATTTCGACTTGAAAGTTTGCACAGAAATAGGCTTCGATGAGAGTAGTTTATTGTAAAAGCTGCAGGTCTTTTAGTTGTTTCTATACTAAGGTATGGCTAAAAAACATGTTTTTTACATCATTCGTATATCCCAAACAAGTTTTGATGTTCTTATTTCAAAACAGGAACAACCAAAAGATCTGAAGCTTTCACAATAAACTACTCTCACTCAGGCGTGTTTCTATGCCAAGTAGGTGTGTGATAGTTCACCAGTTCTAGAACTTGTTCTTTTTTTGATAACTGGATGAACAGGTCACTTCCTTGAAAAAGAACTGGTTCAAAAATGACTTATTCTATATAAAATTATCCCAGTTCTGTAAAAAAAGAACTGGTTATTTGAACCAGTTCAGTTCTCTGATCGGGGACTGTCATACGCCTAGTGCCAAATTTCAAGCCGAAATTCAAAATACAGTTTTTCTGGTGTTCCTGAGGAGGACCACAGCATTGTTCTTGAAAATGTCGTAAAAATACAGTATCTCGACAGTAATAAGCTAGTGGCCCGAGCTATTTTCAGGATATTCATAGCTCATTAGGACCTACATGATGCACATAGTTCCGACTCCAAAGCGATTTTACAGTTGGCGGCCTTTCCTCTTTAGTATTTTGACGAGGTCCCTACTAAATACCCATGCACATGTTTTTACCTTTTGAGTAATGTATCAAAAGATGCCGAATTTAATGCACTTTCAGAATCTGGATTCAAGTTTTTAAAATGTTGGGACATAACAAGGATAGAGGCAAATTACTGCCCAGAAAACACTGACAGATCATAAACGTCTCCTTCCTTGTAGAGACTCGATCGCTTATTAAAAGTTATTTGAATGACTACTGACATAGTAAATTTTGTAGCGAACTCTTTTCGGTATCTTTTAAAACCTCATACGACTCAATGTGATGGGCAAAGGCTGAGAAAATCTCAAAAATACTATCAAAAATCATCAAAATGTGAAAGTCATTTTTTTGAATTTTTATAATCTCTCAGTGAGTTCGAGAAACATTGTTTTGTCGTTAAAATGACATATAGTATCATTACGTTTAAACGACAATATATTGATCAAAATACGCTTTTATAACAAAAACCGATTCGTTATGTTATCGAAGAGAAACGTTTTGCTGTCGTTTAAACGCTAAACTAAAAATGGGTTAAACCACGATTTGTTAACGATTGAAACTACAATTTTCCATTATTTTGTCTGCTAAAAATGGTTGGGTTATCTGAAAAAACTCAGATTAATTATTAAATAACAAGTATTCGTCTTTTATCAATATTTCATCAAGTACAATCAGAAGGTATCATTTGTTTTTTCAGAAAACAATGATTTTTTTCAATTGTTAATAAGTGAAATTAGTTATATACACAAATATAATTTCTGAATTGTTATTTAATTTAATTTGGTGAATACATTTAATAATAAAAAGAAGAATTATAGACACCGATTTTAACATGTTTATTGAGACGTTTCGTGAATCTTTTCACATAATCAGTCAAGAGAACAACAAACATACAGTAGAGTGCAAAAATAATTGCCGTTACATGCATGGACTTCTTCGAGCCATATCTGTCGTGTGTATGGATATATTTTTTTGAAACTTTTTTCGGTAATTCATGAGGTGTTATAGGACGTAGTGCGCGCAAAACTTTTGTTGAAGTGCCATTATGTCAATCAGAAGGCATCATGATTCGAGTAACACCGGTCTGTTCTATATAGCAGATAATCATATTACACTGCCAGGGCTACGACAATCGTTGTGCTTTTAACAACGTATTCTTAGCAAAGGTCTTTATCCATAGCATCTAATGGGATGTAAATGAGCTTCGAGCAAAAGTTATTTAGTAAGAAAACAGATGATCACGGCCTATAATACTACCCTCCTCAAATAATGTTACCAACTGATTTCCGCACTTTCTCAATAATAGTTAATACGAAAAACTTGAAATTTTCAGAGTAGAGAGATCTGGACCTATAGATAAAATTTTACTCCTAGTGAAAGGTCTTCGAATATATCTTCAGGCTCCAATAAGCATGACAAATCGAGACAATAGTGTTTGGGTTATATCCTGCCTTAAGCATTACAGCGAGCTGAAACTTTGGTCATGAAGTCGTGATACAAAATACGATTCACAGCTGGTCTTACTTTACTTCAAATGTGTCTTTTACACAAAGATAGAATTCATATATACGAGAAAAATCAGCCTTAATTATTGGGAATATACCGGCAGAAACAATTCATTTACTCTTTTTTTGACATGCAGTAAAGTCGGACCAGTTATCAATTATTATATTTCTATTCTCGGTGATGTTTACTCTATGTATTCAAAACAGCTTTTGACATTCATTATGTTTACTAGAATAAGTTTCTCGAACACTAATGGCAATTATTTTTGCACACTACTGTACATTAGTCAGAAGCGATACGATATATATGGGTGAATCCATGGAGATCCAACCCCTTTTTGGAAAGGTCTTTTTTTTCGATTTTTTTTCTTCCACAATGCCGGTACGGTCTAGAAAACACTTTTGATGAAAAAAAATCTAACCCTTTCTATTGAAAATGTCGAGTTTTCGAGCATTTTTTCTGTGCCCCTATCATACACTATATATACATAGGAAATCTTAGAAGAAAATCTAGGATTTTTTCGTGAATGATTTTTTTTGAATTTTTTTCTCCTCATAAATATTTAAAAAGTTTAAAAACATGTTTTCTGAGAAACATTTGACCTTTTCTATCGAAATTCTTGGAATGCTAAATCATTTTCTCTGAATACAACAGCCACAAGTAATCGTTAACGTGAGTTACAATGAATTAGTTTGACAATTTTCATCTCTCGCATAGAGTACAAGAATTTTCATCATAATATCTCTCAGAACATTTTCGAACTGATGACTTTGCGCACGTCATTGGAAAGATATCCTCCTAAACCGTCTGGCAAAAGTGAGATCAAGAGGACAAAAGGAGTAGAGGTATTGAAACGGTGAGTTTTCCATATCTTTGTAAGGACATCTTTAGGCGTAAATTTTTATGCACAAATATCGTGTCTTCAAACAAATAAGATTACGGATGAATCATCAGATATTAAAAAATATTGAATATCCACCCATTAGTACTTTTTTTCAAACTTGTATTGCAATGCCAAGAAAAGAAAATATTGTGAACATCCGATGAAACATAGAAAATCTACACGTGTACCAAAAGGAGTAGTCGCCGTATCATCACAGCTATCGAGATTTTTGTTTTCTCAATATGATGAGGCTACCACTCGAATTTATTGGTTATGTCCAAGATGTCATGCATTTGAATCGAAAGAAATGATGCGTCATCAATCAATGGAATTTAACGAAGATGAAAGTTCAAGTGGTGATGAACCCATGGTAGAAGATTCTTCTGGTGGTGATGATGAAAATGATAACAATGCCATTAATGTGGTGTTTAATGATGTAAACGTAGAAGAGGAGCATAATTGTCATATGGATAGTGGTATCTTAGATGAGTCAAAAGATGATGATGATGATGATTATTCACCATTTATGAATGATGAGACGACGGATCCTGAATCGATGGATGGAGCTATAGGCGCTGACTCATATGAACTGGAATACCAGAAAGACAAAGCAATGGAGAAATTGTCAAACATATTCAAATTGTTGCACATAAGCTCGATTCATGACAGGTAAGCTTGTAAATTTAATCTGAGTTTTCTGAAAGAATCTTTATGGGTGAATCTATGGAGACCCATCGACTTTTCTGGAAAAGTTTTTTTTTTCGATTTTTTTTCCTTTCAAAATATCACTATGGTCTAGAAAACACTTTTGATGAAAAAAAATTAAGTACTTACTATTGAAAATCCCGAGTTTTCGAGCGATTTTTGGGAAAACCTTTACTGTACTTTTATATATAGAGAAAATGTCATGAAATAGGGTAGAATATTTTTAAAAACAATTTTTCCGGTATTTTCTGGTATTCAAGATTATAAACGAAGTCTAGAAATATGTTTCCTGAAAAACATCAGACCTGTCCTATTGAAATTATTGAGTGCTGAATGATAGTTTGTCGCTTTACCGACTTGCAGAAGTCAGACAACGGAGTCGAAAAGGACATTACTATCGAAATGATAGATTTTCCATTTGTCCGTAAGGACATCTTTAGACATCGAGTCTTATCCACACATGTGGTGATTTCGAATGTATAAGATAACAAGATGAATCATTGAATACCAGAAAATATCGAGTACCCACTAGTAATTCTTTTTTTTTCAAACTTGTACCTTAATGCCAAGACGAAAAAATTGTTAACTTCCGATGAAGCATGGAAAATCAGCACGTGTACCAAAAGGAATAGTGGCTGTGTCATCAGAGCTATCGAAATTTTTTATAAGTGAATACGATGTGGCTTACACTCGAATTCGCTGGTTATGTCCAACGTGACATGCATTTGAATCGAAGAAAATGATGACTCATCAATCAATGGAATTCAACGACGATGAAAGTTCAAGTGATGATGAAGTCATGACAGAAGTTTCTCCTGCTAATGATGACAAAAATGATGATGTTGTTGTCAATATGGAGTTTAATGATCTGAATGAAGAAGAGAAAGAAAATCCTCATATGGACAGTGGTATTATAGCTGAGTCAAATGACGATGATGAATCCCCACGTGATGATGAAACAACTGATCCTGAATCAATGGATGAAGATAAATGTCATGCTTTCTATGAACTTGAACATCAAAAAGAAAAAGCAATGAAACAATTATCAAATATATTTCAACTGTTGAACATAGACCCGACCCATGACAGATTAGATTTGTAAACTTAATTCGAATTTTCTGAAACAAAATTTGTATTTAGATCAACAGTATTACCTATTCGAGCCAAAGTCGATGGGTTATATAGAAAACTTAATCGATTATGTGGTGTATTAGATGAAAAATCTCAAGTTTCGTATGATTCAAATCCTCAAGGATTAAGGATATGTGAATCAAATGATCTTTTGGATGGATTAAAGAAGTTATATGCTGATAGTAATGACAGTGAACAAGTGCGTTTGATGACAATTGCTCCCAAAGAATGGGGTCGACAAAAAATTGAAAAATGGCGCGTATTCTATCCTCATTTCGTCCGATATCTTCGCATTTTTCCAATTAAATGTTACTAAAAACTTCTTTCACTTATTAGGTTTAAATCAAAGCCAGATCAGGCTCGACGATCGCTTATTCTTCGAAAAAATAATGGGATATTAGCCTATCCACAATGTCTACGAGGAAATATTCCTTTATTTGATTCAACAATTGATGCTGTAGTCAATTTCTATCGTGAAGATGGTATTAGTCGAACCTCATCCAATTCCAAAGAGACAATTAAAATTAAAGGACAGCCAGTGGCAGTTTGGTTTTTAGAAATGAGTGTCTTTGATACTTATCTTGTCTTCAATGAACGATATCCTGGAACTGTTGCAAGATCAACTTTTAATGCTCTTCGTCCACGTGAAGTAAAAACTGTAACACCACATGAAACGTGCATGTATATTATACATGAGAACACGGATGTATTATTGAAAGTTTGTACCACCTGTATATTAATTCGAATGTAACGTAGCCGTATTACAGGGATGGAACAACTACTATGGAAAATGTGTCAGTGTAGGTTCTTTATCAACTAATGACAAAGTCAACATGAAGGATCTAATCACTCAAATGGTTTGCACTATCTCGAATGAGAAGTGCTTTAATGGTGAATGCGATGAATGTTCAACGGAAATCATCACAGATATTCTCACAGATAACAATATGATCGATTTGGATGACGAATGTTCATGGAATTTGTGGAAGAAAGTCAATAACAAGTTCGACCATCAACAGATGTCTGGTTCAATCGACTCTTTATTAACGGAAAATGAAGAAAGATGGTCTTCATTTTTGCTACATACACATTAATCGCGAACAACGTGAATATATCAAAGAGTTACGTTGTCAATCAACAGAAAAGACTTTCGTCGTTGCTCAAATAGATTTTTCAATGAATTATACACTGATACGTCAGCGTGAAGTTCAACAAGGATTTTTTAGTCAGCACCAAGTCACCTTATTTACAATTCATCTGACCATTGGAAAAGAACAACGAAATTTAGCGATCATCAGTGATTATATGGAACACACAACGGTATTCGTACACTGTGCACAAAAAATTCTTACTCGATTTATCAAGAAAAATTTTCCGTTAGTAAAGAAGATCAATTATGTGAGGTAAGTTGTACTGTTCTTGAAGTATATGTATTACGTCAACCCTTTCCTTTTCTTTAGCGATGGTGCGTGTGCACATTTTAAAAACAATGCCAGCATTTTGAACCTAATTTACCACAAGATTGATTTTGATTTGGATGCTTGTTGGACATTTACAGCTACAGGTCACGGAAAGGGAGCTGGAGATGGAATTGGTGCGGTACTTAAGTCCACGGCTAGACGTGCTACATTTTCTAAGAATATTCTCATGTCAAATGCAAAAGACTTTTACAAATTCACCCAGAAACATCAACTTGAAACGGCAAGAAGATTTAACAAGGATATTCCTGGTGTTTATGTGTTCTTTCTTGAATCAGATGAAGTAGAAGAAGTGAAGAACAGTTATCTGCAAGCTAGAAAGCGGAAAAATTCGAGCAGCTGGTGAGAAAGACTTTCTCTTCTATTCCTTAATTTCTGTATTTATTTAGATCCAATAGAAGACATTCGACGTATGCACGAATTCAAACCGATCAGTAATTCAACGATTCAATATAGTGTGACATCTCGGTCAACAAAGATAAAGACATTTACATTTAAATAAAAATCCTTTTTATGTCTTTTCTAGTCGATAAAATTTTTTATAGTAGACTTGATGATGATACTCAGCATTCCGATAGACTGAATAGCTCTTTTCATTTCTTCCTTATACTAGTTTTCTTGAGTCTTAGGTTCATGGATACACAGTAAATGACTGAGTACCCAAGATCTTCAGTAGGATAGGTCTGATGTTTTTCAGGAAACATGTTTCTAGACTTCGTTTATAATCTTGAATACCAGAAAATACCGAAAAAATTCTTTTTAAAAAAATTCTACCCTATTTCATGGCATTTTCCCTATATATAAAAGTACAGTAAAGGTGTTCCGAAAAATCGCTCGAAAACTGGGGATTTTCAATAGGAAGTACTTAATTTTTTTTTCATCAAAAGTCTTTTCTAGACCATAGTGATATTTTGAAAGGAAAAAAAATCGAAAAAAAAAACTTTTCCAGAAAAGTCGATGGGTCTCCATGGATTCAGCCATATAATAAAAGCAGTTTTCTGAAAAAAAAAATTTGACCTTTATGCAGGGAAAGCTTAGAAAAAAAGTCATCTGTGTTTTTTTTTCTTAAATAAGCGTCTTAGCGAAAAACCAAGGTGATATTCGGAATTGGCACGTAAAACCACGTCGAATGGTGTACAAAACGATATATTTTCTAATTAAAAAATTGTTTCGAGAAACGTGGCTGAGGTCCCCACAGGCTTTTTTTGAGCAAAAATTTGTTTTTTCAAAAAATGGTTTATTTTGTTTAGGATGATATTCTAAGTGATGTATGTCCACTTCTAAGCTATGCAAATCCATTTTCAAGCAAAAAAGTTACATGTCCGCCTGGTACGCGAAAGTTCCCCACTGTGTCACTAGAAGGGAAAGATAGTCACAATCACTTGAAAAAGACATACATTCGAAAGACCTCGTGTTTATTATATATAGAATCGATCTATTTATTTATTTATTTATTTATCCATTTATTTATCTTTGTTTTTTTCTTTCTTTATTAAAAATTTATTAAAAAATATTTTTCTTTCTTTTTTTTCTTGCTATTTCTTTACTTATTAAGTGTTGACTTGATTTCGTTTAAAAATTTGTATATTAATCTTTACGTCGAACCATAACCATTATCTACGTTCGCTCAAAGAGTCAACACTTATGACTACAAATTCATACATTAATTTACGTCCACAAGTTAATAATAAAAAATTAAATTATTATGATGATTATCAGAAAAAATCTCGTCTAAATTATAAATTTCAAACAGGATCTACAAGTACATTTGATGGTTATACAAATATTTCCAATTTACGTTACAAAAATGATAAAGGACAACAAAAATGCAGTAAGTTCAATTCTTATATTTCTAAAAGTTCTGTTCATTATAGAGATCATATCACAACAACAAAAAATCACATACTTCTAGTTATAAATAATAATATGTTTCAACCACCACCAAAGAAGAATCGTCGTAATATTGCTCATGCAGAATCTTTTAAAAATCCAATATCATCTATGATATATGATAGCAATATTTATTATATGCATGATTATAATGATAAACCATTAGTAACATCAAATAATTATAATGGATTAATTCTTTCAGATTCAATGTGTAAATATGTTCGTAAAGGTACTTTATGTTCAAATCAAATTACTGTGAAATTATCATTTGAATCAGGATGATCTTCCAAAAAAATGACCCAATTTTTACATGAACAAATGAATATTTATAATAGTGATATGTTTTATGCAAATTTTATTGTCTGCTCATTATCTACAAATGATGTGGCAAATATAGGTCCAATCGCTGCAATTAATCAATGCCGTGAATTAGTTATTCTCACTCGAAAATTATTTCCAAAATTACAACAAATAGGATGGATTGCATTATCACCACGTACAAAACCTTCACGATTATATGACTCGAAAGAAATTAATATTAAATATCATCAATTTAATGAATTATTAAAAACATTAGCTAATGAAATGAGATCTAATGTTATTTATGCAAATATTACGATGAGAGATGTACATTATGATGGACTACATCCTTCAATTTCGTATGGACGAAATCTTATTGAAGATGTATTAAAAAATTGGTTTAACAAACAAGTTAACATGTTAATGCTTCAACAACAAAGTAATAAACCATCTGATCGAATAGCCACAAATTTATTGACAACTACAAAATTGTTCAAACCAAGAAATAACATTACATTTAAACCAAAATATAATGTGAATAAAACTAATGAATACAATAAGAATTATAATCGACCAAATAATTATATTTATAATTACACGAAGAAAATGAATAATAACAATAATGAATATGAAAAATTAAATCAAAATCAACAACAGGAAAAATTAATTAATCATAATATTAACAGTGATAATAATAATAATATTATACATGATATTAACAATCAACAAAACATTGAAGAAACATTACATTTCCCAGGTAAGATGCTTATTTCACATTATCCTCATTTTTTGAGACATCGAGATGAGTTTTTTCGAAAAATTGAGATACCAAATGAGTTCCAAGATCAAAAAGGAGATATATTTTTGTTGAGTAATTTACATTTTCAAACAGAATACTTCAAAAATGAAGCCGAAAAATGGCAAATATACGTGACAGCAGCAAAAAATGAAGGTAAATCAAATAGATACACAGAACCAATGGAAATAGTTATTAAGAACAATAACGATAGCATACCAATAGCTAGACCATCACCAAATGGTCTTGCAGAACAGCCAGCACTATTAGATTTTACCGATCTAGGTGAAATCTTTGAAGAGAGGTTACCAGAACCAACTCCAGGTCAAAAACGAAAGATTGGACATCGACAAGATGATCCACTTACACCACCTTCTCCTCGACAGCCTCCACCAGTACTTCCGAGACGAACATTACCACCGAGAGATCCTCATCAACCATTAGTAGGAGGATCATTTCATCAATCACCGAATACAGAGAATAATGTGAGACAGTATCATTCTTTCAATGTTTTACTTCCATTTGAGATAAATAATAAATCGTCAAATAAGATACCAATGACAACAAATGATCCATCCATGATCATATCACCAATACGAAGCTCCACACCAAAAGTATTGATAAAATCACCATCAGTAATACCAAAATCTGCAATTACTAAAAATAAAAGTAAAACATTTAGTTTTTCAGTAATATCTATTGAATGTCGATATCATTTTAAAAAAACAAAGCAGCAATGTACTTATGAAACAATAAAAATTCATCATGACTTCCTTGAGAGAAATTATAAGACATTAGAAGACCAAAAAGAAAGTAAATTACATAATACATTCGCTAGACAACTACAATCACAAGTGATCACTTTTATTAATAATATAACTGCAAAACTAATTGAAAGCCAACGAAAAAATAATCAAAAGAGATTAGATAATCTCTTACTCGATCAAACAAAGAAAGATGCAATGATAAAAATAGAAAAAGTTACACTAGAAGAACAACAATGTATACATAATCTACATGAGAAATATATGAGAACATTAAAGCTTGAATTTCAACTGGATAAACTCGAGAAAAGATTTACAGAAAATATGCCACCATCATCACTAAATGTATTCGATAAACTTGAGCTCTATGCAAAAGAATTAAAGAGAGAAAATCAACAATTCATGTCATTACGAGAACAATGGAGAAATACATTGAGAAAAACAAAATTGGACTTGACTAACTTAATGAGAAAAGCAAAAATGCTAGAGATAGAAGAGGCAAAAAAGCAATATCTACAGCTAATCGAAAAAGCCCAGAACATCTACAAGAATCATATGAAACAATATGTCATGTTTCTCAAATAAGACATGAACAATTCGCAAAGAAAAAGTTGAATTTTTTAGCGAAAAGGGCGTACACAACCAACGAAAACTAGTGCACGCCCTTCTACATAATCATGCAGGATATACTGAAACAAAACTACATCCACATTTCACTAAAATCAGCTTTCCATCACAGGCAAATAATAAAACACTTATAATGAATGAAACAGAAACCCGAATACTTAATTTAGGACCGAAATTCGTTCCACCTGCACCAAATCAAGTACTAGAACGTTTACCAAAAGAGATAGGATAAATGAAAAAGAAAGTAGCAGCAGCATGGAGGAAAAAGACCAACACCATAGGACGAGAACCATCTCTTGTAAATGAATTTTGTAAGCGATTAGAAGATGAAGTAAGAAAGACTATAACAACAGAATCACCACAAGATTCGACAATAGATCCGACTATAAAATATTTTCAAAAAATACAAAAACAGAAGAAAGTCATCTTTCGACAAACAGATAAGTCAAAAGTATTCCATGCAGACACTCGAGAAAATTATATAACAAAATCATCAGAATATATGAGAAAAACAAATGCGTACACAGAAATATCGGCATCACCATTGCAAGAAATGATAAACAAAGCTGATGCATTTTTACGTAATCTAGTGTCATCAAAACAGATGCCACAAACATTAATGGAAAAATTAAGACCATCTCAAACAGATTCAGAACTACCACATTCATATTATAATCCCAAAGATCATAAGATAGAAGAACCACTCCGACCAATTATTAGTGGAATGAAATCACCATTAACAAAAATAGCTAGCTTTTTAGATAAACAAATAAGACCATTATTTAACAAGCAAACACCATGTGCTATTTCTGATTCACTAATATTCCTAAAGCAATTAAAAGAATATGAAACAACATCAGAAACAAATATATATACATTTGATATAACAGATTTATATACGATGATTCCACAGAAAGAAGCTGTACTAGCCGTATGTGAATTTCTGCGGAGATATAATTATCGAAAAGTAGGGAATCTATCAATAAATACAATAAAAGCATTATTTCTACATGTATTAGAAAATTCTTTTTTTGTCCTACAAATACCAGGAGAAGAGGCTAAATACTGTAAGCAAGTGAGAGGAGGAGCTATGTGATCAGCTTGTACGCAAGTGCTCGTTGATATATATGTTCGAAAATGGGAACATCAATTAGTAGAAGAACAACGAAAACAAAAAGAACTATATTTTCGATTTAGAGATGATGTTTTCTTAACAACAAAATTAACGAGAGACAAAATAGAAAAAGTTTTCGAAGAACTCAATCAATCCGATATCAATCTAAAAATGTAATGGGAAGGAGGAAAATCAGTAGACTATTCAGATGCAACAGCGACAGTAGCTATTCCTAACTTTAGAACAATTGTATATCGAAAATTAGCAGCCCAACCATATATATTGCCATATAATTCATTACATCCGAAACATATCATGAAAAACATACCATATGCAACGGCATCAAGAACAGTCCGAATTTGTTCACATGCAGAAGATCTTGTCGAAGAATAAGATAAGATAAGAGTAACATTATTACTGAATAAATATCCACCAACATTCATTAACCAACAGATAGAGAGATTCTACCACGATCTTACAGGAGACAAAACGTCTAGGATATTGTTGGATAAAAAACACCGGATATACAGAGAAAAAGTATTAAGCCATGAATGGAACAAGAGAGAGAAAAGAAAAATTGACTTTCAGAACGATATACTATGCTACTTTTCATATGTACCAACACTAGCACGTTTCGGAACAAATTTTCACGAAATATGGAAGGAAATTTTCGATGGAACACCATTACCCAAGCAGTCATAAATGTGAAATTAACGCGTTATAACAACGTCTATTTTTCTTTCCTCTAACCCATTCTGCACAGTTAAAAATGTCCGAATTTTCGTGTTTTAACAGTTGCATTTTCCTTCCACTTCAATTCATGATAACATTTTGTATAACAACGCGTTTTTTCGCATTGATCCCATAAGCATGTTACAGCGCAAAATTTCGGACATTTTTGACTGTGTATATTTCGTTTATATCAGCAACGGTATACTGCATTTGACAGACGTTAATTTTAACGCTTGCTTCATACAACGCACTAAAACTGTATATTTTAGATATTTTCAATAGGAATAGTATTGTAATTAAAACCAGTAAAGAATAACTTCAGTTCGTATAAATTGATATTAAAACATTATTAAAACGCAATATTCACTAGTAAACATCAAACTCTATGTAATATCAATTAGTAGACAACCCGGAATCCGAAAAACATGAAAAAATTCGTGTAATGTTATTCTTCAAGAAATAAATTCCTTATCGTGCGACTGCCCACATTTGAGCAACGAATTTCGAGTGACATTTTTAATACTTTATTTTTTTGGTAGCAATAAGAACGAAAATCTTTTATAATATAGAAGAGGAACGTATCTTAACTCCAGAGTAGATGAGTACTGTATCACTGAAGAACTTATCTTGCCTTTTTTATTGTAAGCGGTTTGCGTTGTTATTGCTGCGACCACAAAACAGAACATCAAAAAAATCAACTCGAAATATTTTTCTCAGTTATTGATAACTGCATGATAATGAACTTATCTCTTGCAGAATGAAACGAGCCGACTTTTCTATGCTGTTGAATCCTTGATTTCCATTAATTGATATTACATAGAGTCTCATATATAGTAGTGAACTTCGCATTTCAGTAATAGTTTAATATCAATTAATGTGAACTATAGTTACTTCTCACTAATTCTAACCGCAAACCTGGTTAATTGGAGTATTTGAATATTTTCTGAAAAGTCAAATAATGGAATTAGAATAGCGAAGCGCTCCTTGGGAATTAGTTTGCTATAAAAAAGCTGGTCATATAAGTTACGAAGACAAGAAATTAAAGAGTTAAAAATAGAAATCTCTTTTTACTACCTTAGATATCATTGATCGATTTCTGCTTATGTTCAAATGGTTTATATATTATTTCAATGCCAAGAAATCCTCATAGAACAAAACCTTTATACGACATCAACAGAATTTGAAACGATAAGGCCGAATTAATGCTGAAGATTTTTATCTGCATTAAATATTCTATTGTTTACTATACTTTACAAATAATTTCAAAACCTCAATGAAAAATTTCGGATTACATAAGATTTTATCAGATTTCAATCAGATTTTTGTGAAACAAAATCGAAATTATAATTGATTGAAAACTTCTCAAAACAATAATTTGATTTTTAATTAGAGATAGTCTCTAAATCTAATATAATTTTAATTTTAATTAAAACATGTGATTTTAATCAAAATTCTATTTGACTTAGAAGAATATGTTTTATTCATAACTGATCCTCCAAATCAAATAGAATTTTGATTAAAATTATACTAGATTTAGAAAATTATTTTTGACTAAAAATCAAATTATTGTTGATTTGGGAAGATTTCAATTAATTATAATTTTGATTTTGTTTCATAAAAATCTGATTGAAATCTAAAAAAAATCTTATATAATCAGACGTTTTTTTAATGGGACCTGTGGATAAAGTCTCAAAAGATTCGCTCAGTGCATCATTTATATTAATTCCTCTATCTGAAATATTTATTTAAATTTTACTTAATGAATATATTTGCCGTTGAAACAATATATAAAAATTTGAGTCTCAATAAAAAGTTAATTGAAATTGAACGCACGAAAATGTTAACCTTCTGAGATTTTTCTCTCAAATAATGCTCTTGATTTTAACAAAAACTTTTTGAATCAGCTGACCAATTTATTATCAGAAATGGCATGAATAAAAAAACGAAATGCGAATGAACTTTGATAAAATAAAAAAACTTAGCGTCACTGATATTATATGGATGAAACTAATAATTAGAATTGTTTTTAAGAGCATATGTCGACATATTATAAGAATATCATATAAATTAAATGAAGGCGAAGTAAATGAATGAATGATTATTGTGTTCATCTCTATCTTATAGCGACAACCAGACAAAGAAATAAAGCACATCTTTGCTATTGGTCAAAGCGGTCACCAACATGATTTTTTATTTTTTCATTTCTTTCTTCTCTTAATTAATTTAAAAAGAATTGCACCCGTACGTCTATCTTGAACAAAATAAAAATAAATGTCTTACTTTGTTCGTCTATAATAGATAAAGAATAGATCTCTTACTTCGTTCGTACGCATAAAAGAAAGAGTGAATATATTACTGTGTTTTACAATTTCTTCTAGTAGATCATCGTTATCTAACTTTGCCTTTCTCTCTCTTAAAGACAGTATAGAGTATTCGGGAATCAGATGATCATAAAGTGAAAAGGTGGCTCTTTAAATATAACTTACTGTCTATTGGACTGAATAATCAGTGAAGTTTTGCTCATCTGGAAGGTTCAAAATAACTATAATATCTGACTACATGAGTTTGAAACAGAACTATATTAAATCAATGTTTTTCTTTCAATGTCCTGATCTGTGTTCTAGTACATAGAAGTTTCTTCTCTTCTTTTCATAACAAGATAATACGTGTTTACATTATAGTTGTATACCAGCATATCTGATCTAATTAGTGAAACTCGTTGTCATTAAAAAAAGAGTTATAATCGGTTTTCAACGAGTGACAGTTCCCTGACTCTATTCTCTATGTATGAATGTGTAAAAACGAATTGATTCTAGCATTAAAACGAGTCAAATCTTCATTTTTGTCTCTTACACGTGTTATAATCTGTTTATACAAGAAGTGACGCATGTGAACCAGTTAAATTTTTTGATAACCCTCTGAACCCGTTATAAGGCGTTTTTTTCGGTATTTTTTTATATGAACGGGTCAAAATAGCGTTCTAACCGTTGACATGTCTGCATGGGTAGTTGACACAAGAATTATATATGCAAATAGATTAACAGATAACTTAAAGCAGATGCTAGTAAAGAAAAAACCAAATAAACAAGTCTTGAGACCACAAACATAATGAGATACATTAAATACTAATAATAATAAAAAATAAAGAACGAAGAATATAAATAAAAAAGATCTATAACTAAGAAAAAATAAAAATCTGTTTCATCAAATAAAAGTAAGAAAAATGATTTATTAATATTAATAAGAATATACATGTAAGTATATATTACAATAAGAAAAAGAATAGCTCCAATTTCATGTAAAATATCTCTCCAAAAATTCCTATATAATGTAATATCTCTGCTCAATCCAGAAAAAACAGGACCATCAATATTTTTAAAATCTCTCCTTATATCCAAATTAATGTAAAGTCTCTCCCTGAAAGAATCGTTATTTCAAAATATGTTTTTAAAAATTCCCTATATATATATGTAATTTTTCTCACATATTCGAACTATGAATTAATACAAAACAATTATCCACAACTACACAAATATCATTGATAAACATATGTAAATTTTGAATATCAACTAAAAATTTGAAATTCACATCATAACACATCATTAACATAGCTTAAAAACCTTGAAGTCAAAAATTACATCAGAACCGGGTATCATATAATAACAACTATTACCACACAATATAATATCACATTATCAAACATATTACATTAATAATCATGAAAAAATTTAATATCACATGATTTAAACATTTCCATAAAAATTCAACATCACATTATTTCAACAATTCCATGAAAAACTTAATATCGCATTATTTCAATTATTTCAACAATTTAATATCACATTATTTCAATTATTTCAACAATTTCATGAAAAATTTAATATCACATTATTTCAACAATTTCATATCATACATTAATAACCATCAAAACTTAAAATCATATAAATTCATCGAACAAAACACATTGATAATCATCATAATTCAGTATCGTATCAGTGCACGTGATACACTTTACCAATTTAACATACGTCGAAAAATTATCATAATTTAATAGCACATCATTCCAAAAGCTTTCTCAACGAAAGCAGTCGACTCTTTTGTTGATGCACCAAAATCACTTAAAAAAGACATACATTCGAAAGACCTCGTGTTTATTATATATAGAATCGATCTATTTATTTATCAATTTAATTATCTTTGTTTTTTTCTTTCTTTATTAAAAATTTATTAAAAAATATTTTTCTTTCTTTTTTTTCTTGCTATTTCTTTACTTATTAAATGTTGACTTGATTTCGTTTAAAAATTTAGAAAATGAAAGAGAAGAAATATTACGTGCATCATTTCCCCAACAGATAAGAGAGAAAATAGTTGAATTTGTACAAAATATTACTAAAAAAATAGTTGAAAATAAAACAAACAGTGATAAAAGACGACTAGACAATCTTTTATTAGATCAGATGATAGAACAAGCAACACTTGAAGTAAAACGTATAGGAACAGAGACAGAACAACAATATCTGCAAAAAGTTCATGAAAAATTCATAAGAACATTAGACCTAAAACTGCAATTAGATAAACTGGAAAAAAGATTTAATGAAAATATGCCACCACCCTCGCTTAATATATTTGATAAAATAGAATTACATGCGAAACGATTAAAATCGAATAATACTCAACTATGTTCTCTTCGAGAACAATGGAAGAATGTCCTTCGAAAAACAAAATTGGATTTAACAATGTTAATGAGACAAGCAAAAATAGTTGAAATCGAAGAAGCCAATTGAGAATATGAAGAATTGATAAAAAAACTACCAGGATATTTTCATGAATCATATGATACGATATGTCATGTATCGAGAACAAGACATAATCAATTTGGAAAAAGAAAGTTGAATTTTTTAGAAAAAAGGGCGTACACAATGAACGTAAACTAGTGCACGTCCTATCTCATCATCACCCAGAAGTGACAAAAGGACGACTACATCCACACTTCACGCACATTAGTTTTCCCCCACAAGCTAATAATAAAGTGTCTATCTTAAAAGAAACGGAATCTCGTATACTCAATTTAGGACCGAAATTCGTTCCACCAGCTCCAAAACAAGTATTGAAACGGCTTCCGAAAGAAATCGAAACTATGAAAGAAAAAATATCAGTAGCATGGAGACGAACGACGAAAACTATAGGAAGAGAGCCACCAATAGTAATGAAATTTTGTAAACGAATTGAAGAAGAAATACGAAAGACAGTTGAAACAGAAGCACCATCAGATCCCACCTTACAATCAACAGTATCATTTTTTCAAAAAATGCAAAAGCAAAACAAGATCATTTTTCGGCAAACCGATAAATCTAAAATGTTTCACACGGATACACGTGAAAACTATATCATAAAATCAGATAAATATATGGCTAAAACTAATGCATACGTTGAAATACCAGAATCACCATTACGAGAAATGATAAAAAAAACTGATCAATTTTTAATAAATTTAGTATCTACCAAAAAAATGCCTCAACATATGTTGGATAAGTTGAGACCATCCTTTACCGAATCAGAATTACCGCATCTATATTATAACCCCAAAGATCATAAAATTGGAGAGCCGCTTAAACCAATAGTAAGAGGAATGAAATCGCCACTAGCCAAAATACCCAGTTTTTTAGATCGGGTTATACATCCTCTTTTCGATAAGCATACACCCTATGCTTTAAATAATTCGATAAGTTTTCTGAAATATTTGAAAGAATTTAAAACAGACCATAATACAATTCTATACACATTCGACATTGGAGACTTATACACAATGGTTCCACAAAAGGAAGCAGTTCTGGCGATATGTGAATTCTTAGGCAGATACGGCTACAAGAAAGTCCACGGCCTATCTATTAATAGTATAAAAGCACTCTTTCTATATATACTAGAGAATTCATATTTTGTTCTTCAACTACCGGAACAAAAACCAAAATATTACAATCAGATTCGAGGAGGAGCGATGGGCTCGGCATGTACACAAGTACTAGCAGACATCTATGTAAGAAAATGGGAGAGTAACCTTATACAGCAACAACATCAACAAGGAGAACTATATTTTCGTTTCAGAGATGACGTTTTTCTGACTACTAGATTGCCACCAGAGGAGACAGAGAGAACTTTGTCAGAATTGAATAAAAAAGATATCAACATAACCATCACATGGGAAAAAGGAAAAACAATAGACTATCTCGACGTAACAACAACAGTAGGGATCCCAAATTTTCGAACAACTGTATCTCGAAAACTCGAAGCACAACCGTACGTGCTACCATTTCATTCATCGCATCCACATCACATTACTAGAAACATTCCATAAGCTGCCGCACTACGAGCAAAACGCATATGCTCACATTCACAAGATCTAAAAACTGAACTAGACAGAATTAGGATCATGCTGCTTTTAAATAAATACCCGCCTGCATTTACAGATAAACAGGTTGGACGATTTTGACAGGACCTAACAGGACAATGATCACCAGAATTAATCTTAGGAGAAGCCCATCAAAAATTTAGAGAACTCATATTAGATCCGCAGTGGAACAAGAAAGAAAAAAGAAAAATAGAATTTGGAAAATATATTCTTCTTCATTTTACATATACACCATCACTAGCACATTTTCGTGCGCGTTTTCACCAACTGTGGCAAGAGATATTCGAAGATACACCACTTGACGACATACCGGTAATTTATGCAAACAGATTGACGGACAGTCTCAGGCATTTACTGGTAAAAAAACGATCCGACAAAAAAGAAATAAAACTATTGCCGAGATGAAAAATAATCATAGCAAAGAAGCAAGATCATTCGAAGATAGCAAACAAAAAAACATCTCAACAATAAAAAATAGAACAGAACACAAAAAAGATTAATAAAACATACGAAAAAAGATCACGATAAATAAATAGAAATAAAGAGGAGAAAAAATAAAAAATAAAAAGTAAAGAACTAATAAAAAATGAGAAATAAAAAATAAAAGAACTAACAACAATAATAACGAAAAGGAGAAAAAATAAAAATAGATAAACAACCGATAAAAAAAGATGAACATAAAAAATGATTAGTCTCATATGATTGCATATATCAAAAAATGAACGTTTCTTTTTTATCATCTTACTTTAAAATGTTTATGAAATAATTTCTCTCATTTTTCATTAAACATCAATTGATTACATCATATGATAGAGAAAATCTACCACTTATTTTTTCCTTCATCTAGCAACTGATAATAAGGCTTATATATTCATGAAATATCTTTCAGAGTAAGTTACACTATTCATACATTTAAGAGAAATGATTTTATCAGTTGAATGAAAATTCGAGCCTTCATTTCTATAACATATCAGTCATAATCAGTTCATAAGAAAAAGAGTTCTTGTAAAAAACAATGTTATCTCACCTTATGATTATGTATCATCTTTCAAATGAGCCATTTTCTCATATTCACAAATATATTTCTTTCTATCACAAAACAATCTTACTGTAATTGTATAATTTGTCGTCTTGCACACCAATGACACTCTTCTTATTGTTCAAAATAACTTCTTCTGACATTTTCTATGTAACTTATATTACCCAATAGCTACACGAAACATTATATGTATTTTTTTTTCTTTTTTGCTATCTTACAATGTATTGAATTGTTTGCACCACCGGTATCGTTTTTTCTCTCTTACCGAAATACTATTTTTCATCGATTATTTTTAAAAAAATTGGTTTGTCATTCTTCCCCCTTGATTTATTTTTCAGCTTTCTTCCTCTATCCACCTTTTATTTATCATCTTTTGTAATCTTGATCTGCCTCCTTTTATCTGTAATTTCTACCTCCCTGCCTTTATCTTCATGTATTGTTTTTTCACTTATTGTTTTTGGTAAAAATTTTTTTATAATTTTCTTCATCGATCTCCACTTCTATAAAATGCCTCACATCACCTAAACGAGTTGTACCACTATTTCTTATTAAACCATTTGTCGTCTCTCCTTTCACCACAAAAATTGTACAAACTTTCCTCTCCATCTCTTCTTTTTCATGAAACTATTCTCAAATATTCACACCTCATTGACCTCAGTCATTTCCTCAATACCTACGAATAAAGACTATCAATATTGAATTACATTATTCACTAATTAAACAAAATACAACTATCTTATTCACAATAATCTGTAATATATCTGCATATAAAAATATTGCTCGTCTACTGTTCAAAAAGGTATTGAATACATTAAAACACATTTTATTGCATTAAAATGCAATAAAATACATAAAATAAAATAACATTATATTAGAACACATGAAAATACATAAAAATATGTTATATTGCATTACAATTATATTACATTAAAACACATGAAAATGCATAAAAATATGTTATATTACACTATAATGGATGCTAGGACAGAATTTCGCAAGACAAATCGTCGCTGAAAAATCGTTGCGGACAAATCGTTGCAAGACAATTCGTTGCAGGACAAAACGTCGCGGGCATATCGTTGCGGACTTTTTGTCGTGGACAAAACGTCGCATGGACAATTTGTCGCATGGACAAAATTTAATTAGTAGCACCGTCGGCTTCAGTCCTTTCAAGTTTTTTTATAGCAGGAAACAAATGATTTTTTTGTTCATTTATACTTTATTTCAGAAAAATATTTTCTGAGAAATAACAATGTAGCGTTATGAAATATTGTATTTTATTATTGCAGCGATTTGCCCATGCAACGATTTGCCCTTCCGACTATTTGTCCATGCGATGATTTGTCCTTGTGACGATATGTCCGCGACGATTTGTCTTGCGACATTCTGTCCGGTCACCACTATAATGACATTATATTAAAACACAGTAACAACAAAAATAAAACAATATTATATTATAACACATGAAAAACAAAAATAAAATGATATTATATTAAAACACATAAAGAACAAAAATAAAATGATACTATAATAAAAGACATAAAGAACAAACATAAAACGATATCATATTAGAACACGTGAAAAACAAAAATTAGAATAATATTATATTAAAGCACTTAAAATACAAGAATAAAACGATATTATATTAAGACACGAAAAAAACAAACGTACAATGTTATTGTATTAAAACACATGAAAAAACAAAAATAAAAATGATATTATATTAAAAGACATGAAAAACAAACATAAAATGATATTATATTAAAACACGTGAAAAACAAACAAAAAATGATATTATATTAAAACACATGAAAAACAAACATAAAATGCTAGTATATCAAAATGCATAGAAATACACTACATTACGTTAAACCACATTAAACCGTATTAAAACAACTGGTAATGCGAAAAAGTGCATTAAACCACATTAAAATCCATTAAATGACATTAAACCACATTGAAACATATAGAAATACATAAAAATACAAAAAAGCGCACCAAAGCACATGATTATACATTAAAGCAGAACTATGAGACACTAAGACATGTCAAATTACATTGAAAACATGCTGAAACATATTAAAAATAAAAAAGCATGGTGAAACACATTAAAATTAAAAAATATGCTGAAACGTATGGAATTGCATTGAAACACTTGAATATGAAAATTCATTAAAATGCATTAACAAAAGAATTGTTAACAAGAACCACTGTAGTACACCGAATCCAACTCGAAGCATCGACTTCACAAAATATCAAAAAAACACACCTATTACTCATTCGCTTGATAAAGAACTCAATTCGAAAGGCCTTGCGTTATTTATCCTATACTTGAATATTTATTTATTTTTTTCGTCTTTCTTTTTTTTTCTCTTGAATTTTTTCTTGTAATTTTTCTATTCTCCTATAAATAATTAAAATACTTACAACAAAATTTAAAAAATTATTATATATTATTTATTTATTTATTTCAAATTATTCTCTATATATTATTATACATTAATATTACAAATTCGTGTTGACTTGCCAAATCTAAAGAAATGTCTTTTGGAATTATTACCGAGATGGGATTGGTACAAATGCCGAAAGTGAAATATCATTGGAGCAGTAGTCAGTTGTATGGTTGAGGCATTAGTCGAAAGGCTATGTCGAACGAGATATTCGAATTAGTCCTCAAATTTTGCATTTTTCGAACAATGATAATATAAATTCGAATTAGAATAGGCTTTCCAAATTGAAATCGTTCTTGAATTTACTGAGAGCCAGATTTTCGTCAGTATAGATACCTAGTCCGGTTATAACTATCGACGAAACTATGATTCCATGGCAAAACAGGCTTTTCTTCAAACAATATATTCCTTTAAAAGCGCACAAGTACGGAGTAAAAATGTACAACTTACCGACTAGAAATAGATACACCTGGAAATTTGTGATTCATACTGGTCAACAAGATCCTGTGGCAGGTCTTGGACATGCCCAAACAGTCGTGATGAATCTATTCGATGGTTTTGAGGGATGTTATCGAACTGTGGTAGCTGGTAACTTCTTTACTAGTATTCCTCTTGCCAAATGTTTGTTACAAGATGATACATATCTTATCGGAACATTGAGAAGTAAACGTGTGGGATCAGGCAGCGAAGTTGTTTAAAGAAATTTTAGACGTGGCGAAGTTTACGGATTGCAGAATAAACATGGCGTAAAGCTGATCAGGTGGAAAGACAAAAACGATGTCTTGATAATATTTAAAAAGCCGTCGCATTCAGCAATTATGGTGATACTGGAAGTACTAATAGTAAAAATGAACGTTTCATGAAGCCACAAATTATACTCGATTACAATGAAGGAATATTAGGTAGTGTTTTATCTGATCAGCCATCATCCTATTACATGTGCCTCAGTCAGTCAATGAAGTGGTACCGAAAGGTAGCAGTTGAATTGCTTTTTGAGACAGCACTAGTAAATATTTATTTGATATACAAGGAAAATTACGCAGCAAGCAAAGTGACCATTCTGCAGTTTCGTGAAAGTCTTGTGCGGTCTTTACTTCTTGGTACATTATTTGAAAACCTCAAACTCGGTCCCAGAAAGCAATCAACACAAAACTCGAAGTGTAAACTCGTTGACCACAAGCTAGAAAAAATAAAAGGACCTATACACAATGTCCGAACGCGTTGGGCTGGTTGCTACGAGAAAATTAGAAAACAAGAATCGAGAGGAGCAAGTGCGACGGCAGCAAAAAGAATAAAAACTGTTTGTTCTGATTGCAACAAATTCTTTTGTGTTGATTGTTTTAACCAAAAGCATTTCTCTATATAATAAAATGACTCGAGCATTGTCCAGAACTGAATAAACGAAGGACTTACCATTACTCTGTCCTGAGGGAAGAAAAGGGGAAAAAATCGAATCTTGTATCATTTCTCTCATTAAAATATACCATGAGTGACCGATGGCACACATCGTCGCGAATGGGTTAAATCAATTACACTATCTGTTACTATAAACGCTCTCTGTCTCGGTACTTCTAATCATTTTCTCTATGTGAATGCCAGAAAAATAGAAAATAACGTATCCAAGACCCATTTATTCGAGTCTAAGATTTCTCTGACAGCAATTCCTTTTTTCATAAAGTTGATGCGTTCTCTGCGTGCCGTTATGAAAATAAGACATTGATCTATTGATAAGCTACACTGAAAAAAGAAAACGACTAGCTGTGACTGTTACATGTACATACCGCGATTATACATTACATGATTTATGTATTTGCGACAGTTTTCAGAAAGACATAAACTCGCTTGTTTTTGCAACTAGTTATCATCAGTAATCCACATTTGAGATGCATCTGTATTTGCATAGTTTCTGGAAACCGAAGCAAGTGCATATAGAAAGATTAACCATCTATCGAACTCAGTCAATCATAACGTATTTCTACACCAAGAACGCTACCTATTCTGACAGAATCATCTCTCCGTTCTATCACATAAGTTATACTCCATCCAAGCATTTAACTAGATCGCAATTATTTTTATAAAAGCAAAACCAACTGATCCAGCTAATCTTAATCCTAAATTATATTCAAACTTCCATCAACTACTTACCTGCAATCTCCTTCGATACTCTCAAAATCTTACAAAGTCGTGATCCATGTATTTGTTAATAAAAGAGTGCATATAAATCCTGTGCACACCTCGTACACAGATTTGAGATATACTCGTCCACAGACTTACCGTTAAACCTAAACCACAAAACGAATACCTTTCGTGTGCAAAATGAATTCAAGGCCCACACCCACCACTCCACGATACTCAAACTTACCACACCAGCAAGTGAGGAAAAACCGAATTATAGAGGTGCCTCAAAACAAAACAAAAACCTGTCTAAAAATGCATCTTTGCTGCATACAACTTACCCACCAACGCGATATCTATAATAGCAATTACGCGGATTCGTTAAAAAAACTCGATTAACTTACGACAGAACCTTTACAACTGTCAAATCGCTTTTTCAATGAAATATACCGGGTTATAGGTTATCAACTATACTGATTCTGAATATGAGCATAAGAAATCTCCTTAGACCTTCTGTCCAGAGTTATACGCGTTTTATTGGAATTGTGTCCTATGCTTTGATATATATCAAAAAATCGAAAGTCTGTATTTCGAGCTGAGATTTAGCTCACGCACAGTTCTAATGACAGAAAGAATATCCTGAAAACTTCACCTCAAAAATATGTTTCCTTTCAGAGATATTGAAGTCCCAAAAATCAACCATATCCCACCCGAGACGCTAGAATTTTCTTTTTTTCGGAACATCAATATCTCTGAAAGGAAACATATTTTTGCGCTAAAATTTTCAGGATATTCTTCTTACCATTAGAACTGTGTGTGAGCTAAATCTCAGCTCGAAATACAGACATTCGATTTCTTGCTATATAGCAATAACATAGGACAAAATTCCAATAAAATATCTTTAACACTGGACAGAATGTCTAAGGAGATTTCGCATGCTCGTATTCAGAATCAACATAGTTGATAATCTGTTAACCGGTACATTTCATTGAAAAAGCGATTAGAAAGTTGGAAAGGTTCCCTTGTTAGAAAGCCTCAAAATCGAAGCCAAAATACAAGACGTCTTCTACAACTATCTCATTCAACACTTACCACTTTAATATAACAACAGACCTAAACTCTGACTAAACAACACATGTCTCAGTGTCACTATTTTATCAAAACAAAAAATACATCCCAATGGCTAGTTCAGGATCATCTGACTCCATTTTAGTACCTTATCAAGAAAAATCGACCCTGACGACTGGTTCAGGATTATCTGACTCAATGTTAGTCACTTATGAAAAAAAAAATAGATCCTAATGCCTGGTTTAGGATCATCTGACTCCATATTAGTATCTTATCAAGAAAACTAAATCCTGACGGCTAGTTCACGATCATCTGACTCAATGTTAGTCACTTATGAAAAAAACAAGATCCTAATGCCTGGTTTAGGATCATCTAACTCCATATTAGTATCTTATCAAGAAAACTCGATCCTGACGGCTAGTTCAGGATCATCTGACTCAATGTTAGTCACTTATAAAAAAAAAGGGACCCCAATGGTTAGTTCAGGCTCATCTGACTCAATGTTAGTCACTTATCACGAAAAATCGACTCTGATGGCTAGTTCAGGATCATCTGACCCAATGTTAGTCACTTATGAAAACAAAAGAGATCCTAATGGCAGGTTTAGGATCATCTGACTCCATTTTAGTACCTTATCAAGAAAAATCGACCCTGATGGCTAGTTCAGGATCATCTGACTCAATGTTAGTCACTTATGGAAAAAAAATAGATCCTGATGGCTAGTTCAGGATCATCTGACGCAATGTTAGTAACTTATGAAAAAAAAATACTCTGATTGCTGGTTTAGGAAGATATGACTCCATATTAGTATCTTATGAAGAGAAATAGATCCAGATGGCTAGTTCAAGATCATCTGACTCAGTGTTAGTCGCGTATGGAAAAAAAATAGATCCTAATGCCTGGTTTAGGATCATGTGACTGCATATTAGTATCTTATCAAGAAAAATAGATCCTGACGGCTAGTTCAGGATCATTTGACTCAATGTTAGTGACTTATGAAAAAAAAATACTCTAATGGCTGGTTTAGGATCATCGGACTCCATATTAGTTTCTTATCAAGAAAACGAGATCCTGATGGCTAGTTCAGGATCATCTCACTCAATGTTAGTCGCTTATGGGAAAAAATAGATCCTAATGGCTGGTTTAGCATCATATGACTCCATATTAGTATCTTACCGAGAAAAATAGATCCTGATGGCTAGTTCAGGATCATCTGACTCTATTTTAGTCACTTATGGGAAAAAATAGATCCTGATGGCGAGTTCAAGATCATCTGACTCAATATTACTGACTTAGGAGAAATAATAGATGCTGATGGCTAGTTCTGGATCGTCTACCTGCGTGTTAGTGCTTTAGGAAAAAAAATAAAGTTCCTGGTGGCTAGTTCAGGATTCGCTCTCTCAATGTTAATGCGTTATGACGAGAAAAAAAGCAACCTGGGAGTTGGTGCACGTCTCTCTCTATGGATCTTACGAGGGAACACATCGAACTGTCCGAACCATTTGGAGTTCGGAGTTTGTGCATAAGATAGACCCCAATGAGGTATGAAAAACCCCAAATTATTGAGTGCCCTTTGGCGTTCTGTTTCGAGGTATAGGCATTTTACTGAGTTTTTGTCCGATGGCATGATATATACCTTAAAATTGAATAATATTATTGCGACATGAAATTTTGCCCAAAGAGAGGTCTATTGATAATTAGAATGTCCTGAAAATTTCCGCTCGAAAGTATGTTTCTTTCGGGAGATATTAGACTCTCAAAAATGACCTATATACCACAAACAATGCGAGAATTTTCCATATTTTGAAAGTGGAAAATCTCCAGAAGGAAACATTCTTTTGAGCTGAAATTTTCAAGACAGTCTAATTACCAATAGACCTCTTTTCGGGCAAAATTTCAGGTCGAAATACTGTCTTTCAATTTTTAGGTATATATCATGCCATAGGACAAAATTTCAGTAAAATGCCTATAACTCGGGACAGAAGGGCTAAGGGCACTCAATATTTTGGGGTTTTTCATACCTCATTGGGGTCTATCTTATGCACAAAGTCCGAACACAAAAGGGTTGGGACAGTTGGATGTGTTCCCTCGTTAGTACTTTAACAAACTTAAGAAGAGAGCTTGATAATTGATCCATGCGCATGGGCGAATTAGGATACTCCATGGTTCCACTTGACTCCAACTTGACTTGAAGTGGCGGCAGTGAGGTACTTTCTCTGTACTCATGGATATCCGGATTAGTACCTCTCGAAAAGAAAAAAATTTTCGCTGGCAAGTTCGACGTAATCGTAGTGGAGGTTGTTGTTAAGTGTAGAAAAAATACACCCAAATGAGTATCGCGGATTCGAGATTGTTCGTGACGATTTTGCCTCTTTACGGTTTAATCAGTTGATCAATAGGATTAAGGATTTGTCGGTTGTAATGTTTGTTGTCCAGTGTCAGTTGAAGATCGGAAATGTTTGTTTATTTGTACGTAGTGAATTACGTAATAAGTCGGGGATGCTGTCGATGCTGGTTAGTTTCAGTGTAAAATCTTGTGGAGAGTTTTTGCGGTATTTGTTGAAAATTGGCGTGAAATGGAGGAATACGTTTTGTATTGCGGTTATTTTTTACCAGGATTTTTGGTTTGAGTTGAGTTGGTTGATGAGAAGATGTCGCGTCGTGTCAGATAGTAAATACGCCTTGAAGTTGGAGTGGTTTTGGTTTGTGGTCGGGAATTTCCCAACGGTGTCATGCATATGCGTCGGTTATGCGTATGTGGTTGAGTATCAAAGGGTTTGGGGGGTTATGTACACGTAAATATTTTAGTGACGCAGTGTATATCAGAATTGCCGTATGTGTTAATAGGGAAATGTGGTTACCTTAATGAGTATGACGATTATTTGATTATTTGGCTTTGTTGGTTTTGTTGAAGTTTTATCTTTGACGTTCGGTTTGAGATATATTGTACTTGTTAAGGGTTCTAACGCAAAGTTTCGGCAATGGTATATTCAATAACGTTAGAGATACTTTGATCAGATTTAGCGTGCAATCGACGGTTGTGGCAACTGTCGTTGTGGGCTCAGAGAAAGAAAAGCAGGCTGAGGATTGCTTATGATCGATGTGATTTTATTCCTCGACGATTCACTTTTTTCATTCGAATGGTTTATTGTGCTGTGTTTCGGCAGAATATAGTGATAGTTTTGGTATAGTCCCA
Source organism: Macrotrachela quadricornifera (assembly GCA_022393335.1). Classification (NCBI taxonomy): domain Eukaryota; kingdom Metazoa; phylum Rotifera; class Eurotatoria; order Philodinida; family Philodinidae; genus Macrotrachela; species Macrotrachela quadricornifera. Next base: position 97,224 of record JAJEKB010020748.1, read on the forward strand.
AGCGTTTCGAGATGTTACCACTTCTCGCAAAGCTGGTGTGAAAAGATGTTTCCTTTGTTAAAGTTGATTGTTTATAGGTTGAAGTGTGTCTCGATGTTTAATTCTGCAAGTAAAAAGTTTATAATGACTCGTATTTGATGATTTCGGAAAGAGATGTTTTATTCTTCGTACTCCTGAGGATGTGAATGAGAGAGATAGTTTGTTTTTATCTGGTTTTGGGAACAGAAAATACATGTTTGCGAGATTTTTTGTCGTTTCTTTAGTTTTCACGGCTTTTATTTATTGTTTATGCTTTTGTAATAGTTGCGAAAAGAGTTCCCTCGTTTCTCGATATACTTTCGATGTATAGTTTGTGGGTAAAGAAATTTGTACAATGCCATCTTTAGTAGATTTCTTAGAGACAGAAATCGAGTTGGCAAGGGTGTATTAGTATTACCTAATAAATATTTAGGATTGAGCACGCCTCCCGGTCTGAAGGAAATTGCACAAAATTGATAGTGATTAGCTAAGGGGATCGTTCCCCGTATTCTGTAGATATTAATGTCTACACCAGACTAGAAATGAAAATACGGTGCTGTATCGTGTCTAGGTCGATTGGATTGGAAGAGCTTATTTTGATGCGCCAAAGAATACATATTACCACTTTAGTTGATATCGTAACTGTTACTTAATAATGTATATCACCCATATCTATAAAGTGAAATCATGCAACTATAAAGAGCTATTTTTGATACTCAAATTTCGATCACATGGAAAACTTTGAGCTCTATCTATTATTGAATGGCAAACTCAATGCAAAGATCTCTGTATATCTTAACAAACTGTACGAAGTAAATAATCTTTGTAGCTTTCGAAAGCATAAAAATCAAAGATTTGTATCATCCCTTTGTACGATATATTGTTTTCAATATTTTAGTTAAGTGATTATAAGGCTCAATTCAGGCTTTATCAGTCTCAAAACATTCTACTCGATGTCTAAATTAAAAGCTAGATGAATTCAGTACTTACGCGTTTTCAAGCACAATCATCAATAATGGATTATGTTTGTTTCTTTCGCATATCAAGTTTTGCGGGGGTGTGCCTTATTAGGCTATATGAATCTCTGTTCGTTGCACAGATCTAAAAGAAATTGAAAACTGCATCAGTACCCGTTTCTTTAGTTTTTCAAAGCCTTATTAGGATCGAAATAGCATGCCTATTAATGAGTTAAATTAAATAATAATATGGACACTTTACATTCACGAATAGACAATGTTGCGCGCTAGTAGATGTATATTCTGTTTAAAATAATAGTCACTGAATATTTTGTCGTATTTAGGCACAAGTAAGACTCGTTAATATGTAAGGAAAGAAACAAAATCAACGAAGCGCATATGTGCAAGCAAAGAACAGAAATACATGCCTTATTCTTTCTTTCATCATCATATGTCGCATGCTGCGTAGGCATAAACATTCGTTACTAGTTTTTCTCCATGATGCAATGTACATTAACGTTGAATGATATGTGCAAAGGTTTCTTACTTTGTGTTCTACTAAATAGAAAATAATTGATTTAGGCTATATAAGTAAAAAATAAAATACAAGCATACTAATTAACATCTTTCTTTAACGTCGTTTGTAGCAGTTTTGATATTAGAAAGAGACGTCTTTGTCAACTATTTTTCTTTTCTCATCTATAGTGTATATAAAACAAATGAGATCGGGAAGAACACAAATAATTATCGCTCGGTGATATTTTAATCAAATTTATATTACTATTGGCTTGATGAGCAAAAAATTGGAAGTTTCAGTATTGTCTTTCTATCGTTAAATGCAATTGTGATTGAGCAATAGGAAATGCTAAGAATTTGCTAATGGAAAATTTGCTCAAATTAGTGAGAAATGATCCATCATATATAAGAACATGCAGTATAGGAATTAGCGAGATGGAAGATTAGAAATGCGCATATAGTGGCTAACAAAAATGTCCAATCATCCATAAAAGTCTTTGTATTTTGTTCTAACTCAAAACTACGTAAATTAGACTATTGTTCATCCAAAAAAAGAATGGTATGTGAGTATTTTTTGAGTAACTTTTGAACGATGAAAGTTGGAAAGCTGCGGTTTTCACCATTGGAAAGAGGAGATAAAGACGCATCGAACTGTGTTTTATAAAATAATTTTACATATTCTTCTCAAAGATTTTAATCGACATTTTTGAAAAAGAACATTGTGTAAGATGAATAATGTGATTTTTCAATAATTTTCTATGCAATTGAACGGCTAGCAGAAGATCTACAAACTATACGTAAAGCCAAGACTTTTAGGTCTATTCCTTTAAAAGTTATAAGTATCCTAGTGGAAATTCTTGGCAGTTTTTTGTATTAATTTCTGTAAAAAAAGTCACTTTTTCTGTTTTTCTTATAAAATAGAAATTCAATTTTTCGGCAATATTTTTCGAAAATTGTTTAAAAAAATGATGAGAGGTCTCCTGAAAATACCTGTACTATACGATTTGATGCATCTTCATCTCTTCTTTACAATGGTGAAAACCACAGCTCTCTAGCTTTCATCGTTCAAAAGTTATTCAAAAATTACTCACATACCATTCTTATTTTGGATAGACAATAGTTAAGATTTTTTCATAATATCAAATTTAGCTTCTAGTATACAAGTAACGTTCATCGCTTCGAATCACTTGACCCTCGACTGAATCAAGAAAAGCTGTAATATATCTCCCTACTCTATTTTTCATTTACATTCTTCACATAACACAAAGTAGAAACACGTATATCATTTAAGATTTTTATACTATCCTAAAAGTATCATTATAGAATATAGAATAAAATTCACCAAGGTAGCGCTCAGACTGTGAATTCGTTGATCCTTTTCTCAGAGAAATGTTACATCGCTACATTTAAGTAAACTTTGTCCAATCGTGTTAGATATTCTAATCCTTGATTCCATATAGAATCATAAGAATATAAAACTCTTTCAATTAGTTTTCATTTTATAAAACAGAAATTTTGCTTGAAGAACGTATCACTTTATGTGTTTAACTCCTTATTATGATCCCGATCATTTAACAGTAATGACATTGGTTTAATCTGCTAAGAATCAATTTACAAATGATTCAATGGAGTCTATACTAAAGCACAATTTTTGCAATCAACTACGAGAACGGCTAACCGTTCCATCTGTCAGACTTCGTTGATCAGCTGATAATTCATAGTTCTCATTCGCCTTTTACACGTTTCAATTATTTCAACAAACAAGTTAAATCACCATAGAATCCACCCATCAGTTGGCTTCTAGTATCACACAATGACTCCTGCCGCATTTCGCATCTGAGACAAAGTTACACGTTTCTACTATGCTCCCATTTTTCTCATGCTGTCACCACGAATGTCATGCAATTTGCGACAAATTATTCTGTGAGATATTTTTCTATATCTCTATTGGAAGACAGCTCCTATGTCTACCTAAAGAGGAACAGTTAGTCGTTCGTCGGCGCCTCTCCGGAGCACCACTCACGGTTAGCTGTTGTATGCGTCAAACTTTATAGTGTATTAAAGCTTTGCCTTCTAGCTACTTAATTCGGCCATTATTCGCTTCTCTCAAAAGGCTCACTAGTTTTTCTTAGATTAGATAATTAAAATACAGTATTCTGCCCAAACGTCAGATGCCGAAACAATATACCTATTCTTTGGTACACCAGTATTCCGCTGAACTCCGATCAAGATTGCAACTCCGAGATAATGTGTTCCATAAAAACTCATAATTCTTTAAGTCTTCTTTGAAACACAACTTTTGTACCTATTAGAGAGAGCGGCTAGTCATTCGTCGGCGCTTCTCTGAGGCGCCACTCGCGGTTAGCCATTCATGCATCAAGCTTTTTTCTCAGGTGACGATTAATTTCCTACGAGTTAGCTTTCTAGTGTTATAGGAAAACAATGCAACAGAAAGTAAACTCGATTTAAGTCGTGGGCGTCAATTACCTTTGATCAAATTTTACAAAGAAAGTTTTTTTCGTAAATTAACCTGTTCTTTGTATGGAAAACTAATCTCAAGAAAATTTTAGAAAACTGACATCATCAATCGATTCCTCGACTCCGATTACCCTCGCTCAAACTTTTTAAAATATATTTGTTTTCGTAAAAAACATATTTTTTGTGAAAAAAGTACTTTTAAAAAAACTTTAAAAACTAATGCCAGATTCGGATTCCACAATCTCAAAAATCTTTGGGCCAAATAAATGTTTCAAATGGGACCTTTGACGTGTGACCGACGATATACGCACAAACTTATTTTAGTTTTTTTTGTATGATCCTTCACTCAATCGAGAAAAAAACCCTTCTAACCAAGTTAATACGACCATATATCTCCATTCATTAATTCCGATACCACCACAATAAGCAACGGTGTTGATCAACTGTCATACCTCGGTGTGATAAACCTTCTGCAAAAGGTTAATTTTGGATTTTCTAGTTTTTTTTTATACGGATGTTTTTTTGCCCCTGTCACACGCACAACCACAAACAATTTTCTTTCATATAACCCTCCCTATAGTCGAGGGAGAAACCATTATTTTCTTAAAAAAAGCCTTTTTTAGCAAAAAAATTATTTGGAAAAATTCAAAAACTGATAGTACCAATCGATTCCCCGACCCCACAAACCTTTGGTCAGGCGTTAAGTGTTGAGTTGAGCGTGAAGTTTCATTCTTTGAGAGATTTTTCTAAGAACATGTTTTCTTGACCTTTCATCCCGACGACAAGCAAGCAAACTATTATTTTTTATATGATCCTCCCTTCAGTCGAGGGAATATAGAAGTATGAAGAAGAGATTTCATCTCTTCAGCCCTGCACATCTGCTGGAATCTTATAAAGGACCAATTTTTTCCGGAGAAAGCCGTTTTTTTATTAAAAAAGTAGTTCAGAAAAAATTTTTACAACCAATCACACCAATGGATTATCTTGGCCTCAAAATGCTTTTGGCTAAACCTTCTAAAAAAATCGATAACTTTTCAGAAAATTTTTTATTCCAAATCATCTAAAATTGATGATTGTATTTGGCTGCTCCATCGTAAAAGCCTGTGGGTCAAACCTTTTCAAAAAACGGTTTCTTTTCAAAAAGCCCCTATTTTTCATAAAAAAAAAAATTTTTTTGTAGGATCGTAAAACACTAATGGTACTATTAGATTCTCTGATCCGAAAACCCTTCTCGCCAAGATTTTTACAAAAAACATTAAAAGATTGTTTTACTGATATAGCTGTTGCTGCTGTTTGATTTATTAGGGCACGCGGATCCATAAACTTTACACATTTTAATCGGCATATTCAAATCCCATATAACCCTTTCCTTCAGATAGGTAATATCTATGATAAGCTATAATCAGCCCGAACGACCTTTTGTTTCATCGTTACAAAAACAGCAATATTCACGGCTCGATGAGCCATTTCTCAAAACATCTCCGCATTCCTCTGTTTCTCCACCACTGTCTTGGTAAAACATCATAGTATTCGAGGCGCATTATAGCATATTTATGATAACCTTAAATCGGCCCGAACAACCCCATGTTTCACGCGGACAATAGTGGCAATATCGATGGTTCAATGCGCCATTTTCCCAGCTTTCTCACCACTTCCCTGTTTTTTCACTTTTGTATCGACACAACATCAGGGTGTCGGTGGCAACTTGTAGCACTTACGGTGTTTCTATAGTATAGCAATTGAGGACCCAGGGGTGCCCCTATAGTACAGTAGTTGCAGACCTAAGGTCATTTTCATAGTGTGAGCTTTCAGCTTTCTAAGAAGATCTTTTTTTTACCTTTGACCCTGACACAAACAAACGAACGAACAAACTTTTTTTTCATATGACCCACTCTACAGTCGAGGGGATTATGAAAAGATTTCAGATAAATCAGTATAATTGTTTAGTTTTTTGTAAGAGCTGCACTTACTATCTATCTTTTCTCATCACGTCAAAATTGTCTAACCGCTTATTTCTTCGGAATCTTTTGTCACCCTGGTTAATAATGAAATTTTCCAGATAACACATTGGAGGGAAAAACTTCCGCTACAAGAAAAAAAGGCTAATCAAAACGTTATGATCAATTCCACTATAGCTTAATCTTTAAAAGCCAAATGTCATTTAAAAGGAACATTGCAAAAAATTTTATTGAAGAGTTAATAAAGTTCTTTACATGAAAATGAATATTTGCCTAGACTTTAGTGATATGATAGAACACAATGAAAAAGAACTTTCTCAAAACTAACTGTCAAAAGATGTGACAAATTGCGTAAAACTCGGAAAATTTTTAAACGCCATTTTTCATTTTAAAAGGTTGACCTATTCATGAGTATAACGTAAGCTTTTGTTTTTCTAAGTGATACCGCTAATACGACCCTTGGTTACCTAGTGAAATCGTCCTATAAATTTTTAACCACCTGCTGATTATTATAGGAATAGATTATCATTTATTTTTGATCGTGCTAACGACTGTTGCATAGGGAGAATTAAAGAAAAGCTATTTCTTTCATTCCGTCATCGAAAACTTCCATAATTTTTCCATTTGTGATGAAAATGCTGATTTCAACTGAATCCTGAATACTTTGCAATAGTTCTGATTCTGCTCTCACAGGATATTAAATGACTACTTTGTCAATGAAACAAAATCACTAGCGCAATCATAAAATGATCGTTTAATCTTAAGCACTACTGGTTACGCCATACTTCAATGACCGTACGAGCAAGCCTTATATTCGATTAAATAATGTAAACTTCGAAAAAGTGCAAAATGTCACTTCAATTCTTTCTCATAGTAATAACAAATAAATAAGTAAAATTATTTAAAAGAAAAACTTTCTTTTATATAAACTCAGAATAATCAAAAAACTTTGATCCGTTAGAACCGGATATCCGTTCCGAGGAAATTGTTTATTTGTGTGATAAAGAAAAAACATTTTTTCAAACTATAACATAATCATACCAAGGATTCAACAACTCTTTTGTAGTAGTCAGTTTTCGCTCGTTTTCAGAAACAAATCTTCTCGATGAGAACAGATTATAATAGAAAGAAAAATTTCTTTGAATTTATTTTCATTTTTCTTCTTTTTAGATCGATAGCACACTTGATCATTTCTTAGTTATTCAATTTTAACTTCAATTTAAAATCATTGATTTCGATCAAACAAACTGCTTATTATCATCTTTGTAGAGTATTTCAAACGGCATCTTCGGAAAAAATCAAGACTATATAGATTATTCATGAGTGAAATGTGCGCAAAACACATAATGTTATAGAAATTATGTCTCATCCAATATATAATATGTAAGATACTCAATCAAAGAATAAGTTTATATACATACGAAATCAATAATAAAGTTCAAACATATTAGAGATTCTCTTCACAACCGTGAAAACGGTGCGATAAAATTTGCCGATTCTATATTCCAAAAACAATATCCAAACGAACATGTGTTATTAAGAATCATACGATTTCAATTGATTTCAAGTAATCTTGAAGTTTGTTGAGGTCATTTTGAAGTGAAATTTGATTTCAGAGTCTTTTCTACTTTTACTTAATACATAGACTACGTTTTTTTATCTGTTTAACCCTTTAACGGGCAGTGGGACAAATATGTCCCACTTTTTTGTTTTCGATCGCAGAACTATAACAAACTAAGATCAATGACTTTGATGAAAAGAATAGTAATAATGCATACATAGAATTAATCCCTAGCTATTTGGGTTCAATTAAAGGTGTTTATTTGTTTCTTTAACAGGATGGTTTGAAGAAGGCCATCGTTAGTTTTCACTTTCATAGGAATCTTGAAATCCAAAATTCGCCCGTTAAAGGGTTAATATGTAAATACAAGAGATGCTACTTTTATCAACGATCACTAAACTATTTATTGCTTAGTTACAAAAACATGATGGATAGCGCTGATAAATGGTTCTGTTGTTATTCTTTATATGATGATATTCAATTACGCCATAAGGACACTGTTAGTAGTTGACCATTAACATGATATTGATGTGAATGTTTGATAACATAAGTTGCTTGTTGCTCATCATCAAAAGAAATGTAAGCGTATCTATAAAAAAGATAACAAAATATCAGAAATTAACATACTGGCATGATCTTCATCATAGCAGTTCACAACAAAAATCTTGCAATAAAACAGAATCTATCAAATTAGCATGCTAATGACTGGAAAGGGAATTATACGAGGTGTCACATTTCGTTTTACTTTATCTATATCTCATTCGATTGAGCATATTGAGATGGTCAAAAGGCTAAGAGGATTCCTGCTCTTCGCTCTTTTTTTGAAAGTTACAATTGTTACACTAACTTATCGATTTATTTCAAGATAGAAATTTTGCTCAAACATGGATGTAAGACTTCTTAAAATATCTTAAGGTTTTTAGCCATATTGAACAGTCTTTTTCTGAGGTGTTGATTCTCAAAACAAAATACATGCATTTCAGTGAGATCAACAAAACCAAGTTCACTTGTAGATTCAGTGTTTGAGAAAAAGACTATCCATTTTAGTTGCAACTTTCACGATATTCTAAAGATTGTTAAACTCGCCTTTAAGCAAAAATACTACCATAGTCAAAAAGCTCCTCGTTTGATTTCTTCAGTGAATATCTAAAAATGGATCAAGAAGTTAGTAGGACAACTCTATAGCTTTCAGGATACAATCACAATCGAAAATGCTTCCAGGCTTTTTTTAGTATTATAAAAAAATTGGTGAAATAAGGTGCCAGTAATTCAAGAGAAAAATCTTCCAGACGTCACAGTACAGAATTGAAGATTTTATCATTATCGTTTCGACCTATTCTTAAGATTCTATCGCGTCTGATTGAAACTTGATTTTCGAAAGAAGTTGCTTAAGATGATAAAACTAACAAATGTAGGTAGATGTAGCCGTTTATAACAGAAAATAGCTGTGACGAAATGAATGAATATTGAAATCTTCAAGACAACGGAGACCATCCTCATTCTTTATCTATATATATAAAGAAGTATATCCGTTTGCCTGTACGCTATACATGTAGTCCCTCTAATATCTAATGTCATTAGACTTTCCACAGTACTCTTCTAGTCCCAGTGAAACGTCGATAAAAAATTTACGCATCCAACAAGTGGAAAACTATTTCTCTACCTCCAATTTTCGAAAAGTCGTCGAGAATTTGGAGAGTGTATATGTATAAAGAGGAGTTTTTGTCTATCTGTTTTTTTTGCATTTAAACACGATACATGTAAAAGCTAACAGACTGTTCCAAAACTGTCTTGCTACCCATACGGAGGGCAACGACTACATTTTGTCGAAAAACCATTCATCCGTTGTCTCTATATATTCACCTTTGATCTAAACAACGATATTACAATATTCAGGAGCATTGGAAAGTTACGAAGCAGTATACTCGAAGTAAGTACAAGATATGTATTTAAGGATTTTCGTGTGTACCGAACTAGCATCTACGATCCATTTACCTTAAAATCTGATTGTTAGGATGATTATTAAATAGAATTTAGCTGGAAAGAAAATAGACAAAAACATCTACAATCTAGAAGAAATAATGAAATAGGAGTCGTAGCTCTCCTGACTAACGAGCTGTGTGAACATGATATTCTAGAACAATTAGATTTGCCCTTTTCCTTAGTTTCGATCAGAAGGTTTTTTCTTGTAATGCTTCTCAAAAATTAATTATCTATATGAGTTTCTCATTTAAAATACAACTAGAAAATCTCAAAATTGGGAACATATCCAAGTGTGACTGAAGTCAGCGGATCAGATCTGATCGAGATAGGTATGTGTTCTTATAGATGCTTGAGTAGAATAAAAAGTTAATAGAACTCATACGTTTTGTCAGATCTTACTTGATCGAGATGTGTAAGGACGAAGAAATTTTTCACTGCTGATCAATTCTGCCTAGTCAATAATTCATATTTCTCAGGAGCGAAAGCAATCTCTATTGAGTCTTAGAAAACATTCAACAGCCAGAATTAAGTTAGAGACAAAGGGACAATAGAATTTCATATGTGTCGATTCACCATGGATTCGACTACTTATATGTTCTCTAACACAATAGGAGTTTTGCTCGCATGTATTAAAGTTAATTTTTCCCGAGTAATGCCCGATAATTTTGCTAGTTGTTCCTTAACAAGAGCTGAACTATCATTATAATGCCCAGTTCTATGGTTGCGTGCTCTAACCAAAGAGATATGGAAAATGCATTAAAGCTTAGAAATAATTACGTGTAACCAATGGGATATGAACTCCTCATGTCACTGATATTGAATGTTTTCCAGCCGAACTAGTCCGTACATTTCGCTCTGAATGATTTCGGACTGTTTTCAATAAGTGAAGTGAACGTCAAGAAGTAGTTGTCACTGAATCAAATAAAACTATATTGCTACACCGTTCTTACCCCAATAAAATATTTCTATTGTGTGTTGATTCTATCGTTGTTAGGGCACTAGTAGGAACGATAATTGCTGGATAATATCTTACAATTCGACAATTGGGAAACAAATGATACAAATCGGCGTCATTAACACCTGGTGGAATTTTCCGAATCACAAGTTTTTTGCGATCGCAGATTTGATTGTGCCTGAGAATAGATACATTATCACCAGCATATTCAATACGACAATGTGGACCGAGAAGATCGAAATTAATGCGACGCTTATAGTTCATTTCAGCTATTTGAGATGTAGAGTGAGCAACAAAAGCATATCTAGTGAAAAGATTTCAAATATAATTATTGAACAAAAGAATGTATATGATTTACTTAAGATGCGATGAGGTACGATAACGCTTTATTGTTACATTTGAACATCCAACAAAATGTTTGCGTATATTGTCTTTGTTCACACTAGTTTTCAATCCCGAAACAAATAGTGTTTTACGATCGTTTGTTGTCTGATCAAATAATTGATTTTTCTTCGTATGAGTTTGCTTATTCACACCTATCGCACATGTGTTCAGTGGAAGTGTTGATGGAGCAGTCTATATAAACTTTGAAATTAGTTCAAGTGAAATATATTTCATAGTATAGATCGTCCCTATTTGTTAGTATATATCAAATAAATCTATATAAATCAAATTACATAATAAATTATGATACGAGATGCTTGATAATATGTCACTACATTTTACTTGATCCTTATAATATCATCATATTCTATTCGAATATGTTCATAATTTTATGTAGCGAATTAGACAACGATTTCAATGTATTCAATAAGTTATCATTGAGTCTTTAGTTTCTAGTGTACTCTTCAAATTACCGATAAAAACGAAATTTGAGTGCAACAACTGAAACGATTGCTATTAGGATCTGATAGTTATTATACAGTTTCGATGAATCATAAGATACATTCTAGTCTTTAAAATAGACATTACCGTAGTTATCTGATGGACAATCGTTCGTAAGAAATTACTATTGATTTAACTGTAAGTCAGTGGTAAAATTATAAGTTCAACTGGAACTCTACACCTCAATTACCAATAATTATAGTGTACACACTCTTCCGACTAATCCTAAGTTTTATGAAATAGGTGGGGAATTTCATTGAAAATCTAACAGGATAATATATAACTGTGAAAAGTAGCAGAATTCCAATTATGGCAAGTAAAAGTATGACAAACAATTACTTGGTAGTTTTATCTTATATACAGATAAAATAAAATAGGTTTTGTTTGTAAGATTGACAAGTTTTAAAAAATGTCCAAAGATCACAATATTTTCACCTTCAATAACAGTAAATAGTGTTTGAAGTATCAATCATGTGAAAGAGAGAGCAAATTATCCATTTTGCAAAATTTCTCTCTCATTATCAAGTATTATGTTTTTTGTTTACTTATATAATTTCGAAACATTAATAAGATCGATATCGTCTTTTTCTCAAACCATTAATATTTATAACTATTTCTTTCAACCATCGGAAATATTTTAGTATGTTCATTAAAACTGTCATTTGATTATTCATACAAAATACATTGTAAAAGCCTATGTTAATGATATCAAAGTTTTGAGTAAGATAAATATATATTGATGAGTAGAGTAAAGTTGTTATACATTTAAAGCTATTCAATGCTTCTTTTTGGAGAGTTTTATGTGCTACAACAGTCATATCTGTTCAGACCAATTTTCTCTTTTGTAAAATTCGAGAATTCATGTTTTCTACCTGCAGTGGCGACGCGAACATAGTGAGAGGAGAGGGCATCCCTCCTTTCCATTAGGTGATAATTTTCTCCGATTATAAGAGAAAGTACGACTAAAGTTTTCTCTCATTTGATGAGAAAATCATCTAAAATTCTCTGTAATTGGGAGAAAATTTTAACGAAATGATACAAACTGATAATAATACTTTATTGTATCATGAAGTACAATTGGTTAAAATTGATTTATCTGAATTTGACTCGATTATCGATACTAATGTATTTGTTCATAATTGAAAAAAATATCTATAAGTATTAGCTAGAGCATTTGATTATCTTTTGACTATACCAGTCACAGTCGTAAGTGTGGAAAGATACTTTGCCTAAATGAAAATTGTAAAAAACAGATTGTGAATGACAATGAATGATGAACGATTATATTCATTGTTATCATGTGCATTAGAAACATGAACTTGGGATGAGTTACAAAATACAGAAATTCTAGAAAAATGGTCGAATAAAAAAACTGATCATCGAATTTAGATTCATCTAGTATCCATTTTGTTTTTGTCTTAGATTTAAAAAAAAAATTAATAAATATATGAACGAACAAATTATATAATTAATTCGATTACTTATTTCCTAATATTTTAATCATCTACAATATGAAACGTTAAAATTTTTTCTGCATTATCTCATTTTTTAAAATTTCCATATTTTCTCTCATTTTTGAAGTAGCCCCTCCCTCACTTTACTTTTAAATCTTTGTGTCGTCACTGTCTAGCTGAAATCATTTCTATAATAACTCGAAATAAACCATATTGTGCGTTATTTTATTTGAAAAAAGCATTTCTAAACGACATGAAGTGCGAAATATTGAAGATTACAAATATAATTCTTTGCAGTACTATGAGTTTCGTAGTAGCTGCAAAATTTTGAAGCATTGAAATATCACGAAAATCAATGCGTATTCTCAATTAATTAGAATAATAACAAAAAAGCTAATCTAATCAATTAAGCTGTTTTGAAGAAAAAGAGGACATAGTTCTTTTTCACTAATCTTGAGAGTAAGGAAATTTTAAACTAAAACAAATTTTACGTTTTCATTTTTTCACTTTTATTTTTGTTTGTATTAGTTTATTAATTGTACTACTTTATAGTGTATTGAATGCGTATAGAAGGAACTGTTTCGAAGTAATATTTGTTATATCTCATGATAAACAAAAAATCCCATCATTTTACAGGAAAAGTTATAGTTTTTTTTAGACAAAAACTGTTAAAAGTTCGTTTCGGGGAGAGTAAAATACTTCGCTTATTTAAAACCCTTGTATGGCAGTAATATTCGCTGCCCAAACGCAGCTTTGTGGAAGATGTTCGAAGAGACTAAATTTTCAATATTAGAAGGTGCTTCGAATGAATCTACTACAGACGTCATCCGAATTTGTCTCAAGTTAGACTAAACCTCTGAGATCCTTACTAATTGTAAAAATGCAATACATTGCTCTAAATAAAATACTCAAACGATGATTAATTGAGAACTGGTATTTTCCGACAATTAAGGTTTAGTGTAAGCTCATATTTTCGTGATTTTTCTCCTTATTAATCAAGCACACTGCACACAAAAGCTGCAATAAAGAATGGAAATCTGTTTTAGACACTAATAAACGATTTTTTCGTTTATTATTACACTTTTTTCTCATCATTAGACGCCTCACACAATCGCATCCTATATCGTTTCGCTACTAAGAGATATATGTCGTCAGCAGCTATTTCTTTATGATTATCTCTTACCGTATTGATATGTTCATTGTCTTGACTATTGATTGATCCAATAGACTCTCCAATATCAGATGATATATCCATTAATTCTTCATATAAATCAAATGGAATGTCCATATCACAACTATGTATAGAATTTGCATGGCTAGTTGCAGATGCTGGAGTAATTAGGTGAGTTTGTTGTACACTTGTGTCTAGTGCTCTTATATGCTTATCTATAAGAGAGTCTACCAGGATCGTGTCAATTGTGTGTCGATTGAATACATCTGGAAAGATACCTTGTCTACAATATAGACAAAATTGAAGATAATTACGATCGATGATATGAAAAATGTTACGAACATTTTCATTATGACTCTTACTTATTATATTGGTATGAATAAACAGAGCACATCGAAGCTTCTTTACTCTCATCTAACAGAACATATTCGTACAAGAATACCGATCACCTGATCTTTTCTACGTAAGAAAACTATTGCCATGAAAAAGAAAACACTCACACACCTTTATTTATATATATATATGTGAATTTTATTTTTACCGCTGGTAACTAACAACATACAATTGGTAGAACGTACAAGAATATCTTTTTCATCGTATAAAAGAAACGGAATTAGTGCATTTATCAATACCATGTGGAGCTGAGCAGATCCCTTACAAGATATTTTTTAAGTGAGTTTTCTCAAGCTTTTTGTTATTAAACAATATCTCTACTGATTTATTATGTTTCAGAAGTAGTGATGTTAGAGTCGAAACGAGTGATTCAATCCAAGTTTTTATTCTCTTTTTAGTCTTATTCTGTATTTATTATATAAATAATAGAGTTATTTGAAAGCTTTTAGAATGAAAAAGGTAGAAATCGCATGTTTAAATAATAACATAAATTATTGCCTGATAGTATCTCTCATCCACATGTAGCATGGATAAAGATAAGAAGTTAACAATAGATTTCTGGATTAACTGCATGAATTATGGATCGTATAAATGGTGTTTCATAAGTTTTGGTCACCATTATATTTACATTCTATCTTTATTATATTTAATTCGAAAAAAATATTGAAGGTATGTTTTTAAAGAGCAACATCTAAGCTATGAGTAAAAAAAATTGTATTCAATTTGCATGGACTTTGAGAATGAACCACCTCGATAAAAAGTTTGAAAAAATTTTGTTACATATATTTTTCACTTTTTCTCTATAGAAAAGTAGTTTTTCAGTATTTCAGAAATATCTTGCTTGGAATTTTGTTGATTTGACTTTGTCTTTTAATCTAATAGTCAGCATATTTTTAAAAGAATAATTGGAAAACCAGACTTGACAAGCAATGTTATATTTCAATAAAGGCCACTTACATAGACAATATTTTTAAATAAAAGAATATCTCTCGTCGCCTTCCACAACGAGTTTCAAACCTTCAGAAGGTATTGTTTTGCAGATCTTTTTTTAAATTTTATAGAAAATTTCGTAGGCTATATATTGTAATAAAAAGAACAAAGTCAAGTCATCGAAAATCCATGAAAGATATTCACAAAATACTGAGAAACTAATTCTCTATAGAGAAAAAGTAAAAAATACATGTAACAAAATTTTTTCAAATCTTTTGACAGTACAATTCTCTCTTGAAGTTCATACAAATTGAATACAATTTTTGTTATCGATTGTTTATATGCTATTCTTCAATAATATATATTCCATATCTCTTTACGATTGTATGTGGTAAAGACAGAATGACGATAGAAAGGTGATCGAAAGCTATGAAACATTCTTTACGTTCTTTAGAGGTTAGAATCGAATCTTAAGTGTAATTTTAACTACGGAACCTGAAACAGTATTTTCTGGTAACAAAATAATATAGCAATGCATGAAATGTCTTCCATATATAACAAAAAATATGTTAGAACTAGTTGCAAATATCGGAAGCTGTTTAAAGTTTTGTATCGCAGCTTTTTCGCTATGTATTTGAATCGCTATGCTGATCCGAAGAACTTGTCTGATTCACATAGACACGTCTGATCAACTTTCTTGGTATCATGGAAAAAAGCTAGTGACCAATAGTATCACTAGTAAAAAATGGTGTATGATAACGATGATCAGTCTTAAGGAAAGAGAAACACATAAGAAAATATTGTGTTAAGTCAAAGTCTGAATATGACTCAGCACTTGTTTTTACAATATCAGTATCTTCATACTGGCTTAATTGTTTGTAACGAAATTCTCAATTTTTGATTGACGTTTTCGAGTTTATCTGCTGTGACAGTATTAGCTAAGTCTGTTGAAAAATTTCACTTATAACCTATGTCAAACATCTTTTGAACGATGATGCTCATTGTATTCTGTACTGTTCGAAAAAGGGATACTTATGATATTAGAGAAATGACCTACAATGTTTTTTCATCATTGATTTTTTTCTCTGTAGCGTTAGATATATAATTTGTAGAATTCTTCTTCAAATATCTAATGTAAATAGAATTTAGAAACAACATCAATTCTCAAGCGTTATTCCATCATAAAAAAATGTGATTTTGTTATAACATATTTTTTATGTATAGAAAATAATGCTTATATATGCTTGTCATTTGAGCTACAACCTTCAAAGAGAAAATGTTTCTTATAATAGCTATAGTTAACCCAACAGTTTTATTTCTTCGAGCAACAATCAAAACGGATGTCTATTTTTGGTGATACCATCACATACCTTGATTTTAGTTATAAATTAGCTACAAAAACTTGAATATGTATAAAATTTTTACTATGAATAGACAAATCTAATTTATATAAAAAAAATTTTTTGATTAGTTTTTTACGCTGGTGTAGTTTGAACTCATATTTGTACCGCCGATATCAGTGAATGGCGTAAATGAATTACAGAGTAATTAAAAAAACATGAATTACAAAGTAATTCATAAAATATCAGAGTCTACCAAGATCTATCAGGGTTTCCCATTATGAGGGCAAAAACACAGACATTGGTGTAGATACATACACACGATAGTGCACTAACTCAAACAAAAAAAAGGATGGGGGCTGGGTGGACACACACACAGCACATACTCCTTATTGAGGGCGAGGGAGGGTCTAGCAGGGTCTGCTAGGGTCTAACAGGGTCTAGCAGGGTTTACTAGGGTCTATCAACAGAATCGACCCTGGTACCTTTAGTAGGCTCTGCTAGACCCTAGTAGACCCTAGTAGACCGCAGTAGTTTTTTGCGATCCTACAAGAATAATAGATGTTAATGAAGAACAATGTGTCCTGTGAATGAAAGCTGTAAAGAATTAAGATAAGATAATTGATTGAAATATTGATCACAGTTATCATTAAAATGTTGCTTAATTGTTTATGTGAATTTTGAATTACTTTGTAATTCATTTACGTCACGGTCTCGCCGATACAGGTCCTGTTGCACTTTGTACGTCAAAAATTTCAGCTATAACTAGAATAAATTTATTAGTGAAACCTCAATATTGTTTCTTCATAACCTGTGGAGGATTAAAATTGTTGGTTGAAGTCAATTGTGGTATGCAAAGATAACTTTTGTTAATGTGTCTCTCATGAACATAAACTATGAACAATCCTGTAGCAATAGTATAAATGACTTAATTTATAACGATAACATCTCAAAATTGACTAATTCAATTTGGCTGAACTTTTTAGTTTCTTTCTATGTTGACTTGCTCCATCTACTATAAAAATATCAGCTAAATCTGTAACATTGATTGATTGTTCGGTATTCTGCATACGTTGGTCGAAGACTTACATGCAATGTCTTATACAGACCGTGAGTAAATAACTACTTTTTACATCAATGTTATACTGATACAAATTTTTTAAGTTTAGATATCTGCGTGAAAGATTTTAAACGAATAGGGAAATATTCCTGAGAACAAAGGAACCATATTATTGCACCAACAGTATTTCGAAAGGTAAATGATTAAAATTTATCTAACTTACTCCAATACTTCACATTGAACTTGAGCATCCTCAGTATTAAATTGATCTTTGTCATCTTGATATAAATAATTATTCATGGACGATCTTGTCAATACATTTGGCATTAAATCACGTGCCGAATTGTTTAGCTGTGATTGACATATTAAAGTCATGCTTGTCGACATCATAGTTTCATCTAAATTAAGTTAAACATTTATTCGCTCTGATCATCATAAAATGAACACAGTGGACATGTACATATGTAACTCCACATGAATTAGCTGATCTCTATTATTATTTTACATGAAGATCTAGACGCACGGTGATAGTTAAAAAAAGAAATCAAAAGTTTCTGGAAGAAAATTCTCCTAAAAAACTATTTTATCTCAAAGAAATAATCGTGTCGTATTCATATACAGCTTATGTTCATGCGTCTTTTCTATGTAAGTATTTCAGATAACAATGATTTGTTCCGTTTTTATTTAGTATATTACACTTTGTCTAATCAAATCTGATTCAGCTTTCTTATTTCGAAACATTTTACTTTGTGCTTTTTGCTGATTTATCGTTGCATCGAATCTAAGAAGTATAACATTAATGAAACTATAAAAGTTTTGTCATTTCCAAAAACAAACAAAACGGAACCAGAATTTTTATTTTTTTTGGGTAACCTCAAAAAAATAAAGACTAAAGATTATTTTTTTATAATAACTAAGAAAACCGATTTGAATTTTTCTTAGTAAATTAAGACCATAGGAAAATAAATCATTTATCAATAAATTACTTTGAATTTTATCTGACGTTGATGTTGATGTTGCCATCCGATTTGAACAGTTTTGACCTAAAAAATGTCCAAAAAAAAGTGTAAACAATTATTGAGAATACCGAAATAAACCTCTTAATACGATTGATTTATCATTGTTAGTGTCATTAAGAAATGATTTGATGTATTTTTGTATCAGTTCATGATTAAATATAGTGGTATCGATTGTTTTTGACAAACAATGGTTTAAGATACGGCATCGACATGATAAACTTAAACGATTTGCGTGACCTTCTTCAATCCAACTTGGTAACGCAAAAACAATAGATTCGCTCCAGCTGGAATCTTCTGCAAAACTTTGTGCGAGAGTACCAGCTGATAAAACTACAAACTCATTTGGACATTGAATTATTCGATGATAACGAATATGGTATTTGTTTAAAAATGACGGATCAATCACTATTTGTCCATGATTAAGACATACTGATAATTTTTCATTATTAATTATTGTTTGTAGAGTATCTCGCTCATAACTGGGAATAATGTACCAATGATGAATTCCACCTTCATGATGATAATCGATTGAAGCAAGATTTTGTTCACTACAACTTAAAGGAAAGACAGCACCTACTCCATGAGCTCTTTTTATGCATGAAACACATTCACTTATGACTTTTTTTCCAGCCATTCTGAGAAGTGATTGGTGCGGCATACGATGAATATCAAAATATAATCGAGACATTTTTCGATAAAAAAAAGTATTGCTTGATGAAAATGAAATATTGAGCTGTCGTTGACCCTTATTTTGGTGAGATAATTCCGACCAAAAATTCAGTTCGTCTTTTATGACTGGCATTTGTATATTGGGTTCGTTAGCGTCTCTAATATTCTCTACAGAATAGAGAAGATCATTTGAGTTCATCTTCACAATTTGTCTAGTTAGTGGATGTAACATTAAATTTTTTGGTCGCTTCTTTAAAGCAAAATTACAATGAATATTTGGTTGAATTTTAATAGCTCCAAATTCTTTTAAAACTTGTTCATGTTTGTAAATAAAGTTGACCAAATTTTGAATATCATATTCATTGATTTGGAAAGTTGGAACATTCGTCGAGATTGATGACATTTCAATCTATAAAATTATAATCAACTATTGATTATATAATATAATAATCTTTGATCTAATCAGATATACGCGTAGAAAGCAAAAGTTAGAATCGTTATTTTAAGTATATTGTATTATTATTCATGTTCCATTCATACTGTAATTTTCATTAGAGAATTAACAAGAAAAATCGAGTGAAAACAAATCAACTGCATATTTCATTCACAGAGACATGATTTTGTCACTATGATGAAAACTACAAATTTGAAAAGAACATAAAATTTTCTATCATCATACATACTTTCGTGTTGGTCTGCGTTTATTTGCTGAACATTAATTTAACGATTATGTAAGTGATCTTATGCAGAAATTCTAAACAATGTGTCTTTTAGTAAAATATTTCTGTTGATCTGTGTTTTATCATTAGTAAAAGAGACATTTTTGAACAAACAACCACATATTTTGGTAAAATTTTATATTCTCTATCATTGTCTACTACTGAAATAAAACTTCAGAGAGACAGTGATAATCGTTTTTTTTTCTAGAACTGCACAAAGAGCATGTCGGCGTAATACTTAAACTAATATCTAGTGCATGAACGTAAAACAGAATAAAAATGTACAAAATGATAGAGATTTCCATGTTCTCTCAGAATCTATGACTGCTTTATTATAATAATTTGTCACATACAAATAATAAATTCAAAAGAAAAGTCTCGTAACAACTAATAATGCAGGTGTGTAATACTTGTCAGTTGAAAGTGTATTTATTGTATTCGAAATTTCTTCGTGATCCGTCAGGATAAAAGAATAATTAAGCATATAGTATGATAGAGAATTTGACAAACTTTCAGAATATGCCATTTTGTTTTCAAAATTATGTTTCATAGTGATAATATACTCAAAATATCAATTCAAACTTTTGCTTTCCATTCATACACTGTCAGTACGCATTGGATACTGATAATGTATTTTTTTGAATGCAATCATATCCAACTAATCTTTTCAAACGAGATTATTAGGAATCTAAACTTGAATCTTTTTTCGAAAGTTAAAAAGACTGAACGTTTTTTTACCAGTAAGAAATTTGAACGGCTTAGTTATATAAGTATATGATCGGCAGATCCTCGCACGAATCCGATATCTTTATTACATTAGTTCGACTATTAATTCATTTTTAGACGCTATCTAACTAAGAAAAAGACAACATAATTAGTGTGTATATCATTTAATGGTAATATAATGTGTGTATGTTCAGAACTTTTCTGTTTTTTAAAAGCTAAGATTGTCAGATTAAAAAAAAAACTTTCATAATAAATAAGAAATGTTTGGAGTTGACACACACTTACAATTGCATAGTTTCAGTGTATTTAAAAAAACTACAAGCACGTTTTATCTGTGACTGTACTTATATCTAGCTCATGAAATAAATATAAGTTTACCATGATAATATTAGCTAGAGCCATACTGATATATTACAGATGTCTTCAAACCATGTAATCACAGTCTAGTGTATGGATAGGACCGTTTTAAACATATATACACATTTTATAAAAATCTTTTTAGGATTTTTTGATATCGATCCGATATTAGTTTGGGATAGGAGCTATTTTTTAATTGGCAAAATTTGTTGTCATCAATTGAATCGATGCACATATGCACGACAGAAAAACGGCATTATTTAAGAGTCATATCTATCACTCATTCTGATGGTTATGCAGTCGATATTATTGATTCATCTGAAAATAGTTTAGATGATGATAACATTACCAAAAAAATTCTTGAAACAAATAATGAATTAGTAAAGTGATTAGATGGTAATGAACGAATAGTAATCGATTGGATTTTCAAGAGTACCCTCGAAGTCTTCTAAAATCTACACTATAATACTCATATGTCAGTTTTATTTAAACAAAAGTGGCAGATAACATCGAATAATCGACATCAACAGCATAAGACTATGCGCTATATCATCGTGGACGGTAGATACCTTTCATAGTCGTTTCTCATCTTAAAATTGAAGGTACCATAGGTTTGTATTATACGATTATGGATAATATATGAGCACTCATTAGTATAATTGCTCGGACAATCAAAAACAAAATCTATCCACATAATAGTTGGATTACATCATAATCCATTGTGTTGAAGAAGATTATTCTCATATGAGATACACTTTAATTCAAATGTTCCGCAAACAAAAGTTTTCCAGTATTTTAACCCTTTAAAAGAATACTCTGCTGGAAGTTGTTAACCGCATGACTACATCAATAATTAATTAATTAATTAATTAATTAGTAGCTTAACTGTTAAAAATAACTTTAGAAATTAAACGTACTATGTTGAAATGAGTTAAAAAATTAAAAGACATTTCTCTTTTAATGATATCGTACTGACTATCTCTGGTAGGTAAAATTCTTGTCGAAATGCTAGGTTCATAAACAATAGTTCATTTTATCAACGAAAGCTTGCTCATGTGATGCGCACTCATTTCACTAATTCAAATCGTCTTCCATAGCTTATTAATACAGGTAATATCACTACTCATTCTTGTTGAGAGAAAAAAATTGAAGATGCAGATTTTAATCTCTTATTCTTAAGCACATCCAAAATTAGGCTAGGTCGTGCTTACATCGGGGAACACATTGATTAAAATGGTGACTATATTATCGAAGTGAACAATGACAATGACTGTATTTTATTATGTACTATACAAAGTGATCATTTACATGCCGTTAAATATAAAACGTGGATACAATACTCTTTCATTAGAGACCTCATTCTTATTTGGTTCTATATAAATACAGCTGTAGCAATGACTCTTGGAGCATGCTCACATGTAGTTTCAACAGTTTGCCATTTTTTCTACATTCGTCGTCATAAGTTTCGATCATTACAACGACTACGTCGCATCCGACAAGCAGCGTGGAAACGAATTATAGAAATAGAAGATAATCAAGAAATCATTCAAACCGATATTGATAAAGAGGAGTAGTAATAAACAACTACTATACTATTTTTCCTTCTACTAGTTTTTACAAAAATATGTCCATTGAACTTTTGATGTAATTGATAATGAAATAGATGAATGCAAAAATCAGTTGTAATCAGTTGTAGATAAAAGAAAGTATTGTCGATAAATAGTCTATTTGCTTTTCCTATATATATTGAAAGAATGTATCATTAGACCGAAACTCAATAGAAAAATGAATGACATCTGTTTTCACAATTATTCTCTAATCAATTATTATTCTTCAATATTTCGATAAAAATGGACATTTAAATAATAAAAACTTCTTTTGTGAAACACGAACTGAAAGGAGTGTTGAAATGTTTAGAAGTGGAAGTTTGGACACACAATCCCTCTTCTCCACAGACCGTTACCGACGAGGGACAAAGCTCACTTAACGCATTTTGATATCATTAGGAAATAAAAGTAGCTCATGAGTAGGCACTTCTAGTAACGAGAAAAGTGCCTTACTCATAACGAAGCGTAGAATTTTCCTGACCATTCAACACTTCTCTAAATGACTCTTTTAGCGTAAGTTTTAGTTAAGAATTGTGACACATTTTTTTGTATCAGAATAATAATATAGAAGTAAATATGTGATTTCCACACTTTAGTTCGAAAAAAGCTGCACTGATCAGATATGTTTAGATAAAAACTAAAAAATTAAAGATAGCTATCTTCAGTTTTCTTTTCTTCCCATTCAATGCAAAAGTTCATTGTCTTGTCAGAAACTGATGCATATACTCACGAGCTTCTCTGTTTATGTTATGAGAAGCACTATCGTGTTCATATTTTTAATCCCACAAGGAATACTCAATCAGGTTTTTAAAGCGATATGGATTTATGGAGTGTGGAACGACGCAGTTTTTAGTTATGACCAATTTTTTTAATGTAAACTCACTTTTTAGTTCAAAATCTTTTTGGAAATATTTGAAAAATGATTATGAAATATGTGATTAATGTCCATTCAGTTAATTTCATGTAATGTAATACGTATAGATTTAGAAAAAAACTGTACGAGATATGCATTTATGTGTCGCATAAAATCGACATCAGTCTGACTAATTGATCTTAAATTTTTTAGAATGAGACAGAGAGAAGTAATCATGAACAAAAGTAGTGAAAACCTATTGAAGACTGATAGCTCTCTCGGATAAAATTACTCGGGAAAATTTCTTCATATTCATGAAAAAAAGAATTATACAAAAAAATGTAGAATTTCAATTTCTATCGTTCTATAATATTGAAAGCGAGAAAAGAAAAAGTCACAAATATTTAACCTTATTCTATGGTGTCTTTTGTGCGAATCATTCTTTCCACTTTATTTAATTTTATTTTTTCAAATAAAGATGATTTTTATCTATGTTTTGGTAAATATAAAGATCTACTTTATCTTCATTCTATACAGTAAAATCAAAAAAAGATTCCTACCTACTTTTTCTGTGTAATATTTTGTTTGACTTCTAATAAAAACCTTGAATGAATATTCAAATACAAGTGCAACCGTTTCGTCTTCGAAGCTATCTTTGGTAAATAGTAAATGTATGATTAATCATTATTTATATAATTAAAGGACGTTTTTTTTTGGCTGAGAACAGTATCGTGTAATAGATGCTTAATCATACTGCATTTTTGTATACGTTCTCTTTTTATATCTTTCTCTGTTAAATATAATAATCACCTTATCTCTCGTACAAAACGATATATGCATTTTACATTTTTTTCCTTTGTGCTTTTTTTTGTTGTTCTCTTCTTTACATTATTCACGGTGTGTGAGTATCACGAAATTGAAATATGAAATACAGTAGCATGTTGAAAAATAAGAGGCAATGTGCAAGAGTATATAACACACTATTAGAACCTCTCGTTATTGTTTTTTCGCCTCGTGTATTTAAACTATACAGTGATAGTTTTATTTGTTTTATATATGGATAATAGAGTTAAAATATCATCACCATTTATGCATATACGTAATAGTCAATATTCTTAACGGCAAAAAGTAACAACAACAACAAACAAACTTTAATGCTATGAAACGAAGGACAAAGAAAAGGATAAAATAATGTTTTTGATGAAAATGATATTAATGTAGTAATATATCATATTCGACATGATGGGAATCGTCGATAGGTCTCACATTATTTTTACAAGAAAGTCAGTATAGAAATACGTTTTTTTTCTTCGTCAGAGTTCACATATTAAATGTCATCAATTCTATTTTTAACACATTCAACGCGATTCAATTTTCTCCAAAATATTGAGTGTGTTCGCGAATCTACTTGTAATAAATGCACCTATTTGCCATTGCATTATCTTCTACCAATTATTTATCGTCCCCTTCTTCCTATCATCATATCATGAATCATGCTTTTGTGATTAATGAGGAAATTCCTTACGTCATTCTTTCGTTCTTTGAAATTCATAGATAGTACACATAGAGAGGAAAATTCCCAGATTTTCTTCCTATATCTTGTCTTTCTACCTTTTCATGTATAAAAGTAACCGGAACTCTGCCCTTGTTCACATGTCGTTCGAAGTATTTGAAACAGAAGAAAGCGCTAGCTCACTTATTGAAGTGAGCTCTTTGAATGACGATTTCGTTAGAATGGGTCTGGAGTCTGGAAATTTCGACGGAGATGCTGACGATAAATTAGATTCGCCAGTGTGGAGTGAAATACAACTGGAATCTGATGCAAAATTCATGGAAGATTATGGACTCGTCCAAGAAGTAACTTCTGCATCAAGAGATAATACAACTCTGCCCATCGATTGCTATCGCCATTTGGTCACAGACGAAATTATCGAATTGATAGTTAACGAAACTAATCGGTACGTGAAGCAATACTTGCAAACACATAATATTAGCAGACGATCCAAAAGTCATCAATGGAAACCAACCAATGATGTAGAGATGCTCAAGTTTCTTGGAATTATTATCAAGATGGGACTACTGCCAATGCCTCAATTAGAATACTACTGGAGTAGCAGTCATCTATATGGATCCGAGATCATTCGAAATACAATGGCAAGAGATAGGTTTGAATTACTCCTCAAATTCTGGCATTTTTCGAATAACAATAAATACCACTCGAATCAAGATAGACTGCTCAAGTTGAAACCACTTTTGGATTTACTTAAAGCCAGATTTTCGTCTGTATATATTCCTGGTGCAGTTGTTACAATCGACGAAACAATGATACCAGAGCGAGGCAGACTTTTGTTCACACAAAATATACCTGGCAAAGCATACAAATATGGGGTAAAGATGTACAAGCTAGCGGCGACTACTAACGGATATACGTGGAATTATTTGATCTATACTGGTGAGCAAGATCCAATGGCAGGTTTTGGCCATGCCGAGACAATAGTGATGAATTTATTGGGTGGTCTTTCGGGATGCTATCGGACTGTCGTAGCCGATAACTTCTTTACTAGTATTTTTCTAGCAAAACCTTTGCTGACACACGATACATACCTTATTAGAACATTGAGAAGAAATCGTACCGCATCCGGAAAAGAATTTCTTCAAAAAAGCTCAAGCGTGGCGAAGCGTAGGGACTTCAAAATCAGGAAGTCATAAAATTGATCATGCGGAAAGACAAAAACGATGTTTTTATGATTTCCACAAGGCCTTCGCATTCAGCAGCTGTAATTGACATTGGGAACACAAATTTTCAAAATGAGCCAATAATGAAGCCAAAAGTTGTAGTAGATTATAACAAAGGAAGACAAGGTACTGATTTATCTGATCAAATATCAGCCTATTATACGTGCCTCAGACGATCTTTAAAATGGTACCGAAAGGTGGCATTTGAATTGATTTTTAGGATGACTATAGTGAATAGTTATTTGGTATGCAAGAAAAACTATTCAATGAATAATATGACAATCTTGAAGTTTCGTAAAAGTCTTGTGAGATCTTTACTGCTCGGTATACTATTTGAGAATATGATGCCTCGGGTGAGACAACGGTCAACAAGCCAAAACAAGCGCAAACTTGCTGATCACAAGCTGGAAGAGAGAGAAGAATCTTCTCGCGATGTCCGAAGACGCTGTACTGGCTGCTACAAAAAAATAAGGCAACAACAATCAAGAGAAACAAGTAATGCAACCGCAAAGAAAGTAAAGACTTTTGGTTCCGATTGAGACAAAATCTATTGTCTTGGTTGCTTTAACGAGAAACATCATCCTGTATAACAAATGGTTAAAGAGAGGCTCGAGAAAATATATGATAAATCACACAACCTTTTAAACGAACGAAAAAAAAGCAAAAAAAAATTGCTTTTCGAATCATTGTATTTCTAAATATATAGCGGGTCCCACCCGTGGGACCCATCGCGTTGAATGTGTTAAATCATGTTGGTGTGGCTTTGCACCATCTTGCTGAAAGATTCAGTTGTCACCAAAAACTTTATTCCCGTATTTTAAAGCTACGGGAAGTACTTTTTTGATATAACAATTATGATCGACCGTCCCGTCATCTAAGATCACCAAGGGTGTGATACCCTTGGAGCAGGCCCCAAGCCACACCATTACTTTTTGTGGAAATTTTCGTCTCTGCTGAATACCACCTTTTTTTTATTGGCATCAGCACGATCTATTGCCCACACTCGGTCATTTAGAGAGTTATAGACACCGTCAATGTCGAAAAACTTCTCGTTCGAAAAGAGAATCTTCATGGTTTCTTCTTTTCAAGAATTGTGTCGAACCCAATTTGCAATTTTTTTCCGTTTGATCTTTTGATCATCGGAAAGTAATGGTTCGATTACCTTTTTTGTAGGGCTTCAGTCCTAAATCTATTTTTAATATTCGCCTAATACTTGTTGTAGAAATATCAAGCTCAATCGATAGCTGTCGAGCAGACACTCTTCTTTTCAGCGTAAACGGTTTTTCACCTTTTGAATATTATTTTTGGTCCTGATTATACGTGGACCACCACGTGTACCAGGTAGTTCAATAGATCCGGTTCGACGGATCATCTGACACCACCTTTTGTCTGTTGCTAAACTGATGCCACCATTTAAATCACGACATATTTTTGTGGGTGCATCACCATTTTAGTACTTGGAAAGTACAACGTTTTGCAGGTGTTTACTTTTCATTTTTTTTAAACTCGTCAATAGTATCAATATAGATTTGAAACTGATAAATGTGTAGAACTTTTGATAGGGAATTTTAAAAAAAAGCCCAATCGGATGAAAATTAAAAAAGATGTCGCTAAAATCCGGAGAGGCTCATTTCACTTGGCGCACCCGTTACAATTAGACATTAGTTTATGTGATTCAGCATTTAATTTTTCTTTATCTCAATAATAAATCTTTGAAGGTTTGCGTTTAATATTAGTGTTCCCTAGTAATAGTTTAGTTAATCAAAACTTTCCTCAAGAAAATAAGTGCTATTTATTCATTTTTATTTCAGATTAATTTTCAAAATTAATACATCATGTCAATGTCAGATGTTAATATTACATTTTCTAATAGTAATCATATGGCAGGACAACTAGAAGTTTATTCGCAACAACACCAGCAACAAAACAAAAACAAGAAATGTCGTGGTAATCGTAAGCTTCAACGTTATCGTCGAAAACTTTGAAATCAGGGCATGGATGCAAACGCAATTGTTGAAATAATAAATTCATATGTCGATATGAGTCAATCAAAAATTGATCCAACTACTCAAAATAACGAACAGATAATCAAGTCAACTACACCTGAAACTGGTTTTCATTCAACAAAATCAATCAAAAAAAAGAAGAATATCAATAAAAACCTAATAACTATTAAGAAAAAGCAAAACAAATCAAGTAAATCTATATCAATGAAAAAAGTTAAGTCCTCAACAGCAATAAATGCTTCAATTGATTACGCAAATATACCTGATGAAATCTTCTCACAAATGTTATCTTCAATTTCTGATATAAAAGAGAAATTTATTTGCTTTTCAAATGAACATGGAAGATAAAATTTATGCGTCATTATACAAGTTTAATCGATCGATTATCTTATTTACACTTACAAGATTTTCAATGGAAATATTATCATTATATTGGAATGACAGAGAATATTTGAAAAGGTCGTATGACAAAATATTTTGCAGAAAAAGATTCAATCTGTCATACATATGGTAGATCAAAAACTATGATTGAACAACGTCTCAAACAAATTGAACAGCATTTACAGCAAGCATTTAATTCAATTGAAGTGTTTGAACAAGAGATATTATCCAAATGCATATATAATAATAGCTGTTTCAATGCAATGAAGGAACTATTTCCAATTATATATCAATTTGTACAAAAGCAACAAAAGTCATTAGAATATGAATTCGAATATAAAAGACAAATTTTAATCTTAGATGCAACTGATCATCAATTAGTTCAAAAATTTTTCGGTCTAACAGGTGTACCATAAAGAATGGCCCTCTCAGTATTTTAAAGATTTCTCTCTTATTTGTTCTTACGATTAAGAAACCTTTTTTACCAAAAGATAGAGCTTCAAATTCTCTACAAAACCATATACTGTTGAAATCAAAATCTGTTTTAAACACATTTGAAAAAAGATGAAAAGTAAAACCATCTGAAATGCTCTATTTTCAAACTAGTTGAGCGTATTGAATGATCATACTTTGCATGTAATTTCCATCTCTTCTCTATATAAAAAATTTGAAGCATATGAAAGGATGCAGCGTGAAAAGCTCTACAATTTACATAAAACCGATAGTTTGATACTCACATATTCTGTTTTAAAAATGGACCTAATTTTGAGCAATCTAATTTCGACCGCACGAAAATGAAAGTCTTTTTAGTGCACAATGAATTTGATTATTCTTATTTCATCCTGTTGTTGCTAGATATGCCTTATTAACAAGGAACAAAATACATCAAAAGATGCAGCGTGAAATGCTCTACAATCTACCAAGAAAAATCATATGAATATGAACTAAGAAAAGAAATAAATCCATTGTATACTTAAAAAAAGACTGATTTTTGTGCGATAAAATTAGATTGCTCAAAGTTACATCCATTTTTAAAACAGAACATGCAATTATAAAATTATCAGTTTTATGTAAATTGTAGAGATTTTCACGCTGGATTTTTTCGTGTGTTTCGTTTTTTTAATGCAGCGAACTAAGCAATGAAAATCTGGAATAGAATGCATGATCATTCAATACGCTCAACTAGTTTGAAAATAGAGCATTTCAGATGGTTTTACTTTTCATCTTTTTTCAAATGTGTTTAAAACAGATTTTGATTTCAACAGTATATGGTTTTGTAGAGAATTTGAAGCTCTATCTTTTGGTAAAAAAGGTTTCTTAATCGTAAGAACTAATAAGAGAGAAATCTTTAAAATACTGAGAGGGCCATTCTTTATGGTACACCCGTTAGAACCGATTAAATCACATGTAAGCAGTTATTTCGTTAAATATGTATACTAATATGAACTTGAATTCATTTTAGATTAATATAGCAAAACGTATAAGGCAAACTACAATGAAACCAATGATAATCGAGGAAGATATTTCTTTATTAGAACATCGTCGTCATACATCCACAAAATCACAATCTGCTTCTAATTTAGTCCATCTAATGATAGACAATATTGATGAGAATCTTAAAAACTTGAATGGAACTATCGAAATATCTTCAAGAACTTGTTGCTTACCAAATGAGATCAAGAAATTGGAAATTCTGAAGAGTAATATTATTGATCAGGCTATTTTTGCTAGTCGTCGAATGGCAGAAAATTTGAACACAATCATACAAATCGAACAAAAGAAATTTTCATTGAAGAATAGATTTACGGGATCCACATCGAAATGGCAAAAATTGGTGCATGATGCTATTGAGATCCATCGATTATATATGTTAGAACGTACCAATTTTAACATCCAACATAAATTAACCGTAAGCGGCAATTCTAGCAATGATCACACAATAACTATATCTTAGAACATAACTGTGAAAAAGACCAATGCTTATCTTAATTCTACGTTACACGTTTACTGTTCATATTAATTATTTAATCAAACTATAAAAATAAACTGTATCTCATTTTAGCTTGATTTTCACTCATTTATTCACTTCCATATTATAAAATACATATTCAGTCAAATAATTTCTTTTTTGTTATAGATACATTACAACCATAAGAGACAAAAATCATTAATTGAAGAAACAAAATTTGCGGCGATCAAAAAGAACAACAAATTTGCCCGTTGACATATGGAAATTAACATCAGAATTAACACCAAACTATAGTAAAACTTCAAAGCAATAGTTTAAAAATTTATTTTCTAGATTGAAAGGAATCACTTGATAATTATTGGATCGACAACATCCATTTGATTCCAACGATGATGAACAATCCTGATCACAACGAAAATGAAGATAATGTTAAGGATTCATTTACATTGGGACGATCATCTGCAGAAAAATTACATTTTCAAGCAAATAAATCTATTTTGAAGAAGATCAATGTTAGCATACGTACAGCTGCTCATCCCCATGTACTCTTTATTTGTCACAATGATCGTTGGGAACAAGATGCAAAGAATTATATGGAACGGAGAAGAGTTTTTTCATCGATTGGACAGATGAATATAGAAACATCGGACAATTCTCCTGAAAATATTTTGAAAAGCATGAGTGATCAAGTAACTTTTACATTACATAATTTGTTCCTT
Organism: Macrotrachela quadricornifera; assembly: GCA_022393335.1. Classification (NCBI taxonomy): domain Eukaryota; kingdom Metazoa; phylum Rotifera; class Eurotatoria; order Philodinida; family Philodinidae; genus Macrotrachela; species Macrotrachela quadricornifera. Next base: position 128,643 of record JAJEKB010020748.1, read on the forward strand.
CGAAACGCAATTACTGTTGAACAATATGAACAGATGATGTACTACAATCAATTATCGACATTTCAAGTGAATGAACTTTATTTTGTTCCAATAGCACACAAGGTAAACTATTTTATCTATCATATTCTTGTTTATTACAGTTGTTGTTTCTGAGGCGTATATATATATGTTCATAGATTGAAATACCAATTCAACCTATGCTAACATCTTATACAAAAGAGCCTATCAAGGCTATTGCACGTCTTATTAATAATCTTCTTGAACCTTTATTCCGACGTGTGGCTCGTTCAACTGCATTTGTTACGGGAACGGATGCAGTATATGCTTTTCAGAACTATGTTGAACAAGGTTATGTTCGATCAACGACTCTTTTGGTTGCACTCTATATCCACGACCTTGGTACGACTTTTTCACATGATTTAACCATTCAAGCATTACAAGATTTTCTTCAAACTTATACACAGGCAGATGAAATTGAAGGTATATCAACGGTCACCATCATTCGACTAGTTCAATTAATTCTTCAAAATCAATTTTTTCTCTATGAAAATAATTTGTATCAACAGACCCCTGGTGGTCCTTTGAGTTCACCATTAATAATAACATTGACTAATCTTTATCTATTTTATTGACAACGTGATTTAGTTTCGATATTAATCAACAAGAATGAACTCTTTGGAAGATATTTTGATCAAATATTTTTGACATGAGACGGATCAGAAAATGAATTTCGAACACTGTTGGATGGGATGATTGCTGGTCATTTTCGTATAACAACATCTATTCAATATAAAATCCGATATCTTGATGCTGAGATTGGTCACTATAAAGGTATTTTACAAACAAAAGTTTATCATGAATCTAATGTTGAACCTTATGTATTACCCTACGTATTCGAGTCAACTCTATCATTCACTCCTATCGTCTTACTTCAAGCTGCTCTCATTCGTGCCATACTCTACTGTTTAAACGTTGACGAATTTCAAAATAAATTATTTTACATTGAATTATCATTTCTTATCAATGATTCTTCTTTGAATTTTATTGAACAAACAGTTCGAAAATTTTTTCATTCATTTCATGCATACTTGTACGATCTACTTCTTCATGAAGATATGTATCAATGTCTTCGTCGACGTATCCGAAAATATCATTAGCAACGAACAAACAGTCATATTCGTGGACGACAATGTCGACAACGACGACAACGTCAAATACTAATACCAAAAAATTAGAAAAAACATTATAGTGATGTTGTACTTTAAATTGACATGCGATTGATAGTTGTTTCGTTTCATTTTTCTATTCTAATCAATATGCACATCTCTCATCTTACTTACTCTATAGAACTTATTGTATTAGTAGATGTTTCTTTCATTCTAGATCATTTTTCTACTGCACTCTAAAAAAAATAGGTGTTTTACGAAACCTGTGCCCAGGGGAAGAACCTTTAAGGTTTCGTAACGATTTGCTGAACCTAAAAAAGATCAGAGAGCGATTTGCTAAACCTTTTTAGGTTTCGTAAATCGATACGAAACCTTAAAAGTTCTTCCCCTGGACACAGGTTTCGTAAAACACCTATTTTTTTTAGAGTGTGTTATTACCTCGACTAATTGTATCTCAATGATGGCTACAAGCGAGTCTATGTCTCTTGAAAATACTAACGAAAACGGAAATATTTCTTCTGACGACATTATCACCAATGTCATTACTGAAACAAATAATTCATTAAATCATAGAGAACAGAAATAACAAGAAGTCTTATTGTCAGCATCTACTGAACAGAAAGTAAGATTTATTATTCAATACTTCTTAAAAGAAATTTTATTCTCTTTATCGTAATTAGAATTGTCATGGAAATGATATTGACCAGACAAAAACAGACACATTTGAATGTTAAATCATACCGGATTATTGGAATATTTCGAATAAGGAATTTAAACTAGAATTTTCTTTAATTTTTCTCTCTGATGACATACGTCACATGAAAGTCAAACAATGGCTAGAAACAGATGTTACCATATAAAAAGCTGTACGAAAAGAGGCTTGTTTGATGGCCGAGATTCACTTTTTAAAAATGGAACAAGATCTATGGCAAACCTATCACAATGTGACACGACCTGAAATTCTTTGGTTATCATCTATGTCCAAAGATGAAATGAAAAAAAATAGAATTAGTCAAACGTTTTTTAAAACGGAAGAATATCTTAAGAAACATATGAAAACTATCGAACAAAAATACACAAACGCTATCTACCAATTGGCTCAAAATTTAGAAAAACAAACACAACATTCACATCCATTATCAGATTTACCATTATCAATCAGAGATCGGACTTTATTGTCTGCAGTTATCATTGAATTTGTACGCGAAGATAGACGACGCTTACGTGATCAATTCGAAGAAAAAGAAAAGTTGTTGATGCTTATTGCTAATGATATTCATTAGATTAAAACATTCTATGATTTAAAGCCAACTGCACAACAAGTATGAATTTTATAGCTATTGTTTTATTTTCAAAAATATTTCTTACTTTATTTCAGTTGATTGTCGCGAGAGATATTTGGCAAGCAACATTCGACGAACATCGAGCTAAGGAAAGAACAAATTTCGCCCAACAATGTTTGTTAGACGATGATAACGACAACATATTTTTCTATAAAATGCTTTTCAACCGCTTCGCGAACACCACTGATAGTGAATTGTCTCCTGAAAACGAACCTCTCAATTGCAAACAACTCTATTTGGAGAAAAAAATTGCTATGACAACAGCGGAAGCACAGAATTATGCTATGATCATCGAAGATAAAAAGAAAACATTTGTTACTCTCCATCAATGGTTACCATCGGTCGCTCATTCAGAATTCGATGTCCGTTCAATGATGAGTATCATTGAAAGTCGTCAGATGACTCTGATAAAGCGTCTACAATTAATAAATAAATTTAAAGAGACATTCTCTCATGGTTACAAGCACGACGACGACGATAAAAACTACAATGATCGTGGCCATATGAGTGATTGTGATGAACCTGTCAATAATATGGACCATGATGACTCGAATGAGTCACCTTTGATATATTAACTTTAGTAACATTAACAATACAGCAAGAAAAACGTATGTTATCGACACTACTGACTTTCAATTTTCTCATTACGCTAATAATACAACTGTTATTTAATCCTCTTCGTAAAAGCATAATAATTGATTTCAACTATAATCATTTTCATCTAACGTTTAATTCTATCTATAATAAAATCTATAAGTTGATCTTTATTCTTTTGTTCCACATAAATTGATAAAAAAAAAACCTATACGAGCCCATTTCGATTAACGAAAAATTTCTTACAAAACAATGCAAACAAAGTTTTAAGGTTCTCCACTACTAAATTTGATTGAATAAGACCAAACAGAGCTGAAACTGCCTAATCACGATCCTCGACAACGATCCCCATGCGTACTGTAAAGATTTTTCCATATCTTGCCCACCCTAAACCTATCAAATTTGTCTCATACTATACTTCAGTTCGATACTTTGTAGGATTCTATTATTCTTTTGAAAAATTATATGTATTTTACGCGGTACCCAAACGAAACAGGAAAATTGGCACTACAAAAAATCGAAAGCTATCTTATATGATGTCTTTAAAAAACTATCCGCATTGGACCCATAATCTCAACTTCCTTCAAATTCTCATCAGAATTAACATATATTTTAATTTTACTATGCAGGAATAATTTCAACAATCTGATGATCCAACCCTTGAAACAGGATCAAAATCGGTTGAGACAGTCATTCATTCAAAACCGACCATTTTATTCACTTCACTATATATTATTTTAAAATATATAATTCATATAAAAGGATCTACGAATCTCAAAAATCTAACATAAAATTTCTTTAATGCAGATTATTATACCACCTGAAGATTGATCTCTTAAAATGAGATTGAATTCCGGAATGTGGTAGTTTATTTAATACATACTCACCCTCGCCCTCACCCTCACACCCTCACCCTCCGAGATTTAGAATCTAATTTGAATTCTTTTGATTTTTCGAAATCATATAGAATTAATTTACCATTAGAAAAGTCATCTTAGTCGAGGCGAAACACGTGCCATGGTAGCTATTCTCATACAGTTTTAACTGATTTTCTACTTTCGAGTAGTAAGATTAGTTCTCATTAACTGACGATCTCCTTAGCAGAAGTGAAAAACATTCTATGGTAGCTTTACTCACCCTCACCCTCACTGAATTCCCCAGTTTTTCTATCCTTATGATTTAGTAGCAAGAGATGTGTCTTGTAGAAAAAAAAGTGTAGGATCTCGCGCACCATCTGAAAAAATTCCAAAGTACTACTTTGTAGAAGGTAGTATTTCTTCGGATTTACGCAGTTTTTGACTTCTATCATCTCTTTTATCTCATATGTTACTCACGTTGAGTAGAATGAATTTGTAGACTAAACTGTTTTCTGCCCAATCGAGGTGTCCATAAGCTCAAATGGCTAGGCTGTTCGTCCGAGTTTTACACATTTATCCTAATTACTTTTCAGGTATACAGGTAAACAGAATAAGAAGAAAAAAATTCAAATGGTGATCCTTTTTTTTCATTGATAAAAAAAGAAGATTACGTGGTAAAATCTAGAAAATAATTAGAAGAAGGTAGTGAATATCATTTTGTGATGTCTATTTATGATAAAAGGCTTTGGTATTAAATTATTAGTTTATGAGATTTCCATGTCGTCATGTTTGTGTGTAAACCAATGTTAAGTGTGTGCAGATGAAGAAAAGTCACATTCAAAAGTCTTTCTTGATCTGCCTGCTGAAAACGCATCAATCAATGATGTAACAATCAAATCAATATTTTCTTTTTTCTTCGAAAACTATTTCGAGTAGGTCATTTTATCACAATATCAAAACTCCTAACATGAAAATGATAGTATGTTGTTGGAAAATGATTGACTCTTGCTAGCATTATCTACATAAATTAATCAAACTAATCTTAGTGAATAAAATTCGTTCGTACATCTTTCTTCATTATTGTGAAATATTTCAAGAATGAATTAAATCATTTTTATGAATCATGATATGTATATATAACTAATAGGTAGCCCAGAATAAATGGATTTCTTAGTATTTTGCATATTTTTCATCTATAAATCTACATAGAAAAAAACATTTTTTTTAATATAAAGATTCATTGTCAAATTCTCTACAAAACATACATATTTTTATTATCTTAAATAATCTTCATTATTTTCTGACATATGATAGAAACAATTGGTACAAGAAGCACAACTTTCAAAGGCAAGATTTTTTCGAATTTTTTTTCTGTACATTTTAATTCTTGAATTAGTGTTGCTTTGGATGTCACTCTATTCCAGTCGATGTCCTTTATAAATTCATCCTAAATGCAATAATCCAATGGGTTAAGATCAGGACTATTAGGTGGTCAATGGTCTTTATCGATAAATGCTGGAAAATTGTCATGAGATCATTGTTGAGTTATTTGATGAACATATGATTTAGCGCCATCTTGTTGGAATGTCCAATCCTTTCCGAAAACGTGATTTCCATATTAAAGCGCCAGAGGGAGCATCTCTTTAACCGTTTGGGAACCGACTTTTTTTCAAGGAAAAAAAACATTATCATTCGGAAATACGGCTATAACTAGAAGTTTTAGGCTGAATTTTCTTGTCAGAACTGGGCTGTATTGATGGACTGTTTATTAGCTGATCAACACAATAAACAGATATATTCCACAACATTGCTAAACAACTTCACTGACACATGAGAAAAAAAGAGCTAATTCCAAAAACTAGAAATGTAGTACAGTATGATATTCTTCAAAACAACCAACAACACAAAGACTCACGTCACATTCTCTACACACACATCGAAAATCCGTTAGTTTTTTAGGTCTTCGACTAGTGTGTGCACATACAGCACATTTTCTCTGAAGATTTTCTCTCTCTGTAGTTTGAGGTACGAGGGATGGAAAGTGTCTAGCAGTCAATCTGTTAGATTGATTCATTAATATAGGACGGCCCATCTTTAGTTTTAGAGCACTGTAAGTTTGTAAGATTTCACGAATAAGTTGTGAACGATAATAAGAAAGTTTGATTAGTTTTTTGTTATTGACTTTATAAAGTAAGTACGAATTGAAAACCGACTAATCAAGCATGTGAAAGAACAACTTTCGATACCATTTCACAGTTTTTCTCAAACAATCGACGAAACTAACTTGCATATCAACTTTATCAATCGCATGACTCAGAGTTGCCACCTCTTCTGCTTTTAGCAGAAAAATTCTGCTTTTTTCTGTCGTTTCTGCTTTTTCAACGTTTTTCTGCTTTTTTAAATATTTTATTGTTTACATTTTTAAACAACATTTTTCTTTCATAATTATAACAAAAATTTTGACCGTACTACCGAAGATGTATTGGAAATAAATAATGCCCAATAAGGATAACAACTTTTCTTTTACAAAAACCCACAAAATCGAAAACAATTTTATGGAGAATTACTTAAGTTGATTTCATTTAGCCACGCATACAACTAAATAGACTTACCGATACTCAGGAGCGTACCTTGGTCTCAGAGGCAGGAAGGCGCAAAGTCTTCATTCGTGTAGATTCAGCATCAAAACATCCCTGAAAACACAATTTTTTGACCAAAGCAAAAATAATATTTTCAGAAGCAGGGGTGCAGCACCCCACACGATCCCTCCTAGTTACTCCCGTGCTGAAACTGAACCTTTCACTTTCGTCGTTGGTCTGTTCGATTCTATATATGACTAGACGAATTTAAGTCGAACGATTTTCAAAAAAAACCTTATAGAATTTCGGCAATTCTGGGAAAAGAAAATCTTCCATCTCTGTTACGGAATCTTTAGTCTCGACATATTTCTTATAGTTACTGGTGTTCTTGTCTTATTCTAAATGAGAATAACTCAACAGTAAACAAAATTCTCATACTCAGCCGGTTATGAATGTTTATATTCTCTCTCACTTCAATCATCAAATTTTAAAAAGTTCATATGCTTCTTGTATGTCTTTACTATCCTGTAGCAATGCTTATGTTGACTCAGCATTCTCAGAATTGAAACATTTATCATATAATAAATGGAATTGTAGGAGCAGAAAACTTATAGCGCGGAAGTAAAAATACGTTTAATTTTCTCCTTATCATAACTAAGATGCGTAAATATCTATCAGAAAATTAAGATTTATTAAAAGCTATTAAATCAAATGGAAAATATGTAGTCAAAAGAAAATGTGCCCAATAATCCTATTCGCCAATTAAGTAGGTCTATTTCTTGTTCTTGTATAACTCTGTTTTTTATCGATTCACTATTTTCTTGATTTTGTACAACAAAGATGAGAATTTAATGTAAAATTTCTTAATTAATACATTGGAACAAGTTTAAAAATCGTTTATGTGACAAAAAATAGGCTTTCTGTTTTCTTTCTGCTTTTCGATGATGAAATTTCTGCCATTTTCTGCTATTTATAAATTGTTTTCTGCTTTTTGGACTTTAGAAGGTGGCAACACTGCGCATGACTATTCAAATTATAATTGAATACTGAAACTGGTTTCTGTATTCTTGAATTATATTGTTCGATATATTTCATTCGAGGTTCATGAATAGTCGATAACATTGTAACTTCTGTTTTGTCATTCTATTTCAACACTAATAGATTATTTGTATGTTTGTAAATTTGTTGACCTTTTTCAATTCTTTCCTCAAGATCAGGCAAGCCCACTCTGTCGTTTCGAACGGTCCCACAAGCTCCCGTTGATCTTTCAAATAACGTCTCAAAGAGCTGATGCTTGTGAACCAGTTATCGACGAATAGATTATGACCCTGATCCAGATAAGGTTCTAATAATGTCATGACTATTGAACCAGAAATTCCCAACCCGGAAATCTTTTTGATATCTGTAGTAGCATCTGTATAAACAATAAAGTCTAAGATAATTCCAGTACGTACATCGCATAATAAAAATAGTTTGATTCCAAATCTACTTCTTTTGGATGGAATGTATTGCTTGAAGCTAAGCCGACCTTTCCACAAGATTAGACTTTTATCAATGCATAAGTTTTGAGAAGGAACTAAAATTTTAACAAAGACGGCACGTAGATGATCAGTGACTGGCCTTATTTTGTATAAGTTATCATCAGTTGTTCGTTGTTCGTTGTCATTGAAGTGAAGAAATCGTAAGAGTGAAAGAAATCTATTCCTACTCATGATACTTCCAAATATAGGTGTTGAGATCAATGATTCAGTGGATCAATAATCTTTTATTCGACTTTTTTTAGTATGTGACATTAACATATAGAGTGCAAACAAAAGTATACATTTTAGATATATTCGTCTCAATTACTTGTAAACGTGTTTTAGATAAACTTCACTTTTACATTAGAGATACATAATATCTATTTGTTTCTTCGACAACTGTTTCCATCAAAGTGTTGTCAAAAATCAAACGAAAATAATTCATTGAATTACTTTCATCAGATTTAAGTAAGATAGAACTAATTCCAGAATCGCTTGAGTCAAATTTAAATAGTTTGGGTTTGAATTGATCACTTCTCCAAGTTCGTCCTACGTAAGATTCTTTCATATCTTACATCTCTTTTCCGTCTTCACCTTCCTGTTCATCATTATGTGATTTGTTACTCTGCTATTCTTGTTCACTACGCGATTCCGAATCATCATCGGAAGAAGAATCAGTATTCGATGAGCCAGTTGTACAAATTTCAGTCATATCTGAATCAGACCCAAGGAAGGGCGTCATACGAATTTAAAAAGTTTCCGAGTAAAATTAATATTCCAGTACAAATGTCTAATTATTTCAAACAAACTGAACGACGTACGTGCGCTATAGAGTCTGATTGTACTCAATTTTAACAATTATTGAAAAAAATACCCACTTTTCGTATTCCTATATGACTGAATCATTGCAAACTGAATAGCACGTCCTATAAAAACCAGTGATAGTATCTTCTGATAGAGGACGTCGCATGTAAATAAAAGATGATGGAATACAGTAAACTCTATGCACATTTATGTGTTTATGAGTAGCTGCCTAATTCGAGTTATAATATAAATGGAATTTTATAATTTCAAGGCGTGTTACCCTAGGTTAGCCAAAAAGCCAAAAAGCCAAAGTTTTTATAATTATAATTTATAAATTATAATTTATAATTTAAAGGGGTGTTACCCTAAGTTAGCCAAAAAGCCAAAGTTTTTATAATTATAAATTATAATTTATAATTTATAATTTATATAGGTATTACCCTGAAGTAGCCAAAAAGCCAAAAAGCCAAAGTTTTTATAATTATAAATTATAATTTATAATTTATAAATTATAATTATAAAAACTTTGGCTTTTTGGCTAACTTAGGGTAACACCCCTTCAATTTATAAATTATAATTTATAAAATATAAAAAAGTTTGGCTTTTTGGCTGTTTAGCCTAAGTTTCTCTATTTTTTTCATTTATTTTCGAAGTTATAATAAGCTGTTGAATTGCCATTTATATTATAATTCGAATTAGGCATCTCATGGTGTTTATACACTAAAATGCACTAAAGATATATCAATTCATAACACCTGGGTACGTACCCAGATATAGAGAAAAAAATCTGTAATAAAAACTTAGTTTAAGTATATCTAACAATTTATTTTCGAAGTGAGACGTCAACGCCGTAAATATACGGTCACGGTCCCCAAAGCGTTAATGAATCGGTCGTGATTGACTGTACTTTGATCAAATATTACCAATGGAGATACATCTTTTGAACAAACACCAAGCCAAACCATGACTTTCAGAGAAAATTCTTTTTTCTGATAAGTACCACCTTTCTTATTAGCTTCATCACGACTTGCAACCCCAACACGATCATTTTGAGTATTGTAAACTCATCAATACCGAACATTTTTTCGTCAGAAAACAGAATTTTTAATGTTTCCTGCTTTCAAAAATTCGTTCGTATCCAGTTAGCAAACGTTATTCTTTTTCTATTGTACTCGTCGGTAAGTGCTTGCTCGACCATTTGCTAGTATGGCCGGTAGCCATGATCCTCTCGAAGAATTCTTTGAGCACTTGTTCGAGACATACCTAAGTCAAGTGACAATTTTCGACTTGATATCTTATTTTGTTGCAATTTCATTTTTGCCTTCTTGAAAAACTGAATCTTTTGAAAAAAAAGTAAAGAAATACAAACATGGAAGTTACTTTTTTTGTATTATGAATATTTTCACATAAAAAATATCTTGTTTTTATTGGCTTTTGTAAGTTATTTTTTCTTTCATAAATTCATATTCAATTTTGCTCTTGATTTAGACATAATGACATACAAATAAGTAGTCTTCGCTTAGTGTAATATTCTCTTTTAACACGCTTATTTAATGATTGCAGCTGAAATACAATGTCGTTTTTTTGTTGTTGTTTTTTTGTTGTTGCTTTAGTTATCTCATCTACGTTATTATACATGTATTTTTTTCGTAGTTTGTCTTCGTATTCTTTTTTTCTTTCTTTATTATTTTTTATCTATAGCTGAATGATGGGTAGTTTTTGATGATGATATTACAACGAACAAATATTCGATATTAAAAAATCAAAATTTATGGATCAATCGAGATGAAAAAGTACCTGATTTCGGTCTGAATAAATAAAAATGAATCAATTGATTAGTTATAATATATTAAAAACTTTTTCATTCGAATAGTCTAAGACACTTTTAAGACAAAGATGAGACCACGATTGCTATTTGTTTCTCTTTTTTGGATATTAGTAATTTACGCGAACAGCACGAACACCCAACTTTACAAGATCGCATATAAGTCACCTTTACGAACACTCACACTTAGGGGAGTTATGCTCACGAACACCCACTTTGTATGAGCAATAGTGGAAAACAGCCGTCAATAAAGATGAAAAAATGACCACCCTCCATACGAACACCCAGAATCTCCCTTATTGTCCACGTAAACAACCCAACTTACCCTTACAAACACCCACAGAATTTCATAACCTGCATTTTGACCCGAATAAGTGCCATCCCCAAATATTCACTTCTCTGAAAAAAGGCTCTTACATTGATAAATGCATGTCTATTTGTCCCAGCCAATCAGATCTGAGTAAGGTTTTTTTCTACTATTATTCGAATGGAACATGGGCATATCCGGGCCATTTAGGGGTTAACAGGAGATGTCTTTTAAATGGCCCGAACAACCCTATGTTTCATATGAACGATAGTGGGGATCTGTTATTCATCAGTATTGGCACTATGGTCAGTTAATGGATTCTCACTATGGTCCATACGAAGCATATGGTTGTTCGAGCCATATCAAAGATACTTCTTAATAGCCTCTAAATGGCCCGAACAACCCTATGTTTCATATGAGCGATAGTGGAAATCCAATATGAGCC
>JAJEKB010020748.1:189789-220994 GCA_022393335.1 Macrotrachela quadricornifera
GCATCGTGAAGCCGCAGGTTGTTCTCGATTACAATGAAGGCAGACAATGTACTGACTTATCAGATCAACTATCAACATACCATACATGTCTAAGACGGTCAGTAAAGTGGTATAAAAAGGTGGTATTCGAGTTGATATTTGGAACTGCAGTAGTTAACAGTTATTTGATTTACAAGGAAATTTATGCATCAAGCAACATACAGATCATACAGTTCCGTGAAAGTCTGGTGCGATCTTTACTCCTTGGTATGATCATCGAGAAGCTGAAACCTGGTCCTAGACAACAATTGGCAAGTCATTCCAAGGGCAAACTCGGAGTCACAAGCTCGAAGAAAAGAAAGGATCTGATCACGATGTCCGAAGACGTTATGTCGGTTGTTACGAGAAAAACAGGGAACAACAATCAAGAGAAGCGTGTCATTCGACAACAAAGAAAATAAAAACTTTCTGTCCTGATTGTAACAAATTTTTTTGTCTTGATTGTTTTAACGAGAAGCATTATGCTATGTAATAAATGGTTCTAGAAATAGCGAAGGGGAACGAGATCGTTCATTATTTATAACCTCTCGCATAAGAATAAAAGAGGAAAAAGCGTTCTTCTATGAACTTTCTTACTAAAATATGGTGGGGCCCACCGGTGGGCCCCATCGTGCCCAATGTGTTAATGGGACGCGAGTGATGATTATGGGGACGAACTACTTTTGTAACGAGTTGATTGACTTACTGTTCACTCAATGTGGGTGGTCGTCCTGAACGATATCATTGCTGTAATGATGAAATTGTACCATCATACCTATTTTACCATCGTTTTAGTATCACATGACCTCCTTCGATTTGGAAAAGTTCACCAACACATCGAAAACTAACATCTGATTGATTTTGCAAATAATATTCAACTACACGTTGTGTAAATGTCTCATCGTAATATCGAGATAAATTGTTCATATTAAACAAATCAGTAAGACATCAACAAAACAAGTTTGTTCGACTTTGATAGATTCTCTCAATAATTATGTACGAACAGAACAAATAAAGTATAAGCCATTGTTCACTATCCAATGGTAATTGAATTTATGACAGATCGTGATTAGTGGCGCTAGATGGTGCAACGAAAAGTATTGTAAATTGATAGGGATAAAATCATTTTGTAGTTTTTTTCACAGTTTCTTTCTTAGCATTAAAGTTTGTTTATCTTCGTGACATTTTATATTCATGACTTTTTCGTATTAAACAGATACATATATGTAGTACTCGATCTCTACTACACGGGCATACACAAAAAAATGAATGTTGTGTAATTTGAATACACGAGTTAAAACAAAAAAGTGGTACCAGACTTTTGACATCGATAATAGTTTTAATTTGGTGATCCTTCTGAAAAAAACAGTGTTCTATTAAAATTCATCATTAACGAAAGCTTGGCACGGTTTTCTAGAAAAACAGGATAGATTTCTCACAGATCTTCCATGAAGCACATCTTTAGTGAACCTTTGAAATCAGCGATTAGTCGTTCGTCAGCGCTCCTCCGGGGCGCCACTAATGGCTGGCCGCTTTCATGTTTAAGTGTAATTCTTTAGTCGATGATATTTCTGTGAACTCACATACATTTTCGGAAAAGAATTGTGAATGTAAGCTTAAGTCGATGTCTCGCGGCTTCTCCCATCTTTTTCGTCATATGCCTCAACAGACGAGGCCAATGCGATTGAATACAATGGCCCTAACGATGTAAAAGGAGGCATAGATTAATAAGTATGTTTCCCACAGCAACCAAACAGTTGATGCAAGCCTGCTTTCCTACAGTTCCTTATCAGCGGGGAAGGACACTGAACGACACTAAAAAAGCTTATCAGCGCAGCCTCTTTGGGGCTAAAATGTGGAGCTTACATAATTCATATCAGCCAATAGTTCTTATAGTATAAATATTGTTTTTATCAAATTACTATAGTTTTATGAATATTTCCCATTTAAGTTTTGTCATTACTCTTTGAGAATTCATCCAATTGCACTAAATATGCTTTTACTTGGACATGAACTTGCTGGCATATCTGGTAATGATTTAACTCAAAGGCTAAATTATGGACATATTATAGCCCACTTTTCTCATCATTTAAACATATTCGTATCATGATCTGGTTCAATGTCAACTTTTGTTTCTACTTTATCTTGCTAATATTTTCTTCGTCTATCTTCCCCTCTCGTTTCCAGCAAAACACCTACTCTTACGCTATCCTACACATTTCTCATTCTATGCTGTTAGGTAGTGGTACCGACATTTCTTCAGATGAAGCTCGTTTGAGTTTTCCTCTCTTGGCTATACAGATGTTTTTCTCTTTCATTCTTCACTTCATCTTTTTCTCTTACTTGTCACTTAGTATTTTCTTTTCATTCTGTACATGGTGTTTTCCTTTCGTTCTTTACGTAACGTTTTCTCTTTCTGTCCATCTGCTATAGATGGACTTTTTCCTTCCTTCGCTATGTGTCACTCTGTTGTTCATTGTGCTCAATGGAGATTTCCATTGCTCCCTCTCACTGTGGACGCTTTCATTCCTAACAGTTGTTCTCCTTATATATAGCCGGTGATTTCCTATGAATAAAACATGTGTGATACGACTAAATCCTTCTCCGGAATCGAAGGCCATTCCATATTAGAAGGCCACCCTGAATACGGGGTGAGGAAACATGTGTGGCGATGTGAATTTCCATAATAGAAAGTCATGGCCTTTTATTCTGGGGAAGGGTTTATATTCATCTAGTACTATCACCCTTCAATGCTATAGAGTTAGCCACCTTACAATGCATTGTCTTCTAAATACTGCGTGTACATACGTGCAAACCGTCTCTCGTCTGAAGTAGTAGTCAACGTCTTCGTCAGTCGTCGGCGCCCCAAAAAGACGCCACTCCAGACTCGTCACTTCTCTGCTTTCACATTCCATTAATTCATGCATCACAAGTTTAATTGCATAATCAACCACTCCCGTGATATTCTGACTAAAGTGTTTTCTGTAATCATGAAACCTGATTGGTCAATTTTCTGAGGTCCTGAAACCTCCTTGGCGCGTTTTCGGAGGTTCTGAAATCTGATTAGCTGAAAGCTCGAGGTCGAAAACCCCTGTGAAACGTTTTAATGTATAAAATAGCTGTTAAAAATTCTGGGTTAAAGAATGTAAGGCACCAAAATGATGATTTTGTAACCGTAGTTTTTCAAAGAACTAATTATCTTTCCTAGCCGATAGGACGTTTCCTAGTTTCTTTCATCTTTGTTTCTCAATATTCTCGAGTGTGTTCGCTCTCATCATCTTTAGTGAACGTTGTTTGAACAGAGTAGCGGTGTACAAGTGTGCCACTTCTTACAGAACGACGTGAAATCACCAAAATTCGTGCTCTCACTCCACATTTTATAGAAAGAATTCACTATATAACAGACCGTTGTGTTAGTCTGATAGGCAAACCATTTGTTTTGAAAACAACACGAATACTTAATCGTACAAAGTTAGTTTAGGATATAGGCGCATCAATTTCGCAAAGTGACGCCAAAGTTCTGTCACAAATTCAAAATATGTACAAAAGAAAAAACTTGCCTGAACGAAAGTTAATGCGTTAAATAGAATTTTAGGCAGTCATCTAGAAAGAGCTTTTCAAGAGCTTCAAAATGGCTTATAACGCTTCTTTGTATCTCGTACATATTTCAAATAAAATGATGAAAACTGACAAAATAATGTTATAAAATTTGTTATTTTGGGATCTTACAGTCTTTAGTTCAAAATGCTCAACTGCTACTTTATATATTACAACGTTTTACACAGTTTTGTAGAGAATTGAACGAGGAATCGTTTCGTAAAAAAGTCAGTTTGAACGATTGAGAATTGACAGAGATATCATTTAAAATATAGAGAGGTTCGGTCTGGCTAGGACACTCGTTATTTCTTTTCAGGAGGATAGAATAACCGCTAAAAAACGCTTCTCACTACACACACTGTCATTCATAACACGGTTGGTTGCTTCGCGTGAAGCAGCAATAATAAACTATGAGTATCCGTTCTCGCTTTTCATTTTGTTCTTGCTTTCTTACGACGATGGTAGACAAGAAAAATGATGATTCGCAACTCCTTTACGAATGTCATCTGAGCGAAGATGATCTGAGCGACGAAGCCAAACGTTGCTTTCCTTTTCATATGGACATTCTCGATAGTCTCAGTTATTGTGCTCGCAGTATACTCAGCAATAAGGGTCTCACACCTGCGGGAAGACATATACTGTGCTCCAAGATCATTCGCAAGCACATGAATGTCAAATGTGTACTCAACTATTTGACCGCTAAGCCATCACAGTCGAAGGAAAAAATCACCGAAGTTCCAATGATTGTTATTTGTGGTCTACCTCGCACTGGCTCAACATTATTGCAGAATCTGATGGCTTGTGATTCGGCGTGTCGATCTCCTCTTAAAACTGATATGGCGATGCAACCAATTCCGCCTATTTTACGCTCAGATGTCAATGAACACAAAAGACGAATGGAAGCAGAAACGCGTTTTCTAGCGCAAATATTCAAAACTACAGGATGTAATATGGAACAGTATCTAAAAACTCAATCTTCATCACATGCAGAGTTTTCTGTTGAAGAAGACGCAGTGTTACAAGAAGAAGTTGGCGTCCAAGCAATGTTCTCTGTTCTTGCTTCGAAACAGGAAAGTCTCGTCCCATGGTTTGCCAATAAACAAAACAAAGATTTCGCATATGATTATCATCAGACTGTGCTACAAATGCTACATGATGTGGATCCACCTCGCACACATTGGCTACTGAAGTCTCCGATGCATACATTTTGGATCGATACATTACTCAAATATTATCCACAAGCATCACTTATCATGTGTCATCGCCGTCTTAACGAAATAATACCGTCAGCGTGTCGCTTTTTTCTTGCCTATGATAGTATATATTTCAACGATGACGATTCAACCAGTTTGAGAATTTTATTAGAGCAAATTATTGCTCTTATCGATAGTTGGATAGAAAGTTTGGTCGAGTTTCGTAGTCGACAACCGGCTCTAAAAGACGTTTTGGATATCCAATACGACGAGCTAATCAAAGATCCTATTGCCACTGTACGTCGTATCTATGATCATTTCGACTTTTTACAATGGTCTGTTGAGTTCGAAAAAGCGATGCACGAATGGCTGATCGCTAATCCCCAAGGAAAACAAGGTCGACACTCGTATTCTTTAGACGAACTTGATTTAGACAAAGACAATTCAAAAGAACCGCATCATCAATACGAAAAAATGTTTCTTTCAGCCTGAAACGATGGTTCTGCAACTTTCTAAAACATTGGTAACACAGTAGTTTAATATTCGTAATTTCGCGTATTTCAACAATGTTTCATAAAGGACATGTCCGTATAAGATCATTTTCTGCTCCTCACCGCTCCCCAATATTTTTCAAAAATTTGTATCCAGTATGAATCAGGGCATGATTCTGAATTGAATGAGCGGCATAATTCTTGCAAGGATGGATAAAAAGTTTTTAGCCGCTGAAGGAGGTATGTAGGTAAAGTTAGCACCATATTCGGATTTTACTGTCCGGATTCGCTATATCGCTTGGGTTATTCCTGAAACCACTTGGGTTGGATCCAAAATTTAATTCTGCATCGAATGGTACTATTTCTGACTGGACTTAGCGGGGCAAACAGTGACAGTCTATCTCGAAATACCGCTATTTTGAGTCCATCGGGATGGTATTTGCTGTCTCGATTCGATATATCATTTGGGGTTATTTTTAAAACCAATCGAGTTAGAACCAGAATGTAATTTTGCAACTAACCCAAGTGGTTTTAAAAATAACTCAAGCGATATAGCGAATCCGAACGAGAAATACCACCCCAATGGACACAAAATATCAGTATTTCGAGGTAAATCACCAGGTTTTGCCCGATAACTCTGCTCGAAAATATGCCATTCAACGGAGAATTTAATTCTGGTTCTAACTCGATTGGTTTTAAAAATAACCCAAGTGATATAGCGAATCGAGACAGCAAATATTACCCTGATGGACTCAAAATAGCAGTATTCCGCGGCAAATCGCCAGTTTTTGCCCGATAACCCTGCCCAAAAATAGCACCATTCGACGCGAAATTAAATTCTGCATCTAACCCAAGCTGTTTGAAATATAACCCAAGCAATATAGCGAATCCGGGCAGTCGATACCACACTGACGGACTCAAAATAGCAGTAGTTCGGGGTAATCAGTCGGTTTTTGCTCGATAACCGTCGTCGAAAATCGCACCATTTGACGCAAAATTAAATTCTGCATCTAACCCAAGCGACATAGCGAATCCGGACAGTAAAATCCGAATATATTGCTAACTTTTCTGATGTGAAGGAGGTACGGAAATTTCGAAAAATATGTTTTCAGATAACGACAAGATGCAGCGTGAAAAACTGTACAATTTACTTTTTGCTTTCGAAATCGACAAAATTTGGAGCGATCAAATTTCGACTGTGCGAAAATTGATTGTAGAGAATTTTCCTTCTTTTTCAAAACAATTACAGTAAGCTGTCTTGTGTAACTTGTAGAGCCTTTCTCATTGCATCTCATAGTATATTTTGTTTTTTTTCAATAAAAGATATCAGGTGATGAAAAGATGAAATAAGAAAAAAACGAATACATCTTGTATGAAAAGAAATATCATTTTCGCACGATCGAAATTTGATCGCTCAGTTGGTTTTGAAAACAAAAAGTGCAACTATAAAAAAGCGGTCTTCTGTAAATTATAAAGCTTTTCCAGCTGCATCTTGTGGTATACTTTGTTTCTTTTTGATAGGACACATCGGATGATAAATAAAGAAAAAAACACATTGGTCGTATATTGAAAAAAGACTTTTATGCAGCGCCAAAATGAAATCGCTCAGAATTTTGAAAACAAAAAGTACTACTGTACGAAAAGCTGTCTTATGTAAATTGAAGAGCTTTTTACGCTGCATCTTGTGGTATATTTGGTTTCTTTTTAAGGAAACATATTAGGTGATAAAAAGACGATATAAGAAAAATGTAATTTCTTGTTCGTGTAGAAAAAGATGGTGTTTTCGCAAAGACAAAAATCGACCTTAAAAAATTTTCCTTTTTTTGAAAGCAAAAATTACAGAATTAAAATAAGCTTTACTTCTCATGTTGTAGAGCTTTTCACGCTGCATCTTTTGGTATATTTTGTTTTTATTAATAAAACGTATTTAGGGATTAATATACGAAATGCAAAGTTCTGCCATTTATTATGGATTACCTGTTATCTATTGCGCTTTGCTTTGTCATTATGAAGTGAAGTTCTTTATAGAGAAATGTATTTTGTGTGTGATTCTTCTTATGGGATTATTTAAAACAAATACGATCGAATCGGCACCAACTGACAATTATCTCTTCGGGGGCATGAACTATGAGTCATGGCAATCCGAGACTTACCCTTACTATCAAGAAAAGCGCCGAAACCGGTGGTAGCAGCTTCTTTATTATAATTCCAGGTCGAGAAGAACGGGCCAGATCCTGCAGAAAAACACTGGAAATACTACGAACTTGGAAGCAGGAATCCCGTGAAAGGGATCCGATCACCGGGTTTTTCTGGTTCTGGCCGGAATCGCCAGAAACTTGGCAAAACCGGCTGTCGGATACGGTGACCGAATTCCTGCTTTCAGGATGCTAATATTTCCCGGCTGGTTCTGACCAAAAACAGTTTGTTTCCTGCGAGTTCCGTCCCGGAAATTACCAGAATACTGCTCCAGGAATCATCGACCCGGGATACTTATCCTATTGTATAAAGAGCTCTATTCTATATATTAGGCTATTGCATTAAATGTTCAAAGATTTTCTAATAAATCTTAAGGATTTCTCTGTAATGGATAATGTAAAGCTAAAGCTACCTAACGAGTCCCTTGAGAAAAAACGAAACCCGTCGTGGCAGCTTCTTTCATTATAATACATAGGTCCACAAGAAATTAAAGTTATCTTGGAGCAATTTTACACTATTTAATTACACTTTTTAACCTTTTGCTACTACTACTATTCATTTTCATTGCTTACCACCTTTAAGCCCTTTAACTCCCTTTACTCCTATAGCTCCCTTTACTCCTTTAGCTCCCTTAACTCCCTTAACTCCCTTAACTCCTTTTACTCCCTTTATTCCCTTTACTCTTTTAACACCTTTAACTTCCTTCGCCGTTTTAACAATTGTAAACGTCCCTTCTCATTCACTTCCTTTATTCCTTAAGCTTTTTATAGTTCATTTAGTTCCTTTTCCTTTATCTATAATTAGAGAACTTCTTGAATACCTGTGAATACCCTTCATTGTTTAACTAAACTTGTATACTGAAGCATATAATCTACTTCTTCCTAACAATGTATATCTTCTATAATGTAGAACGACAATAAAACTAAAAACATCAGAGTGAGAAAAGGAATAGAAGCACTAAAATATAGCTTGATACATTTGTCCATCGTTCAAAATAGTACGTAACCGCTCCTTATTATTGATCGTTCACGATAAAACTTCTGTCTACAAAACAGCACACATCTTCTTTTCCCACATAAGCGTTTATTCTCTTTCTCGTAAAGAAGAGTCCAGTAAACATAAATTGTCTGATTGCTTGCTTGTGTGTCCGCAGTTCACTGATTAATCAAAGAATTAAGTGAAGAAATAAAAGGAATGTTTTTTTTTTATAAAGGTTGACAAAAGGGTATTTCGGGTCGAGGAACTTGATTTTGAAGTGGATTTCATAAAAGTGTATGAATAAATAGTTTACTAGTCTTAAAGACATGCCGTCTCTACAAGAAAGAGTAGAGTAAGTCCCAAGATGAGCGTTACTTGTTTTTATTTCATTTAATGATTAATCGAGTATTTTTTGTAACTTCAAGAAAAGCAACAAAATAGATAACCAGTAAGAAAATCTAAGAAACTACTTCCTCTGTAAGGTACAGATGAACAAATCATTCTTTTTGTTCAAATCCCCCGCCCGTCGTGCTTTAGCTTCCTAAAGCTTCTTTTTCATTAACCAAAAGACGGATGGCAAGCAAGATAGTACAATCAGCTAACCGAGTAGCATACTACAAAGGAGCAAAACGAGTTAAAGCAATAAAGAGTATTAAGAGAGTAAAAGGAGTAAAAGGAGTAAAGGGAGCTAAGGGAGTTAAGAGAGCTAAAGGAGTTAAGGGAGCTAAAGGAGTAAAGGGAGTAAAGGGGGTTAAGGGAGCTAAAGGAGTTAAGAGAGCTAAAGGAGTAAAAGGAGTAAAAGGAGTAAAGAGAGTTAAGGGAGTTAAAAGAGCTATAGGAGTTAAGGGAGTTAAAGGAATAAAGGGAGCAAAGGCAGTTGAAGGTGATAAGCAACCAAAATGAATACTAGTAATAAAGTGCTAAAAACCGTAAAGAAATAGAGTAAAATTGCTCCAAGATAACTTTAATTTCTTGTGGACCCCTCTTATAATATTTATCTCACCCGCTGTGGAGAGGTTGCACTCTTGTCTCATGGCCTCGCAAGCAAATGTTTCTCGACTTTCCGCTCACAAACGTATCCGTTTTTTCCTGGTGCTGCTGTAAAAAGCTTCTCCATCGGTGAAAGTCTCCTGGCACCATATTTTCTTCGGCAAAAAAATGGCTGAAAGAAGAAAGTTGTATCTAAAACTTAGCACTTTCTTTCGCAAGACTAAACCCGAAGGATCGGAATCGAAACTCGTCCAGGAACGTCAACATGAAGACTCCTAATATACACAGAAAAACGCCAGATCAAATCTGTTGAGTGCTCTATATTTAATATACAGCGTCGTGACTAAACAGAGATCAAGGTGGATCAAAGGATGCATAGTGTATACAGAGTTTTTCCACGCAATGGGCTCAGATAGAGACGTGTTGTCCCTTCGATCGTCGAAAACCGCAATTTTTCTGCAGCGAAACTTATGAAAATGTTTCTCCCTCTTTAAATGTGCTCAGGCGTCGACGGCAAAGATAGGTCGATATACTGATATTCATCCTTCCGCAAAAATTTTATTCAAAATTTATAATAAATAACCTTTGATTTGATTACCCCTTTCACGGCGATTCGGTTTTTCGAGGAAAATGAGTTCAAAATACAAAATTTCATGCATGTTCGTCCTCGACAAATGTATTCATGGATATTTTCGATGTATGGGAAGTATCCAGTGACGAATATGGTTTTTTCCAATAAAATTTACCAATTTGGTTTTTTCCTATCTCCTTTTCTTCTGTGATACATGGGATTTTTTCGACTTATCTATACATGCATATATAAATACCGAAAGCATCCTAATCGAGATAATGGAAACAAGCTGAAGTCATATTCTCAAAATTTGCAATTTACATGCTATTCGAAGAAATAGATGATAGTAATGATGATGTAGATTCACAATTCTGAAGCGAAATAAAATCAGAATCGGATACTGAATTCTTGGAGGATTATGGAACGATGGAAGAAGTAGCGACAAAGTCGGAAGATGGAGTAATGAATCCTATCGATTGTTATCGGCATTTCATCACTGATGAGATCATTCGTCTCATGGTTCGTGAAACTAACCGATATGCAGAGCAGCACATACAAACACAAAAGCTTATCAAACGGTCAAAAACTCTTCAGTAGCCCCCAACTACTAATGAAGAAATGTTCAGATTTCTGGGAATTATACTTGAAATGGAACTAGTACAATGCCACAGATAGATTACTATTGGAGCAAAAGTAAGTTGTTTGGATCTGAAGTCCTTTAAAATACGATGTCAAGAGACCGATTTGAATTACTTCTCAATTTTTTTCATTTTTCAAACAACCAAGAAGCACATGCAGACCAAGACAGGTTGTTCAAGCTGAGACCACTTTTAGATTTATTGAGAACTAGATTCAAATCAATTTATGTCCCTGAATCCGTTATTTCTATTGACGAAACAATAGTACCATGGAAGGGAAGATTTTTATTCAAACAATATATTCCTGAAAAAGCGCACAAATATGAAGTCAAGATATATAAATTGGCTGCTACTTACGAATACACCTGGAATTTTATGATTTATACTGGCAAGCAGAGTCCATCTGCTGGTCTTCGGCACGCTCAAACTGTCGTTCTCGATTTGGCAGATGGTCTTCTCGAATGTCATTGAACTATGGTGGTTGACAACTTCTTCACGAGTATTTCTCTCGCAAAAAGTTTTTTGCGAAATGATACTTACCTCATTGGAACATTGAGAAGCGATCGCGCTGGATCGGAATAAGGCATGCACCAAAACCATAAAGACGCCGTTAAAAAAGACCAAATCACAGTTTTAAAGCTCTCCAAAACCGACCAAAACTTTAAGCCAAACTTGTTCACTTTCGATTGCTCTATCAAATGGCCTGAACAAATGCGATCGAACTTACGAAAAAAGTATCAGTTTTGGTTGGTTTTGGTCGAAAGACCCAAAAGATTGAATATTTCGACCAAAACCAACCAAAACTGATACTTTTTTCGTAAGTTCGATCGCATTTGTTCAGGCCATTTGATAGAGCAATCGAAAGTGAACAAGTTTGGCTTAAAGTTTTGGTCGGTTTTGGAGAGCTTTAAAACTACGATTTGGTCTTTTTTAACGGCGTCTTTATGGTTTTGGTGCATGGCTAATCGGAACATGGAGTTGTTCAGAAAAAGCTCAAATGTGGTGAATTTTATGGTATTCAGAGTAGAAACGGCCTAAAACTAATCAAATGGAAAGATAGACGAGATGTTTTGATGATATCCACAAAGCTATCACATTCGACAACGTTGGTAAACACTGAAAAAACTGATAAAGCCAACCAACGCATTATGAAACCACCAATTGTTCTCGATTACAATGAAGGAAAACAAGGTATAGATTTGTCAGACCAGTTATCAACATACTACGCATGCCTTCGACGGTCCAGAAAATGGTATCACAAAGTGGTGTTTGAGATGATACTTGAAATGTCAATAGTGAATGCTTATCTGATTTACAAAGAAAATTATGACTCAAGCCGTATGACAATGCTACAGTTTCGTGAAAGTCTTGTGCGATCTTTACTCTTTGGGGTGCCATACGAGGATGTAAAACCTGGTCCGAGAGAATGTTCAACAAGCCAAATGAAACGTAAACTGGCAGATCACAAGTTTGTAGAAATTGAAGGATCTGCACGTGATGTCCGAAGAAGATGTGTTGGTTCCTATGCGGAGATTAGGCAACAGCAATCAAGAGAAGGAAGTGCAGCGTCGGCAAAGAAAGTAAAAACTTTCTGTCCTGATTGTGATAAATTTTTTTATCTTGATTGTTTTAACGAGAGGCACTTGGCTATGAAATAAAAGACTCAAAAATTACAAGAGACAAAAAGATGGCATATTATATGTAGTTCCTGTCTAAAAAAGGGCAAAAGAAAGTGTTTTTCTATAGTTTCTTCTAAAAGTTTAGCGTGGCCCACCGATGGGTTACATCGCCGTGAAAGGGTTACGAGACAGTTCCCAGAGAGAATTGTCTGAGGGGATTATCATTCACATATACGTGGTATTATTATATTTACATTATAAACGGCGATTTATAATTTATGAAGTAGTGGTATTAATCTTGAAGAAACTGGAGATCTATTAACACAAACATCTGAACGGACAGTTAAAAAATTTGATTTTACAATCATTGGATAACGCTGTTGGAGATATTCAAGAGGTGCCTACTAATGTACAAGATTCAGCAATAATGATATGTTACCGTGAAGCCTTACCGAATTTGAAAAAAATAGTGGTGGTGATGATCAAAAAGTTTTACAATTCATTAACAATGTTGAACGAATTGGAAAAATAATTGATGCAAATGATAGTCTCTTGCACTGTATGTGTGCAGCAAAACTGGATGGTGAAGCAAAACGCTGGTATGAAAAAAAATTGTCATTAATAGAATGGGAAAATTTAAAATCGGCATTATTGAAAACATTTACAACATTGGATCCATCATCAAAAATATTTGAACAATTAAAAGAACGTAAACAAAAATGAGATGAAAGCATTACATCTTATTATGATGCCATCATTAAATTATGCCACAAATACGATCCAGGAATATCACAAAAAATGATGATATCATGGTTGGAAAATGGCGTTAAAGATTCATTAAAACTTCAAATTAAACGACAAATGAAATCGTTACCTGAAACAGCTCGAACTACTCAAGCATTTTTAAGAATTGCCAAAGATGAACAAGAATCACAAGAAGCAATTATTCTAGCATCTGAAACAACAACATCTTATGTACCATATTTTTCAAATACAGTATCAACAACATTACACCAAACAGAAAATACACATCCAAGTACAAGGAAACATCCACATCCCTTACGAACAACTACATCACATTTATTTACAACAGCACATCAACAGCGGAGAAAATTTAATACACAACAACAAACAACATCACGGACTCGTTCGTCGTTATCGCAACAAAATTCATTTGCTTTCAAACCGAATATATCGACATCCCATCGCAACACACAGCATACACAATCACAAAATTATACACCGTCAAATTTATCGAATAATGACTCACCTTGTATGGAAGGTGGAAAGTGTTCAAAACGGTTCCCGAATAAGTTCCAAAATGAAACTATCTCAAATAAGGATGGCTATACACGATATCGCAGGCGAGATAATGGGATCACTATCAGCATTGGAAAGTATTAGGTTGACAAAAGACGGGTAGTACCGTACAGTTCGTACTTACTAATGAAATGCAGTGGTCGTATTAATGTGAAAGTCTGTGCTACTGTGAAGAATATGAAATATTTAATTAAATACATTTACAAGGGGCATGGTTGTGCTAATATTAAAATGGAACGATGAGTTCAAGACGATACTAGTGCTCAAAGAGCCTTGGAATGGGATGAAATTAAAACACATCTGGATCTGAAATATGTCAGAGCACCTGAAACTTCATGGAGACTTCTAGAGTTTCCACTACATGACAAGTCCCATTCTATTATCCGATTGACCGTTCATCTGCCTAATATGCAGCCCGTCTATTTTGCTGCAGGTAACGAACGAGATGCATTGGAAAGAGTTGGTACAAAAGACACAACCTTTACCGCATAGTTCAAACTAAATCATGAAAATCCCGATGCTAGGCAATATTTATACCATGATATTCCAGATCACTTTGTTTTTTCACCGAAAAGGCAAATGGTAACGCCGATAACAAGGTGAAAAAATCATTAGTAGGATGTACTCCGGCAGTCCCAGTGATATAGAACGCTATCATCTTCGCATGTTACTGTTGCATACTCCTCGTACCTGCAGCTTTGTAGATCTTAGAAGAGTAGACGGCGAAGTCTGTCAGACGTTGCGAACGCTGCTAAGAAACGAGGTCTATTATATGACGATACTGAATATGACAGATGCATGGCCGAAGCAGTAATATCCCAGATCACACAACAGTCGAGAATGCTTTTCTATGTGATATTTTATATTGTAATTCAACAAATCCCATAAACGTCTGGAGTTCGTTCAAAGCACATATGGCGGAAGACTTTCGGTGCCATTTCGATGCCAAAACGGCGGAAGCAATGGTATTCTATACAGTCGAAGAAAAGCTGAAAGAGCAAGGACGATGTTGCAGCAATTTTGGCATACCACCACCAGTTTCTTATTCATTTGATGCACAAGTTGTCAACAAAGAAGAAAAAGAGCTTTGAATAGGACAGGAAATGTATGAAATGTTGAATCAAGATCAACGCTCAGCGGTGGATGAAGTCGTTACAGCTCATCGTGAAAGATCAACCACTGCCCACGTTTCTTTGTAGATGGATGCGGGATACAGGCAAGACTCATCTGTACAATACCCTGTGTCATTTATTAAAGTGAGAAGACATCCATTTTATGACAGTAGCATGGACGGGAACCACTGCAAACTTATTGTCTGAAGGAAGAACTGCACATAATCGTTTCAAGATTCCTGTGCCTCTCGTGGAGACGTCTACATCCAATATTCGACCAAATAGCAAAGAAGCTAAAGAAATTAGGAAGGCAAAACTTTCGATTTGGGGTAAAGCTCCAATAGTCCTATCATATGCTCTTAAGGCAGTTGATATTTTATTACGAGAGATATAATGAACATCGACGTGCCTTTTGGAGGAAAAGTTATGGCTTTAGGAGAAGACTTTTTCCAAGTTCTTTCAGTCATTCGATTCACCAAAATATTACAATTGATCGTAGCAAATCTGATAAGTTCTGAACTCTGACCTTATTTCAAGGTTATACGTCTGTACTAGAATGTGAAAGCAGGACTAGGTAAAGAAGAATTTGCAGAATGGATGCTAAAGCTCGGCAATGGAGAACTGCTATCAGCCTCGGACGAAGAAATTGAATTACCTAGATTAGGGATGCAACAATAACGGTGATCCACCGGTCCACCGTTGCATCCCTAGTCTAGATGCTACATATCAGATGGTAATTTGATCAACGAGATTTTTGGTGGAAAAATTTCCATAGGAGATGTTCCTACTCTGTGTAGCAGAGTAATTCTTTGTCCCAAAAACGAGGACTCTTTCATGGTAAATGAGGAAGTTCTTCAACGACTGCTCGGAAAAGAAAAACTGTACACAAGTGTGGATGAAGTGGAATGTGAGGATGATGAAGATATCAGCAATTATCCGACAGAATTTTTAAATAGCCTCACACCATATGGAATACCTTCTCATAAACTTAATTTAAAGACTGGTGCAGTTGTCATGCTTCTTCGCAATCTGGATGGTAACCAAGATCGATGCAATGGAACTGGGCTCATTGTGCGGCGTTTACAAAATCATACGATTGATTGTGAAGTGGCTACTGGATGCAACAAAGGAAATCGGATTCTAATACAAAGAATTACGTCGGTACCGTCAGAGACATTTCTGCCTTTTAAACTACGCAAACATCAGTTTCCTGTTCGACTCTCATTTGCTATGACAATCAACAAATCACAAGGGCAGATATTTTATCTATTAGGGCTACTTTTGCTACAACCAGTTTTCAGCCATAGACAGATGTACGTTGCTTTCTCAAGAGTTCGCTCATTGACGTCCATCAAGGTGCAAGTCATTAAAGAAGAACAAACCAGTGAAACGAATAAAACTAAAAATGTCGTTTTCAAAGAAATTCTGTAAATTTGTTCTTTCAAACTAAGTTGGAAATTATGCAATAACTTTTGTTGGCGGAACGGAGATGAGAATTTTAAGTACATCCATGGTAATTTCCTCACTGCCAGGAAAAAATGGCTTCCAGTAATAAAAACGCTTGTGCAGTGTGTACAGGTCTTTGCGAGTCATAAAAATATTCCACTCTTGGACAAAATGATTTCGAGAATCGGTAGTCGTGAAAGCAATATCATACAACGTGCGCACACTTCTCCGAAAGTAGAAATTTTTGTCGCCCACACTCATCTCTCAAATGTATTATATCCCTATATTATTGCAAATTCATTCTTCCTGTAAAATAAAATCAGAGATATTAAACACATGAATTTATGAAGCAAAGTTATTGTTATTTCAGATCATAATCACATCTGTCCTTTCGAAAACGTCAATATTCTCATTTAACATCAAACATTCATTCATCAATACATCTATCGAATATTAAGTATTGATTCTTTATTTTATATATGTTGAATATTTTATACTAGTCCTTGTACCACTTGATAAGATATAAGCAACATCGAATTACCTGGTAATGTGGTAGCTATACTCATCCTCTCCCTCAAGAGTTCCGATGAAAAAATTTCTATGAGTTGATCTATGACCCTATAACCTTCCTTCCTTTTCGGGAAGTCACTTGAAACAAACTTTCATGGTAACATTCGACAACATTAGCATTGCAAATGATATATTTAAATGTCGTAGCCTTCTGAATTTCTTTCGGATGGTTCATAACGACTATCTTTAGGAATATCTTTATTTGTAGAAAAAAGAGCACTGTTCCTGGAATTAAACAATCATAAAGCATTAACTGCTAAGAAGCACGTTCTGTAACAGATGAGTGAGTTTGTGTCTTCCATTATGAAATATATGAGCTCCCGTAGAATGTACTTTGACAGCATTTGTTGGCGAAAAGAGTAGGAGAATTATGGAAAAAGAAGAAGCAGAACAATGAAGAATAGTCGTTATCAGAAGCGAAATACGAGAATGAATTATGAGAGAAAGACATAGTTTGAACGAGAAGTCACATTGAAACAATTTTGAAAAAAAAGTCTTCGATGAAAATCACAGTTATTAGTCGAACGAGATGGTCAAACTGACATTGTCTGGAAGGACTGTTAGTAGACTCCTTTGTTGATAATCAATCGAGTTTATGTCGAGTCCTTTGTCACTGAATGTAACATATTGCATAAGTCTGGCTGTAATTGCTTTGAGTTGAAGAAGTGCTAAATCTTGTGCGATGCATTGTCTGTGGCCACCACCAAATGGAATGTAAGCACATGGATGATGATTTTTATCGGCGCTATCATCCAAAAATCGTTCAGGATAAAAGAGTTCAGGATCGATTTTCCAATAGCGTGTATCTCGTGCAAGATTATACAATGAAATGATCACTTCATCGTCCTTGTACAACTGAGCTTGACATATCGGTAGTCGATCTGGAACAGTTACTGTACGAGTAATATATTCAAAAGGGCAAGCAAGACGGAGAACTTCACGAACAACGGCATCCAAATACACAAGAGAATCTAGTTGGTCAATGGTAATGTGTTGATTGATATTGCTAGACAATTCTGCCTTCATTTTTGCTTGCACTCGAGGATGTTTGCTGATAAGATGAATTGACCACGCAATTGCAGTCGATATTATCTCATAATTACTCACAAGCATGAAAAATATTTCATTTACGATTTCCTTCCGACTTAAACCTAAAATTTTTCTCTATTTAGAAACACTTTATAGATCTCATAACTCGGAAAAACTTGCCTCTCTTTTCGTTTTCTGACGTATCTGCTCCACCCATTTCATATTTCTGCAATGCATTGACATATGATGCAATTAAATTTGTATCTTCCCGCTGATCAATAATTTCTCGACTTTTACATTGTTCTTCTTCCAGAATCTTGTTCGCATAATACTCGATTGTGTTCACTGTTTGCTGATATTTCAAACTGAACTTTAAGTAGATTTTGAGTATGAATTTAGGCATAAAAAGCATTTTTGAGAAGAAAAGAAAAAAGTTATCGATTGCTTTATACAGTGCATTGTCCAAAAGTAAATCTAAGTCGTAGTCACATACGATGCTGCTAAACATAGCAAGAGTGAACCGTTTTGATTGTTGAACAATATCAGCATGAATAATGCTTTGTTTAGAAGATCGCCAATGATCCAATAACATTCTATCTGTACACTCAATGATCCGGTCTAAATGCTTGATCACTTTGGCGCGACGAAATGAAGGAAGAGTGGAACTAGCATGACGTTTATATTGCTCTCCTACAAAAATTTCGGACTATAAATAGTATGAGAGCACCTTCGTGAATTGTACTCACCTTTAGTACAGACGAATGCATCATGGAAATATAACCTGATTTTTTCAGTTTGAGTATCACCTTGTTCGTAGATTTGGCGATATTTGAATATGTGTTGAACATCGTCGGCGTCAGCTACCATAATATAACGTGACGCGCCGAGCCAGAGTTGACAGACATTTCCGAACTGACTTTGTAATTGCGAGAGAACTTTGAATAGTGGTTGATTTTGACTTAATAGACCAGTTTGAATCATATTACCAAAAAGAAACTGAGGCGGTAAGCCAGGTAGAGGTCCACGAAGAGTGAAGTATTTCAGTTTCACATAGCAATAAATGAGGATCAGTGCAATAACGACTGTAATCAATGTTAAAATCATTGTGCGTACGTAAATTTATCTATTAAAGCAAGATACATCTTGTCTTCTAGATACCTATTCGACTTTAGGAAACAAAATCATCGAAACAATGCTAGCATACGAGATATCGTATCTGATCTTTACCAAAATCTTGAGTTTAGATGCATCACTACTCAGATTTTCAGGAAAAGGTGATTTCAGAAATTACTCGATCTGAAAAGCTAATTACGAAAATTACCGTAATTACCACACGAACATATAATCATACGGAACGAGAAATTATCGAAAATTCTAAAGATATTTCCAACGTAATTTCAAAAATTGCAAATATATAGCAAAGAAATCTCCAAATTACTAGAAATTACCTTGGAAATTACGGTAAGTTCCAGTGCACAGCGAAGAAATGTTGAAAATGATCAAAGAAATCACCATAAAAATTCAATCTACACTGGAGAAATTTCCAAAATGACTCCAAATTACCGAAGAAATTACCGTAATTTTCAATGCATAGATAGGAAATTTTCAAATTATGGAAAATCAACTGGAATATATCTGGCACTACAATCATCCAAAAAGGAAAATTTGGAAATTACCGAAATTTCTCGATATGTCAAGGATAGATTTCTTTCCTCGCCCACTATCTATGTTATTGATACTAATGTCATTGTAATACCTCTTGACATTGTATTGGATATTATCCCATAATTTCTGAACTTTTCTTCTCGGTTAACTCCGATGGGGTCCGAATTATTTCAATAAATTTCTGTAATTCGGAAATTTTTTATCTGTGTATTAGAAATGACGGTAATTTCCAAGGTATTTTCTAGTAATTTTAGGAAATTCCTTTTGTTATGCATTGGAAATGACGGTACCTATCTTTTTTTGATATGTAAACATACCCCGATTGTCACGGATATGTACATCTCACTATTCCCGTACGTCTCGTGCTAAGCTTGCGAATATTTGTGAAAATAGTTTTCGGGTTTTTTGGCTTCGAAAAGCTTCTTGTAAAATTTTCAGCTAGAGGCGCCGTCGTTACTTTCAGCCGCTTCCGTCCATTTTTTTGCTAGTTAGAAAATCGGCCGATCATTGTCCACAAAACGTTAAGTGAACGAAAATGTCTGACTCGAACCTGTGTATAACGGTGGCACGACAATACAGAGAAGAGAACACAAACAATGTTTCTGTGTGATATTCCATTCAGGTCGCAGCACAACAAATCCTAATTTCAAGCTGATAATGAAGCATTCCCAGGTGTCCGAGTGCTTTCAAATCGTGACTTAGTGCATCTTGTAGACCTTAGTGAGCTGTGTCTATGGTAAACAAAGCTCGTGCGTATGACTTGTTTCTAGAGAGATATCGAGGTTCTCGTGAATTTTCCCTATAGAATTCCAGCTTTGCAGCAAAGTCATACTTTTGAATTTTGACCTAAAACCTTGTACACATAGACACCTCAGCTAGACTAGCTTACATAAAAAATTTCAGAACTTTTAGATAAAGCCTCTCCGAGATATGAAGCCTTCAGAAAATACATGTTCTATACACGATCTATGAAAAACGGTCTATATATTCAACGCTTCATATCTCGAAGAGACTTTGTCTAAAAGTTCTGAAATTTTTTATGTGAGCTAGTCTATCTGAGGTGTCTATGTGTACAAAATTTTAGGTCAAAATTCAAAAGTATGACTTTACTGCAAATCTGGAATCCTATAGGAAAAACTCACTAAAACCTCGATATCTTTCTAGAAACAAGTCATACGCACGAACGTTGTTTACCATAGACACAGCTCACTAAGGTCTACAAGATACGCTAAGCCCTGACTTGAAAGCGCTCGGACACCTAGGAATGTTCCCTCGTGAGCTATTTTCCGGAATTTCTAATAATAAATACCCAGGTCGATGATTTCTGAAGCAGTATCCCGTAAATTTCTGGGACGAAACTCGCAGAAAAGAAACCGTTTCCGGTCGGAACCCCGTCGGAAAATGCTAGGAACTTGAAAGCGGGAATTCGATCGCCGTATCCGACTGCCAATTTTGCCAAGTTCCTAGCTGAACCGAAAAAATCCGGCCATCGGATCCTTTCACGGGATTTCTGCTTCCAAGTTCGTAGTATTTCCAGTGTTTTTCTGCGGGATCCAGCTCGTGCTTCCCGACCTGAGTGGTTTCATCGTGTTTTATTATTTCGAGAGGGAGGTATATAAAAATGACTTTCTAAACAATTAAACAATAATTGAACTAACGCTTACAAAAGTAAAGAAGAGATAAAAACTAGATTTACTCTAATAGTACATTGTAGCAACAAAAGTATGCCATCTTTACTTCTGATGTTGTTTTTGATTTCTGAACTTAACTTGCTACGTGTGATTCATATATCATGCAATGCAGTACCGTTTGAACTTTCTCGTGATATATCAATTTTGGAAAAAAAAGCAAACTAATGATTTTTAGCAAGAAAAATAAAGGGAGGATATTCAATTAAAGTGCACTATATAGTGACAAGGCAAAATTATCACGATGGAAAGGCTTAGCCTTAAAATTTCTGTAAACTGCCGATATATCAGTATGTTTTGTGTTTGAGGCCTGATTCTCAAGCTCGGCTATACGAAACAGTTGAATTTGCAGTGATCAGTAATTTCTTCATATGAATCAGTGCCGATTTTATCTGATGCTTACAAACGTGTTGGAAACACATTGAGACCAAGCTTATCTGTATGTAAAGACCGAAGTATTTTCGAAGAAAAGACAGGAGACGTTTTAGTCCCATTTCAAGTCAATGAGAAAGCAAAGGTAGATTGACGTGAAGTTTTCAGCAGCTGTACACCCAAGAGTTAATAGTCATTTCTAGAAATTTCAGCTTAAGCAGTCAAATTTTTCCCGTACCTCAATACTTTGCAAAATAGACACTCTGATGACTTTTAGAGTCGAGAATGAGAGACGCGAATCGTGTATTTATGAAATGATATTTTTATAGTTTAATAGGTAGTTTATATATCATTCGATAGAGAATTTAATTCTAAACAAAACTGTATTAATGTGTTAAAGTAAAAATCAAGAATTGATTAAAAAAATTTAATCATACTGTCATCATGGAATAATATATAGGCTATCTCGGAATATTATGGACCTTCGTTTTCCACTATTTGATTCAGATCCAGAACGATTTTCTCAGCATCAATAAGAGTCACTTACATCTACAAAATCACAAAGATAAGGATCTGCAAAAAAGCTATCTTCTGTCAATTATTTAACACATACTATCCAAAATAGACAAGACAATATATGACAACTAATATTCGATACGTATAATTTCTACCATTTTTATCAGAACTCAATGAATTTGCGAAATCATGTTTGCGTAAGAACGCAATATAAGTATAATAAAATAACTGCAAAAAATGCATCTGGTGTCGATGCGTTGTCGTATGTGCCTAGACGTTAACAATAACAAGAGTGACAATTGATTGATGATTACTTCTTTCAATGAAGTCATTTGTGTTAAACACGAATAATCTTTCATGAGGTTGTTTGTTTAATGTTCAGTTGAAGAGATGGCATACTAATGAACGGACATTTGAAATAGGAATCGATGGACACTTCAACTTTTTAGAGAGTAAAGATGCTAATAAAGCATGTGTGTGTGACGATTTCTGAGCAAGAGTGTGTTGGTAAATATATGCATATTTTATTCTAGAAATCGCCCCCATACTGAATATTCCTCGTCCTTTTTATACTTAGGGCCTACGAAAAGTACTGACAGTGACACTTTAATACCCTATAGTAGGCTTTAAGAGACGTTCCATGAGAAAACCAATGATTTTCTATATAGGTCAAAACATGGGGGTCAACGGATTTTGGATCTGACCCCATAGGAACTTAGGCATTATTGACCCATATATGAATCCAAAATATTACGGTCTAAAGATTTACTTTAAGAGAGTTAAGGTATGTGGAGCCATACCATCCCCAAAAATGACCCTGAAAAATGGGCAAAATTGAACTATTTTGTTTTCTGAATTTTTTTCATATAAATTTTTCTTTAATCAAATTGAGTCATATACCTATCGATAGAGCTCGAGTTGCTCTACAAAATTGCCTATATGGCATTTTCTAATTGTCTCAAAATATAGGGAGAATACTCAAAATACATTATTTTTGTCTACTTCAAAAATCCATTAGTTCTTAGTAATTTGCCCAAACGACCTAGTGAGAAATCGATTGCCAAAAATATCGACACACCATCTTGTAGCCCATTCGATTCTGCATCGAATCGTAAATTAGGCTTCTCTCTAGAATGTTCTAGCGGTGCAAAAGATAAACTTGAAGATTGACGACTAACATCATTTTTTATCTATTTTCTGTAAAACTAAACGAGTGGCCATGTTCATGTTTGTGATTTTTTTCTTTATAATATTTTATTTTTTGAAATAAATCATAAATCAATCGATAGACCTTCATATGCTCTACAAAACTGCCTACATAGGACTTTTCGTTTATCTCAATATAGAAGAGAAAATACCCACATACTGTAGGTTTGGACATAAAATGAGCACTTACCTAGTTAGTATTTTGGTAAAATCTTCGTAGTATATTTTGACTCTAAGCAAATCAGTAGATTCACATTGTAGCCCGTGCAATTCTGCATCGAACGATGTATTGAGGAAAATTTCAAATGTTCAACAGTAGTGATAGATCAGCGATAAATACCGTTCTAGTTCTGCTCTCTGGTTATTAGTGGTGTTTCTTATAGTCATATAAAGTCATATACTTCAGCAAGATGCACTAGCAAAGTTACTTTATCATATACATGATTCAACATGTTCACTCTACTGAGACTATATTTAAAGCAAAAATCGATATTTGGAAAGCAGTTTTACTCTAATATAAGCCGTAAGAGCTCATTTATATGCTTTTTGGACCCATATTCAACGGTTTGCAAGGAGTATCATTCATGTATCATTTTGGAAAGTGTCATATTCGCAATCAGCTAAAAAAACTGAGTTAGAAAAAGTATCTTTCAGCTCGGTTTTATATCTTTTATTTTTCCTCAAATTTTACCTGGGGTACCCTCCAGGAAAATTATCGAAAAAAATCAGATCATTCCAAAACTGGTTTCAAGCGTTCAAAATACGTCTAAACGATTTAAAATGTTATTAGACAGTAAAATTCTTCGTAAAAAACAAATAAAACACTAGTTGCGCACGAAGTCATTTTTTTTGAAAATTTTCCTGGGGGTACTCCAGGTAAAATTTGATGAAAAATAAAAGATATAAAACCGAGCTGAAAGATACTTTTTCTAACTCAGTTTTTTTAGCTGATTGCGAATATGACACTTTCCAAAATGATACATGAATGATACTCCTTGCAAACCGTTGAATATGGGTCCAAAAAGCATATAAATGAGCTCTTACGGCTTATATTAGAGTAAAACTGCTTTCAAAATATCGATTTTTGCTTTAAATATAGTCTCAGTAGAAGGAACATGTTGAACCACGTATATGGTAAAGAAATCTTGCTAGTACACCTTGTTAAAGTATGCTTTCATATGACTGCAAGAATCACAACTAATAACATGACGATTTGACCGGGATGGTATCTACCGCTGATCTATTCTGCTGTTGCACATTTGAAATTAATCCCCAATACATCGTTCGTTGCAGAATTGAACGAGCTACGATATGAGTCTATTGATTTGGTTGAAGTTGTGAAATATAATGCATATTTTATTAAAATACCATTGGACAAATGCTTTGACTATGTGTGAAAACTGAGTGATTGTACTTTTTCGGTAGTATTTTGAAACTATAGATGGTCCCATATACATCATCTTGTAGAGCAAGTCAAGTTCTATCAATTGGTGTATAAGTTAGTTTGTATTGTGGAAAAAAATTGAAAAAAAATTATAAATATAAATATCATATAGCAGTGATTTTTATAGAAAATAGATAAAAAATGATGTTAGTCGTCAATCTTCAAGTTTATCTTTTGCACCGCTAGAACATTTTGGAGAGAAGCCTAATATACGATTCGATGCAGAATCGAATGGGCTACAAGATGGTGTGTCGATATTTTTGGTAATCGATTTCTCAGTAGGTTGTTTGGGCAAATTACTAAGAACTAATGGATTTTTGAAGTAGACAAAAATAATGTATTTTGAGTATTCTCCCTATATTTTGAGACAATTAGAAAATGCCATATAGGCAATTTTGTAGAGCAACTCGAGCTCTATCGATAGGTATATGACTCAATTTGATTAAAGAAAAATTTATATGAAAAAAATTCAGAAAACAAAATAGTTCAATTTTGCCCATTTTTCAGGGTCATTTTTGGGGATGGTATGACTCCACATACCTTAACTCTCTTAAAGTAAATCTTTAGACCGTAATATTTTGGATTCATATATGGGTCAATAATGCCTAAGTTCCTATGGGGTCAGATCCAAAATTCGTTGACCCCCATGTTTTGGCAATCTTTGATTTTCTCATAGAACGTCTCTTAAGACACTTTCTTTCTATATATTCTGATAGAGAAAAAAATGCTCTATCTTTCTATACTAATTGATCGCATTTCAACTAATCTCATAATATTAAATTATCCATAAAACCAATTTCGGCTGGTTATGAGCTGGTCGTACTAGATTACAACGTGTGAGAACAGACTAGTTTTCAATCCTTTATTACATTGTATAAACAACCAAAATGTACCATAAGATGCAGCGTGAAAAGCTCTACAATTTCCATGAGACCACTTATTTTATAGCTGCACTTTTTGTTTTCAAAACCGATAAAGTTTTGAGGGATCAAATTTTGGGTATTGAGAAAATTGGTCGCATAGAATTTTCCTTTTTTTTTTGAAAACAGTCTACAACAAGTTTTACTGTGTGGATTGTAGAGCTTTTCGCGCTGCATCTTATGGTACATTTTGGTTGTTTATACAATGTAATGAAGGATTGAAAACTAGTCCGTTCTCACACGTTGTAATCTAGTACGACCAGCTCATAACCAGCTGAAATTGGTTTTATAGATAATTCACTATTATGAGATTAGTTGAAGTGCGATCAATTAGTATAGAAAGATAGAGCATTTTTTTCTCTATCAGACTATATAGAAAGAAAGTTTCTTAAAGCCTACTATAGGGTATTAAAGTGTCACTGTCAGTATTTTTGGTATGCCCTAAACAGTACTCCAAATATCCAGGATCCTGTTACAACAAAATGCACACTCTATAAAAAAAAATGCCACATTCTATAGAAAAATGCCACTCTATACATATAATGTCATCATTCAGTGAGAGGATGGATCAATCGCGTACATTCGATCAAAGTACACATCAATACTCAGGATTGTAAGGACAAATATCTAAGTGCATTTGATAATAGAAGACAGAGAATATGCCATCGTTTGGATTGGCACAGTTTGCAATCTATTTATTAATTTCATTTATGACACGATACATAATATTAGAAGGTTTTATTTTCGATAACACAGAACAGAAAGCGGATAGTGTTGAGGGTGAGCAATTGTCCGTGCGATACTTATGAATTAACTGGCAACATGTTTGAATATTGTCGCTCTGTGGAAAGGGAATGGTATAAGAAAGAAAAATAACTATATTTCGATTTCTTGAAAGAAGAATCACTTATACAGGGTGTCACATAACATTTGCCTCTCCCTCTACAACTTAAAGAGTCAAAGGTTGTGTGATACCCTGTATAAAAATGTTTATCGAGTGTGTTTGTTGTAACGATCGAACGGTTCTGCAGATTGGACATTCATTTCGTGACACAGCATTAGATCTTACTGTTTCGCCACGAAAAACGTGTCTTTACCAGACTTTGAATTTATATGTAACGCATGTCCAATGTCTTGTAAGATGGTGTAATAATACTAAATTCGTTTATGTGTGGGATCATTTTGAAAATGCATCAAATGAAACTATAGTCGATATGGACGATAAAGCGAGATTTTCTAATATTCTGCTGTCTATTTTAACTGATATCTTCTACATAACAGACAAGAAGATAAGGTTGTGCAACCTCTGGTTTTAGCAGATTTGTAATTCTTGATGATGTCTATTCATGTTAAAAAACGGATTCAGTTCTGAATCGAATAGTGAAGAACGGAGGTAAACAAGATTCATCATAGGACACCTTTGTTCATGTTGCGGGTAGTATATAGTAGACAAATGACAGAAGACAGCGTTTTTGCAAACCCTTGTCTTTGTGATTTTGTAGGTGTAAGTGACTCTTGTTGATGCTGAGAAAATGGCTGTGAGTCTGGATCAGAGACCGACACCAAATCGAATCCGAATGCAGATGTTGTCGAATCGAAGACAGATTTGTCCCAAAGGAGTCGGATCGAATCGAATATGACTTTCTTTATTCGACTCATCGTCGATCTCTCTATTAGCTCTCAAACATGAGCAAAAAAATCACGTCAGTAAAGGTTTCAGATTCTCTGTGCGCTGTGCTTCTGCAAACTGTATCGATCTATTTGCGTTAAATGTCTACGAGTTCAACTATGGCTCATATTTTTACTGAGCCAAGTTATTTTTTATTAATTTTTTCGGTGATTGGTAACTTGAGAGAGAGAGAGAACAATCATATACAATTAATTTAATTACTGTATCTGGTACAGTTCGAGTGAAAATAGACCCTAGTTCACTTCTTTTCATAGTATGTCTCTCTTTTTACAAAAAGATGACTATTTGGGGATTCATCTTTAAGTTAAGAAAGAAAATTCATTACATATCGCTGAGAATACATATTTCTGTTATCATCAAGAGATGCTAATTCATATTGTAGCTTTTCTTTGAGGCTTCATAAATTTCTTGGAGTTGATAGATACAGCACACAGAGGCGCAGAAAACCTTAGTGAACTTTCATATGAGATACTGAATTTTACTCATGAATAAAAAAAACTATGCTTTTTCTACATGAGCCGAATCGAATGGAATCCGAATTTTTTTTTTAAAGACGAATCGAATCGAATTCGAATTGAGATTTTCTCCTTCGTTTCGGTCTCTGGTCTGAATCAAACAGTCAAGAACGAAGGACCACAAGGTTCATCCTAGGTACTTTTAGTCGTATCTGGGGTAGTATCTGATAGATAACAGTAAGAGAGCAGATTTTTTCCAGGCTCTTGTCTTTGCAGTTTTGTAGTCCCTAATATTGTTATTCATGCTAAAAATATTGGCTTCAAGTCGGAATCTAATAGTGGAAAACGAAGCTCCACAATGTTTCGAGATAGCCTATATAACATTCCATGGTGACGGTATGATTAACTTTTTTAATCAAGTCTTGATTTTTACTTTAACACGTTAATAGAGTTTTGTTTAGAATTAAATTCTCTATCGAATGATTTATAAACTACCTATTAAACTATAAAAATATCCTTTCATAAATACATGATTCGCGTCTCTTCCTCTCGTCTCTAAAAGTCATCAGGGTGTCTATCTTGCAAAGTATTGAGGTACGAGAAAAATTTGATTGATCAAGCTGAAAGGACGGGAGGCATTTTGGGGGCATTTCGACCCAATTAGAAAGCAAATGTAGGTCCACGTGAAATTTTCAGCAATTGCACAGCCAAGAGTTGATAGTCACTTCTATAAATTTCAGCTCGGTTGATCAAAGTTTTGCCTCTCTTTATTACTCAGCCAAATAGACTCCCTTGCGCCTATTTAGGGTAGGGTGAAAGAGTTATTCATTTTCAAAGAGATTTTTACATAGCTTAGTAGCCAATGTACATACTATTTGATGGAAAATTTAATTCGCCACAAAGCTGTATGAATGCTTTCAAGCAAAAATCAACAAGTAGCGTGAATCTAACGGATTCGCTGGCCCTTTTCTGAAAGAAGGAAACTATATTATTGCACGCTTAGGAAGAAAATTCATTCTAAAGTCGTAGGTTTTTTTCATCATCAATATAGTCAGACTTTTCAAAACTACCTCACATGTGCTTTGAAACTTGCATAAATCTCTCTCATATGACGCTGCGGAACAGACTGCGAGCTGACCATTTCCATCTTTACTGGCCTGTCATTCCACTATTTCTTTTTTATGTAAAAAGGTTTACGGTGGCGTGTTGCGAAGATCGTCTCCTAAAATTCGATGCAGAATACTACCTCAAAGCTAGAACAGACCTTCTTGTACTTCTTCACATAAAACGTCTTTGAGTTTTGCAAACACTTCAGAACAGACGCAAATGTTCAAAACAGACTTGCATCAATTTCAAATTGGATACATAACTTTTAATAATGAAAAACGTCAGCGACATCGTAATTTCTCAGTATTTCGATTAGTCTTCCATATTATAACAAGGGTCATAAGAATTCGTACTTCATTTCTGATTTTTGGATCAAAGGTTACGAAGAATGGAAAAGACAAGTTATTCCCGATGATGTTAATTTTTAGTGTTTTATGTCTCATGTAAACTTGGTGGCGAGCTGCTCCAAAATTTTCATAGAAGGTAATGAAAATTTTTTGTTCGTGTACATTGTTAAAAAAAGGTATTTTCATGAGCCCTTAAAAAAGGTTCCGTAGATGTAAGAAACCTTCCAAAAACGTCGAAATGCTTAAAAAACGAATAAAATAATCTGCGGAACCTAAAAAGCTTCTTATCGTGTACCCAACTGAAGAACTACAACTTGCATAACTCTTTTTTAAGTTCTCTACAACAAATAAAGGTTTTGTAAGGAAATATGAAACTTTAACAGTTTCCTATTAAATCTAATAGTTTCGTACAAAACCCTAGTACGACCCCAACAGGTTTAATAGAAAACTCTAAACGTTTCGTATTTTCTTACAAAACCTCTTTTTGTTGTAGAGAACTTAAAAAAGAGTTATGCAAGTTGTAGTTCTTCAGTTGGGTATACGATAAGAAGCTTTTTAGGTTCCGCAGATTATTTTATTCGTTTTTTAAGCATTTCGACGTTTTTGGAAGGTTTCTTACATCTACGGAACCTTTTTTAAGGGTTCATGAAAATACCTTTTTTTTTACAGTGTACACTCCCAAATTTTTCGATGAAGCGTCCATCCTTAATCTCGTTCCTAAACCTTTTTAAATTTTTCCATATGGATCCTACAAGATTCTAAGTCTCTAGGATCGTTCTCAGACTGACACAAAATTCTAAAAATTTCATATGTCAACCTATTGTTTGGAATTGCATAATTAATAAGAAGATTTGATCGAAATTTTAGTT
Source organism: Macrotrachela quadricornifera (assembly GCA_022393335.1). Lineage (NCBI taxonomy): Eukaryota > Metazoa > Rotifera > Eurotatoria > Philodinida > Philodinidae > Macrotrachela > Macrotrachela quadricornifera. The sequence continues at coordinate 219,837 of JAJEKB010020748.1, forward strand.
GTTTGCTGAAAACTCTTGATACTAAGAATCCATCAAGAAATATTCAAGACTCTGCCTAATATCTTATCAATAGTCGGTTGTACATTTATCGCATAAGCGTTCTTGTAAAATCATATTAAATCTTGCTAAGACAAAATAACGCAAGATACTGTAGAATTCTGGTCGATCTTGAGATAAGATCTTCACAAGCTTGTGCGACAGGCTAAGTTAAACTGTAAAATATTTGGTCACATTTTCTATTATTTTTTCGGAGGGATTCTATTCGCTTTTTAGTGCGATTTTGTTCAGATCTTAACGGGCAACAGGAGCGTTTGACAAAAAAGCTTCAAGACTCTCACTAGGAATTTACTAGAATGAATTCACACACTGCAGCTCTAGTATTTTTCACGCTGCCCAACAATAAGCATGATAATTTGCTGTGCAAAAAATGTCCTTGCTTCGTAAATTCTTTAATTGACTTTCAAGCTTCTGCCCCAACTATATGTTGTCACTTTCGCTTCGTAGCATCTCTTTTTTATAATTGCGTTGTATCCACACGTAGGCAATTATGGCATCACAGCGTGATCGCAGCAAGGTATAATTGCAACGCTATTCAATCATAATGGTGAGTTGACAACTTGTTTTTTTCTCTTACAAAGTATCTTGTATGTCTTCTCTAAAAATGGTTGAAATCAAATGAGTTTTGCTTCATCATTGATCATATGCAGAAGTATCGATGTAACTGAACAGATTTGTTCTTCTAAAAATAGGACGATAATCTCAAAGGCAAAGTTTACCATTGTCTGGGTAATAAGACCTTATTGCTTCTCTAAAATCTTTTCAAGAGCGATATTGTCCCTGCTCACCGACAGACCGGTTCACCCATGTGTAAACCTACCACAGATCCTAATGGGCTGAGATGAACCACAAGTTTTTCGAAAACTATTGTGAGACAAGACGGATTGCAACATTTCTTCGATGAGATTCTATGAGATACTCGCTGTGTTTTTTCGTTGAAACTATATTTATTGACGTGGATAGTTTTTTTTAACAGTTATATCTCTTTTTCGAAAATTTCTGGTATATGTCGATTAATATGTGTAAAGGATTTTCAAAAACGAACGCTATTTGTTGAAAGAAACTATCTACGTCAAAAAATAGCTTTATCAAAAAAAAAAA
>JAJEKB010020748.1:320994-349127 GCA_022393335.1 Macrotrachela quadricornifera
TCTTGACTCAAAAGCGAGGGGACACTTGGGAATGTTCCCTCGTCAGTTTTTAATGCTGATTCTGAATTTGATATGCGTTTTGCATGCAAGTAAAGTCTTGATAGGAAAACTTGTCAACTACGTGCTAAATTTTTGCTATTTCGAGATAGGGAGTGGGAAATGAACTTTTTTATCATAAGTTTCTTCAAAATAAAATTCTATTTTACTTATTTCACTCACAACGAAGGTTCGTGAACTGTAACCGAGCTAGACTTGATATGTTCGAGTCAAATTAAAGGTGACACTGCCAACCTAACAAATTTTGAAGTATTACGGGCTGTTGGCGTACCTAGACCAAGTTACTTGAATTTTAAGGTATGTGAAATGTAGGTATAAAAATGACTTAGAGAAGGTTTTCTTCACTATTGTAAAGACAAAACACAGCGTTGTTCGGGCCGATTATGGGGTTTGTAGGGACTCTCTTCCATATGACCTGAACAACACCATGTTTTATCTAAGGGGGAAACAGCCAACTCCAGTTTTGTATCACAAGATCTAAGACTCTTGAAGTGATGGAGTATAGTCGAAAGTATTCGGAGTAAACTAAATATGTCGGTAGCCAATATGGAGTATGCTATGGAGTATGGCAATATCAAATGGGAATCCGGAAGTTCGCCAATAAGACTTTCGCCAATAACTGGCGAAAGTCCAGGGGGTATATTGGCAAATGTCCACATGACTTTCGCCAATTAGTGAATGTCTACCTGATTTTCGCCAATTGGCGAATGTCATGGGGATATACTGTCGAAACTCGTGTGGACATTCACCAGTATAAGCAGTGCTCGTCGCGAGCAATTCACTAGTGACGATAGGCGTTGAATTATGCAACTATGATCAAATGTTACTGGCAGTTCACAAAATGGGCAAGAACGTAGAAGAAATGATGAGAATAAGGCGGAATTACGCCAGTATTGGCGAAAGTCATGGGGGTATATTGGCGAATGTCCATATGACTTTCGCCAATGGCGAATGTCCATATGACTTTCGCCAATGGCGAAAGTCCGGTTGGCAAAAGCCATATTGGCGAACTTCCTGCATCGCTATCAGATGGAATACGGAAGTACCACATGGAGTACGGGAGTAGGAATCAAAAAGTATTTATATACTGCGAGAAGTATTAATTATATTAGCTTATAAATGATAACTAACTTAAATTTTCAAAAGATTCTTTTAAATTATAACTAGTTCATTAGTTTTATTCTTGTAAACTGATAATTCTTCAAGAAATCGTAATACTAGCAAAGCTAATAATTATATTCTACTGTCCAAAATAGGACTCGATATAGGTTCAACAAGTACATATATGTTCTTTTTCTATTCTTTCATTGCCGTCTGGAATATTCAACAAGTGCATATATGTTTTTTTTCTGTTCTTTCATTGCCGTCTGGAATGTTCAACGAACTGACATATATAAGAAAAAAAATGAACGATATCCGTTAATTCTATCTTTTCTTCAATCGGAAGGCATATAATTCCTTTTGTAAGTATGTCTCGTTTATTAAATAAGCAAATTCAATCTTCTACCAAGCTTGATATCTCCGTCATGCCAAAAGATGCTTTCATTTTACGAGGAGATGTATTTTATTCTCTAGTAGAACAATTAACCTCCAAAGATATCGAAGATTTATTCAGAACACAAAAAATTTCGAATGCACGTTGTTTTTTGAACACGAATTCTTTGGCTCTCTTCGATATTAACAGTGATGATCCATCGGTTATTCAACTTCAAGATCGTCTTTCAATAAAAGTCTTGAATAACAAACGAGCTGTTTTACCAGGTGTTCATGGCTTTCTTCATTATCTTCAAGAATTATTTAACTCCTTCCTTACTGACAAGAAAAATAAGCGAACTAAGTCGAACAATTCTGCTAATGTAAGTAATCATCTTCATCAGGTACCCTCGACATCAATGCCAAACACGTCTCTTTCGATTGATTAATCGACAACAACTGCTTCCTCGAACACAGATCATCACGATTATCTTAACGAAAAAATTAAATTTTCGTGGGAAAAGAATCGTGATCAATTTAATCTTGAAAATTATACACTTACTGAACCTAATGATTATCAAATCATTTTTAATGATAAATCAGATTTTGTAAAATGCTGTTGTAATAAAAGAATTAATATTCCAATGCCAACTGGACGAAAACATTATCAACTTAGTAATTTTTATAAACATTTAACTCAAAATAATCGATGTATATCAATGAAACGAACACGTCCTTTAAATGAACCTGATATCGATGATGATTTAGATGTGTCATTTCCTCCATCAGCTTCCTCAAATCCATCAAGTCAACATCACAAAGAAACAACAAATGAAGATGGTCAACAATCGATGGAACTGAGTAACAATTCAACTAGGTCGATTTCTAAACACAAACGACGTCGAACGTAATAGCAACACGGTAATTCCAATAACAATTTCAATTTATAAAGAATTTCTATGAAATTTGATCTCTTCTTTAGATTTGACACAATCGTCTTTCAATGGTACTTAGGTTTATCAATATTTCTGAAGAATTCAGTAGATTTTTTTCATGGTTGTCTTTTATTTGTCATCTATTTATTTTATATTATTGTCGTCTGCTCATTCTATACTTTTTTTTATTTAAATCATCTTTTTGTTTTATCATTAGTTTGTCAATATTTTCTTCATAGTTTTGTATTGATTAGATCAAACTGATATTGGATTTTAGAATAAACACTTGAATATATCATATTTTGACATAAGAGTAGTCTATTCTTGATTTAGATAGTTATTATATTAACAAATTTAGAAGAACAATTAGTTAGTTATTGAAGCAAATCTGTTAAAACCAATAGGTTAGTATTATAAATTGTTCAATTTGTATTACATTTTACTCATCGTGCTTTTTTCTTAATTCAAACTAGTATGTCAACGAATAACACTTCTTTTCAATCCAACATATTCATGCTCAAAGGAACTGCCTTCTATGATTTCCTTGAAACAACCTTCAGCACCGAAATAAAAGAAATTGCTCGTTTACAAGGTTTTTCATCTGCTCGTTCACTTCTTCATTCTCAACAAGGTCTACTCGACTTTCTTCGTATTGATTCTAATGATCGAAATCTCATCGAATTGAAAAAATTAGCTGCTTTTCATGAAAAAAATGGAAAATGGACGATTAAAGCCGGTATTCAATATGATATAGACTGTCTTATGTCAAATCTTCATCAAACTGAATATCAAGAAACAACAACTTCGTCAAATGAGTCGATTCTTGTATAATCTACTATTCTCACACGTTTTCCGTGGTTAAAAATTCTTATTACGTTTTGTCAAAATTCAATGTTTGCCAACGATCAAAATGATTTAGTTTTTCTATTATCATTTGTCGAAAATATAGCAAACAATTTAACAAAATCATCTTATCATTATCGATACTCTCATGTAGTTCAAGAATTCGCATTTGTTCTTTATGTTCTGAGTGGCCGACAAGCCTACGAATTTGTCAGAATTAACTTGCCTGGTACTCTTCCATCTATATCAACGTTATCGAAACTCTTCAATGAAAATAAAGAACAAATTAGAGAAGGTGAATTTCATTTCGATTCTATGGAAACTCACTTTAAATCAATGGACATCAAGTATGCATTTGCTTTAGAAGATTGTACCGGAGTTGTACAAAAGGTATCTTTTGATCGTCAATCCAACTCATTTATTGGCTTTACTCTTCCGCTTCACAACAATGGTTTTCCACAACCATCAGCATTTCAAATCGAAACGTTCTCTGATCTTGAAGCAACGTTTAAAAATGAAACACTCGTCTCTTTTGAACATACATATAGTTCAACCTATCACTCGTCAAAATCAATCTTCATCACCATTCTTTATTTCTGGTTATCGCACAGACAACAAATGCGACTCATATGATTTGATCAATCGATGGTTAAAAATTTTTGATGAATCTCTTAAACGTGGTGTTATGATCATTGGTTTTGCTGCCGATTGTGATGCACGGTACTTGCGTACTATGCGTTTAACGACAAACTTTTTTGCTAAACTTCCGAATTTCGATTTTCGTCAACGCCCCGACGTTTTTAAAGTTGATCTACCTATTGAATGGAATTGGTTTTATCTTGACTCAACACAACTATTTCTTGTGTTTCAGGTAAAACTACCTAATGTTATTCAGCTCATCCTATCTTAAGAAAAAGAAAAAAAATCAGAGCAATATCAAATCTTTTTCAAGTTTTACTGTAGTTCCGAACGTACTAAATAGTGCAACTTGTTTCACTACTTTAATAAAAAAAATCTTCATTAAATATATATATATGTCTCTCATACTTTTAGGACCCGATTCATTTAGAAACAAAGATTCTTAATAGAATGCTTTATTCAACAGCGACCTTATTTATGGGAAATCAAATTGTATCAATGGATATCTTGCATCAAATTGTTTCATCATCTTCCAAATTATTTCATGGTTTGGTATTGTCTGACTTAAATTCTCGAGATCATCAGAATTTTGCATCTTGCTTCAGAATGAGCCGTGATGAAGTACTTGAGGCACTTGAACATATTCGTAATTCAAATGCAACAACTATATACGTCAAATTATTCCATTCAATTATTGATGCATACATTGATAAATCAATGTCTTTGTTGAATAGAGTTTTTCATGCTTGAACCAGCATGTTTCTCTCACGCTTTTGGCTTCTATGGATCGAAAAGATGGACAAGAAGAAGCTGGTCAATTTACTTGTCGAATTAATGAAAAATTTCGACAACGATTATCATTGTACGAAACGAAATCTTCAGCAATATTTTCTAACTTCACAAGCAGTTTATTCTATCGAACTGAATGCACATTCATGGGTCTATTTGATTCTGTTGGTGATTGAAGGTAAATTACCTGAAGAGGTATTACGTGTCGATCGTTTTCATTCTCAAACTTGTGAAGCAGTCTTCCGTTCTGCTCGAGCGTTATCATCCAATTCTTCTGCTGGTGTAAATTTCTCAACTTCGCAATTTCTAAATCTGATGGAAAAATTATCTTTGTTTCAAAAGATTAAACATCGTCACGAACAAACAACTTCTCCTGTACTACGTTTTCCAACTCATCACAAAAATAAATATTCTTATTTGTTGTCTGATCAAAATACTTCTATGAAACTGCCAACACGAACAGAAATCCAACAACCAGTTGTTGACGCATTTTATAAGGCAACTGGTTATCTCGAAGAAGTTGGTATTATGAAGGATTTAAGCAAAATGAAATTATCTGGTATGACTAATCTTAATAATCATGCTCGAAGCTTGTTTGAAGACCAAGGAATACTCGATCATTTTTCTCAAGAAAACAATGATGATGATGGTAATTCTCATAAAATATACGGATCAGAAACTTATCAAGAAAATGATGACGACGATGATGATATCGATATTGATGTTATTCGTTACTCTAATGGTCCTGAATCTTCACAACCAACTTTTCGAACAATTCGTGTCTGTGATCATGTTCCACCTCATTTATTACCATCCTATTTCAAAGGGGGGGCTCCCTTTTCGTCCTCGCTTTTTTTTACGAACATCGGTCTTAGATGTCCGTAACGCCACCCAGTTGTTGTAAAAGTGTCCGGATGTCCGAAATGGAAAAACCGGAAGATCGAAATGAAAATACCGGATGTCCGGAGCAAAAATTGTCCGTTGTCAGAAACGGTAAATTACAGGGTGTTCGTAACATAAGATACCGGATGCCCGGAGCAAAAACTGTCCGATGCTGGAAACGATAAATTACAGGGTCTTCGTAACATAAAATACCGGATGTCCGGAACAGAAACTATCAGATGGTCGAAACGATAAATTACAGAGTGTTCGGAAGGATAAGGAGACTGATGTTCGTTAAGATATACTTTATTTTTCATTATATTCTACTGGAGTTTTTTTACAAAAAATCATAACATAACAAGTACAAGTTTTAACATATCACACACATAAATAACACTGCAGCTTTGTTTTTATCAGTGATTTTCACAATTTATCTGTAAAATCCATCGCTCATTCATGATCTCTACTTCCGAGAAAATCTAGCTGAATGTATATACCTGTGGAGGTCACTATACCCAACGACTTACAAATATACTATATGAATGAATTATTCTCCATTTTAAAAGCAAACACCATAATTCATTCTTAACAGCCATCATTTTATATTCCGAACATTCTGCAAATTATCGTTTCGAACATCGATCATTTTTTGTCCCATTCTTCCGTCATTTTATGTTACGAACTCCTTGTAGTTTACCGTTTCCAACATCGGACAATTTTTGCTCCGGGCATCCGGTATCTTATGTTACGAACACCCTGTAATTTACCATTTCCAACATCGAACAATTTTTGCTCCGGACATCGGCAACTCAAAATTATACTCCCGATCATCCGGTCATGATACCGGATGTTCGGAAGAGTGAGGACGAAAAGGGATTCACCCATTTCAAAGTACGAATTAATGATAATAATACATTTCTCCATGAATCAACAGCATGTTGGGTTTTGACAGAACAGAATGAAAAATTATCAGCCGATCGAACACGACGAGTAACACAAAGAAAATAATGTTTTTTGTTTTTTGTTTGACATGAAATAAAAGTTTAACGATATGAATTTGTCTTCTTCTATAATTGCTATATCTCGTTCTTGTGAGTAAATGTATGTAGATAGGGACGGCCTTTTTAGAGAAGAATTAATATTCATATATCAATCTTCTGTTCTAGAAGGTTAGACTATAAAGGGTGTCAACTAAGTTCTGATTCCCTCTGTATTTTGACTATAACTTTTTTTCTTTCTGACCTCTAGAGCTGATTGTTTTTCCAAAAGATGCGCCGTGAAATTCTCTACAAAACCATATATGTCTTGACTCTAAAACTGCTTAATATATATTTAGAAAAAGACTAAAAATCAAGGCATGCAAAAAGCTGAAAAAATAACGCGTTGAACATAATGAATAGCCGCACTTTGCAGTCCATTTTTCAGTACTTCAACCTATTAAAAAACAAAATATACGAAAAGATGCAGCGTTAAAAGCTCTACAGTTTACACAGGATCACTTATTTAATAGTTGCACTTTTTGTTCTCAAAATGGGCAAAAACTTCAGCGATCAAATATCGACCGTGAGAAAATAATATTCTTTTTTTCTATAAAATGGACTCGTTTTTTCTTATTTCATCTTCTTATTTCTTGTTATGTTTCACAACAACGAAAACAAAATACAGCAAAAGATGCAGCGTGAAACGCTCTACCATTTACAAAGAGCAAACTGTAAAAAGAGTAAAAAGAGGAAGGATAGAAAAACGAATTCACTTTATACCCAAAAAAAAAATATAACTTTCGCACGGACAAGAATGATCGCTAATATTTTTGTCCATTGGAGAACAAATAGTGCAGCTATAAAATAAGCGATCTTATGTAAATTATAGAGCTTTTAACGCTGCATCTTTTCGTATATTTTGTTTTTATAATAGGGCGGAATAAGTGATGAAAAATGGGGCTGCAAAAGTGCGACGATTCATTATGTTCAACGCGTTATTTTTTCAGCTTTTTGCATGCCTTGATTTTTAGTCTTTTTCCAAATATATATTAAGCAGTTTTAGAGTCAAGACATATATGGTTTTGTAGAGAATTTCACGGCGCATCTTTTGGAAAAACAATCAGCTCTAAAGGTCAGAAAGAAAAAAAGTTATAGTCAAAATACAGAGGGAATCAGAACTTAGTTGACACCCTTTATTTCTGTGCAGCTTTTCCATGTGCGGTTGTATTGGAAACGCCATGCAACTTGGCGGAGTATTACGCCTACTTTAAAAGCTCATCACACTCAGTGTGTAGAACAGATCATTAATTTTAAAGAAACTATGATTCAGAACAATTTATATAAGCTCGTTACTAAAGATTAGACAACATTGTCTTCTATGTTTTCAACTTAATCCTTTACCCCCCGGTGGGTCATTTGTGATCCATGCACAGAAACATATTCAGATTCGGATATTTTAACCAAGACATAGAAGCAAAGTATTGAGTTTTCCATCAATAAATAGCTTAGTACATCCTCTACACAACGCTTGAAAAACCTTTCAAAATCTTCTTCATTCAATGCTTTGTTTTCTCGAAATATAACTTTCACCCAGACATAAAAGCTCAGACACGTGGGGGGGGGGGGGGGAAAGCGTTAACTTCCATTTTCACTTGTTATCCTATAATAAAATGTCATTTGTATGTGAACAAACTCTCTTTGAGAGTTCGATGGAATGAAATTCTAAGTGTCTGAATTTTCTAGCGAATTGTTAGTCATTTAATGTCTTGGAGTACGAGAGTATCGCACGGAGTACCAAACGGAGTACCGGAGTATTGGGATCCTGGAGTGTCGTTTCCCCCTTGGTTTTATCCTTATAATAGTAAAGTGAATTTTGCCTGTGACTCGTGGAACTGGCATTTTCTATCAACTATTAGAAAATCTAACTCTACTGTTATAAGGACAAAACATGATGTTGTTCGGGCCATAAGAAAGAGCATCCTTGATAGCCCAAAAATTGGCCCGAACAACATCATGTTTTGTCTTTACAATAGTGAAGAAAACCTTCTCTAAGTCATTTTTATACCTACATTTCACATACCTTGAAATTCAAGTAACTTGGTCTAGGTACGCCAACAGCCCGTAATACTTCAAAATTTGTTACGTTGGCAGTGAGACCTTTAATTTGACTCGAACATATCAAGTCTAGCTCGGTTACAGTTCACGAACCTCCATTGTTAGTTCCAAAGCGGGAGCTCTTAACTCGATCAAAAGTTCTAGAATGTCCAATCATATTATAGAGAACATATCGAAGACCTATGAAAACGTCCTACACTCTCTACCACGCAGAAATAGGATTCTGTGTGTGTCAATATGTAGAGTATCTATAGTAGTATATATCCCTAAAGTTTCATGACTCTAAATCTTGTTGTTGAAAATTGGCGGAATGAACAATGCACGGGTACCAATTTGGTTAACCTCATTTTTGACCTGAGGGTGCCTGTATTGTAACTTTAATATCTCAAAAAGGAAAAGGTTTTATAAGCTGAAATTTCTAGCCTTTTCATAACTCACTTAGGGCTATATACTGGCAAAATTTCATCAAAATCCGTGATATTCATTGAGCAGGCGTTATAGTAAAAACGTCGCTTGTTTCGTGCATTGATCCTATAGGGTCAATCGAAAGTTCTAGCCACGAGGGATGAAGGGTATTTCCATCCTCGTAATGAGAACAGTTGGCCAGCTCTAAATATTATAGACGTTATCTAAAATAATCGTAAAATTAAGTTCAAAATAGAATTGTTATACGCATTATTACAGATGAAATGTTTTACTATGTATTCTTGCAATAAAACTTTCAATGTTAATTGTTTTATAAGATTTAAAATTTCGTGACCAAAACTCTTGGTCAACCCTAAAGCAAAACCCTAGTTTGATCGAAAAAAAAATGTCGAAAAACTAACTAAAAAATACCGAAAAATAAAGATATCGAATGGTAAAAATATAGAACATTAAATCTCAAAATGTTTTATGTTGAAATGTAAGAAGATCAAAAATTTTGGCATCATTTTTCAGTACAAGATAGAAAGTTCAATGTATTTATTTCATTTGGAAAGTTCACATAAGTAGAAAAAAATGTTTTACAGAGAACGTGAAACTGAGGATTGCGCTGGACGCTGCTATTCGGTATGTATACTGCGAAATTCTTATTCTTCGATATTTGTATTTTCTATATATTTACGTTCGAAATTTTTTCTTTAGATAATTTTAATTTTCAATGTACCCATCTTTCGACATTTTTACTTTCGGCATTATTAGGGGGAATCAATCCTAAGTATAATTAAATTTAGTTCATGTTGTCCATTTTTAATATACGACTTAAAACTAATAAATACTTCGAAACTTTTAATTCGCGCACGTGATAGATATTTTAAAAGGTTTTCAAGTAAAGTTTATTTTTATTTTTAATACGTTTTTTTCTCTTTTGAAACTAGTTCAATGATTGTCCTTATAAATTGTCTTTGAGAAGCATTTTATAGTAAGTTCCACGTCTTTGCACTAGTTCTGCATGAGTACCACTTTCAACGATATATCCTTTATCAAGCACACAAATTAAATCACAAGATTGAATAGTTGAAAGACGATGAGCAATAATCAATGATGTTCGATTAGGATTTTCTATTTGAGCATCTTCAAGAGTTTTTTGTATAATCTGTAATTCAAAAAAAGGAGATAAAATTCTAATTGAAAAATAGGAAAAAAAACAAATTTACATGTTCATTATGTGAATCCATAGCACTAGTAGCTTCATCCAACAGTAATACTTTAGGTTGACGAAGAAGAGCTCGAGCAATAGCAATACGTTGCTTTTCACCACCTGATAGAAAATTTCCTTTTATTCCTATTCTTGTGTTATAACCCTAAATATATCATTCAAGAATATTATATCAATTATTAATGACATTTATGTTTTTTGACTAACCTCTGGTAATTGTTGAATAAAAGAATGAATGTTAGCTTTCATTGCCGCATTCATAATATTTTCCATTGGAATATTGTCTAATCCATATGCTATATTTTCCGCAATTGTTAAATTAAATAAAACTGGTTCTTGACCGACAAGACCAAAACAAGAACGAACCCATTGAATATTCAATTCTCGGATATCAACATCATCAAGAAACTATATACATTTCACAAATTCATTTTATATTTTTTTCAAATTCTGATTAAATAAATACTAACCAAATGACCATGTGTAACATCATAAAATCGTTCTAATAGTTGAATGGTTGTTGATTTTCCATTACCAGATGGACCTATATCAATTATATGATATTGATAATATTTTAAAAGACAATCGATTAAAACATACCAACAAGAGCCACACGTTGACCTTAGCATTGAGAATAAAAATGAAAAAGAAAAATCAAGTAAAGACTTATTTCATTTACCTGGTTTGATACTCAATTGAAATTTATTGAGAACAAAAGATGTTGGTCTAGTTGGATAAGCAAATTTCACTCGATTAAATTCTATTTTTCCACGAAAATCAATCTACATAAATCATATTACATTCACCGCGAAAATCAATAATTAAAACAAAGAAAACAGTTCTTCTTCTTACTAATTCTCGTCCGTTTGTTGATGAATTATCGATAGTTGGTGTTCGATCAAATAAATCAAAAAATCTCCTAGCAGCTAATACTGATGTACTGAGTTGTGTACACCTGAATGAAACAATTGAAGAAAGACGTTACCAAATAGTAATAATATCTTACAATGCTTTGAAGATTTTTAAAGCTTCAAGGATGAAAAAAGTAAAAGCAAACACCCTAGAAAAAAAGAATAGATAACAAAGTATTCTTGCCAAATTTTGAAAATATCGATTGAATTACATTATAATGTCTTTTGAATTTATTCTGTTTTGTTCGATAAGTATGAGAGCACGCCAATAAAGAAATGCGGATACGTATGCAGGTAATATAAAGTATATGCCTTGTGTTAGTGCAGCTGCTAAGAAAAGTGTTCTCGATATTCTATGAACACAATATAAATTGATAATTCGTTCATGTACAATATTCGAAAGACTTACTTAAATACTTGATCAATTAATTGAGAATATTGTTGTAAAACTTCATTTTCCACAGACAACTGTTTTACTGTGCGCATATTATGAATCACTTGAATAGCAAGCTGCAGAAAACAAGTAAGAAAGAATATTACTGTTCTATTTTTCCATATCGAAAAGTTTTAGATAACAATATGATCCTACCGAACTTGCTTGTTCAAGAATCAAAGTGATCTTTTGACTGTGCTTCATGCTGAAACGTACATGTAGATAAGAAGAAAAGGCAAATAAAACAAGTGAAATGAAAACAAGTATTGTTAATTGCCAACTAAACAGTAAACCAAGGAAAAGACTAACAAAGGTCAATGAAGAAGATTCACATATAGCTCCTAATTGAAGGCTAATTATCTTTTGGATAGCTGATGCCTCAGATGAAAGGCGGGCAGTAATGGCACCAGAATTATTTTCAGGTTGATCAAAATAAGCAATTTCTTGTCGAAGAAGACATGCAAATGTTTTTGAACGAATACGTTGAATTAAACTCGATCCTGATATAGCAAAGGCGGTATACTTAAACGAAAAATAGAAAATTCACCAATTACATTGTTTGATGATATTATTACCTGAATGAATCGAAAAATCCAAATACAAAAGCCTAAAAGTAAAAACAAAAGACTCCAAATCAACACTTGATGTTGTTGTTGTTTAGAATGTATACAATCTTTGAAAGCCTGAAAGATGAATAAAATAATATAGAAAAAATAACGGATGGCGCATAATAAATGATTCATTTTTGCATTCCATATTTTCATCTCTAAACAAGTATACCAAAAACAAAATATACTACAGGATGCAACGTGAGAAGGTCTGCAATCCGCAAAGTGAAACTTATTTCAATTGTGTACTTTTTATTTAAAAAAAAAACCAAAACTAAGTGCAACCAATTTTTAATGCTACGAAAAGATCATTTCCTACGTGAAGAAAAAATTTCTCTTTGTCTTAAATAAACAATCTGTGAATTGCTGAACTTTGCATGCTGCATGTTATGCTATATTTTGTTTTTCTTACGAAAATTTATTACGTGCAAAAGAGATGAAGAATATTTTTGTTTGTGTAGAAAAAGCAGTTTTACGCAGTATCGACAATTGACTACACAGATTTATGCTTCATCTGAAAAAAGGTACGTAGATTATTAAAATAACCTTTACTTCATAGATTGTAGACCTTATCACGACGCGTCTTGAACTATATTTTTTTTTTCGTTGATATCATTTAAGGATGAAAATATGGAATGCAAAAGTGGGTCATTTCTCATGCGTCATCTTTTGCATAATATCTCTCTTTTCACGAAATATTCATAAGAACACATTAGTTACCTCGATTATTCTAGCAAGTAAAATTGCAAACATCGGATAACCCACTCCATTGAGTAAACATGCTGTACAACCAATTGAAATAGTTATCCATTCCGGACTGTTCATTGATAACAGTCGAAAAAAGACTGGTTGTCGTTTCACTGATAGTGAACTTTCCTATAAAAAACAAACATTAATAACAATTTTTCAAAAATAAAATCTTTAGTTTTTCTTACTTTATATTCACCTACAATTTGATTAATGCTAGGTAGACGAGAACGTTCATCTATTCACGAAGATATATTTAAAACAAATGAAAACTATTATTATTAGAATGTTAACATACAAATTTCTTTTTTATCTTCTTCTTCCATTTTATCCATGCTCATTATGTCATCCTTATGGTCACTTAATCTTTCAGTTTGTTGACTTTTAACCATTATTTGATATATTCCTCCTTCTTTCTCCATTAATGTTTTATGTGTACCTTGTTCAACTACATTTCCTTTATCTAGTACATATATTTGATCAACATTTTCAATTGTACTTAAACGATGAGCAATTATAATAGTAGTACGACCTATATACACACTCATCTATCAAGATACTAAACAGAAAAAAAAAGCGAACGTTTACCTTGATATGCTCGATCAAGTGCTTCTTGAACAATTTTTTCATTAACATTATCAAGTGAACTAGTTGCTTCGTCTAATAAAAGTACGGCAGATTGTTTGACAAGAGCGCGAGCTAATGCAATTCGTTGTTTTTCACCACCACTCAATTGTATTCCATGTTCACCAACAAATGTTTCATATTTCTAAATAAAATGTCATTAAATATAGTTTTAAAGAAAAATAACTTCTTAGATATAAACATTTGGTAGTTGCATAATGAAATTATGTGCATTTGCTTGTCTTGCTGCTTCTTCAATTTCTATTCTTGTTGCATTTAGTTTACCAAAACGAATATTTTCATAAATACTCGTATCAAATAAAACCTATTTTATAATCTTGAACTGAAGAAATTAAGAGAGAGAGAAAAAAATAAACATACTGGTTCTTGACTAACAATTCCCATGTTCTGACGAAGTTGTTTGAGATTATAATCTTTAATCGATCTTTCATTAATTGTGATTCGACCAGAAGAAAGTTCATAGAAACGAAGAAGAAGTGATAGACATGTACTTTTTCCTATAAATTATTATGATCAATGAAATGATATATGTTTCTTTCTTAATTAATTAATTTACCACAACCACTTGAACCTACAATAGCAGTTGTTTGACCAGCACGAGCAATGAAATTGAGATTATTCAAAATAGAGACATCTTTTCGAGATGGATAAGCAAACTTTACATTTTCAAATTTAATATCACCATTACCATCAATCAATTTTATATCCGATGTGCTATCATTCCATACTTCTGGTTCATTTATATATATTTCTTCTTCCTTTACAATGTAAATCAAACAACAAACATTGTAAACAATAATAAATATCAATTTACCTCTTTAATAAGTCGAAATATGGGTATTATTGCACCCCAAGCTTCTAAAAGTGCCTGAATGCCAGCACCAGCAAAATTTATTTTAGACATACATCGTGCAAATAAAACGACAATCTAGGGAGAAACAATAATCATGAAATGATTGTTGCTCTTGATTCCATGGTATAAAAGCACTTACAACAATAAGATCACTAATATTCAATTTAGTACCATTTCCATATGTCATAAGAATTGAACCAAAGATAAAGCCCACTGCATAAACTGTGAAATTAATAAAAGATAACAAGCCCATAAAAAGACCAAAGGCAGCGCCTTGTTGTATAGTACTCCAACGAGTTGAATGCAATTCTCTTTCATATCTAAATACAATTGATGTAATAATATATTTTATAATAATCTATGAAAAGATTATTTGTTAGAGCTTTATTTACCGTTGTTGTTCAAATTGACTACCATTAAGTGAAAAAACAGTTCGAATTGAACTGAATACTTCTTGAACAATTTGTCCAGCTTTTGCATACATACTCAACTCTTTCTTTGTTAAATTAACAATTATCTATGATAAAAATTTATATAAATTAAATTTATCACAATAATCAATTCTTACTTTAGAAAATATAGATGAACTAATAATGACGAAAGGTATAAGACAAAGCATAATCAAAGCCAATTTCCAATTAATAACAAGAGCTACAACTATGATAAAGATATTTTGGACAATCATTAAAACCACAAATAAAGAGTTATTGAAATCAAGACCATTTTCAATCTTTTCAATGTTGCTTTAAAAGAATTTGAAGAATTAGATGTAATTAAAATTAAATATAGCAATAACATACTCGAATAGTTTCGAATTAAGTTGACTAGTAGGATTTGTATCCAAATAAAAAATATTCTAAAAATGGTCAAGAGTGAACATTATTTTTTTATGTACGAGAGACCAAGACATATATAGATCTTGTTTTTGTTTCTCTTTTTTTAATCATCTATTTTCTAATGTTAACACAATGGTTAATCGCATTTTTTATATCTTGATGATGTTGATAAAACGATACATAACTCGAGATTTAGGTGAACTCTTCATTATCAAGGGCATATTTTTTTGTCGTCTGAACAATAATTGTGTTTAAAATTTATTTTTAGAAAGCAATATGTAGATAGGTTAGTAAAACGAAGAATGACACTTCAATGACAGGCAACAAACATCAGTATATTGACTTCTGAGAAAGCTTAAAAATGTTTCTTCCAATTTATTTAGTTAAGATATTTTACACATAGTGACAGTTCATTTTACTTGAAGTATTTATTTGCATAATTACTTTGTTGAATCAAAGGGTTTTTAAATAATTAAATGGTACTATCAAAAATTTCAAAAACATATCTTATTTAATTTGAGAAGCATTGTTCTTACTAATATTTTGAATTGCGCATTTCAATATCTTTAGTAAGTAAGAAGATTTACTTCTATGAGAAATTTAAAAAAAAATTTCAATTCTTTCATATTTCTCTAATTATTTTTCAATATAAGAAGAAATGATACGAATTGCTGACAACTGACAGAAGAAAGCAGTGAGGTTCAAGTTTTTCTACCAATTTTCAAGGATTCTAGAATAATTATCTATTCTTTCAATTGAAAATGAAAAGTTCAAAAAATTCGTTCAGTTGAAAGATTAGTTTTACTACATAGTAAATATGGCAAAATTTGATCGATTGAAATGATATGTTATATAGTTATAGTATTATAAAAACGGTTCTTGATGAAGGTTTTGAGACATTGAACGGACAACTTCATTAAAATAAAATAATACAAAATGTTATAAGTGTCGTTAAGAAAACATTAGGATTGAGAGTTGAGAATATATTTTTCAACGAATATAAAAGGATGTTTGACTTACACGTTGAATAAGTGATTTGAACAAACGAACTCTCATACGTGATGCCTGTCTTTTGACAGTAAGCAACCAACTAAAACTATAAATTGTAGAAGTAATAAACTCGATACCACCAGTAACTATAGTAACACAATTACAAAACAGAATTTCGTTATTTCTGATGCTGAAATTATTTCATTGATTTGACTTACTGAATAGCAAATGAACTAAATTCATAACTCTTGTTCGAAATAAAATCATTGATGTAGTTGCTGTTGATGACAAAACAATATTACTACTATTGTACAATCTAAAAGAAAAATATATGGGAAAAGAAGAGAAGAAAATATATATTAGTCAAACAATATTTGTAGTGAACTACTTATGCAATTGATCATAGTTGAATGAATTGAGTTCAATATCCAGAGAAGAATTATAGTTGTTACTATCAAAACTACTCAAATTCTGATATTGATAATAACAACTATCATGAAATGATTTCATAGCAAACAATCCCATGATTCGACCAGTAATTACATAACCTGCTACAAGACAAACAGTTTGTAACAGTAGAAGACATGCAGTAATGAACATCAAGAAAAGATCGATACGATCAGCAAAATAAAACTAGAATAGAATAAAATAGATTAACAATTGAATATTTCTTTTAAATACTAATTACTAGATCAAAAAAACCAACTAATTCATTGGGATTATTTTTGCCAATATCATCATCTAGTTTTTGATATTTATTATCAGAGTCTCTATTACCAAACAATCGTCGCCAATCAGAAAACCTATAAGAAAAAAATGATAATTCCATGTTAGTATTTTTTCGAAACTAAATATTCATTTTTATCTTACATACTTAGGGCAATCCAAAAATAGTGAGGGTGATATCGTATTTTCGTATAGTTCGCTTGGAAAAGTTTTATTTTTTTATGAATAGATAGAGCGTCTTTTACTCTATCTTTGTATCCTATTTGATCACTATTCAGTTGATCTTATAATAATAAAATTTCGATAAGAACCATTTTCATTGAAAATCAGCTGGTACCAGTTAGATCATAACGGGCATGGCATTATAAAAACGGAATACTTTTGTATCTCATTTTATATCACTTAATACGTTGTATTAGAAAAACAAAATATATCAGAAGATGCAACGTGAAAAGCTCTACAATTTATAAAGGATCGGTTATTCTATAGTTGCACTTTATGTTTGCAGAATGGACAAATTTCTGAGCGACCAATTTTGACGTTGCAAAAAAAAGATTGCTTTTTTTGGTATATGACGAATTTGGTTTTTTTATCTTATCTTTTTATAATTGTTCCCTCTAGATTGTAGAGCTTTTCACGCTGCATCATGTAGTATATTTTGTTTCTTTAAATAAAACATCTTAGGTAATAAAAAAGATGAGATAGGGAAAACCGAATGCATTTTTTACTAAAAAACAATTTCGTTTCTGCAATGTCGAAATTTGGTCGTTCAGAGTTTTGTTCGTTTTGAAAACAAAAAGTGCAACTATATAATAAGCGATCTTTTATAAATTGTGGAGCTTTTCACGCTGCATTTTCTGATATATTTTGTTTTTTTAATACAACGTATTAAGTGATAATAAAGTAGAATGCAAAAGTGCCACACTCATTTTGATCTAATGCTACCAGCTGATTTTCAATGAAAATAGTTCTTATCGAGATTTTATTATTATAAGATCAACTGAATAGTGATCAAATAGGATACAAAGATAGAGTAAAAGACGCTCTATCTATTCATAAAAAAATAAAACTTTTCCAAGCGAACTATACGAAAATACGATATCACCCTCACTACTTTTGGATTTCCCTAAGTAGTAGTTAAGTTTCGTCTTTTGTTCCCATTATTATTATGACTGTGTTCATCATCATAAAATAGTTCGGTGGATTTTTTTAACAGAGGTTGTCTATCTCTCATTGTAGTGTCTTTTTTTCGTATATGTAGTGATGAACAATATCAAAGATGAATGTGTGTATGCATTAGTAAACTGAGCCGCGTGAAATAATTGCTTAATTGATCATGTATTTTTTTTCTCGTTCTTTTGTTTGAATATTTGAACAAAAACAAAATGTTCATGGTTAAATTGTCTACTCAACTATTTGAGATTTTTCTATATGGATAGTAATATTTTTATCAATCGATTAAATTTATAGGTACTACATAATCCTTTTTTGTCCACCTTATGTATTAAGAGTAACTATAATAAACGCAGAAGAAATGCGAAACGTTAATAGTCAGGATGTATAAAGTGAAGAACACGAATAATGTGTATGTATAATATTGAGGGTGGATGAGGGTGAGGGTGCGGGTAAGCATCATACGGGCAAGTGTCTTTTGAGCATCTGTCCAGCGAGCATGTGTTCTGCAGGCAAGTGGCCTGAAACTGATCGTAACAATGTACGTAGAAAACAAAGATAAGAAAGTTGTTAGTGCAATCCCTACAAGATTAACATGTGACACTCGATACAAAAACTCCTGCTATTAATGGAAAGTGTTTTTCAAATCGTTTAATGCCAATATTACACATGCTTTATATTATCCTTGAAGTATGGCTAGAATATTTTTGCTAAAATATCCTTGAAAAAATATCCTTCAAATTGAGTGTCCCTAAGAATTAGTCCTTAGTAGTATGGGCCTTCGGAAAAATGTCCTTTCAGAAAAGTATAAACAACGCTCAATAATAATATTAATTATGTAGTTTAATTTATTATAACAGATATTTATTTGAAAAGCCAGATCGCAGGCCGTGTTTACCGCGTTTCGAATTGAACCAATAAACATTCGGTAAGTTGTTTTTTCATTCTTCATCGGTTCCTTCCATGTAAAAATAAAAAATAAATCTTCTCAATAAACAACTTTTAAATATCAGTCAAAGTATGCGTGGATTAGAACGTCGTCTATTTTCGATCAATATTATATTTACAAAAGCAACAATTGATGATGAAGGACATTTACTCCGAAAGACATTTTTTCAAGGACGAAAACTTGGAAACATTTCGTACAGGATATTCCAGCATGAACATTCTAGACTCTTACCCTATGCTCGATTTATTGAACAAAATTATTCCAGTGTTATTCATCAATTTTTTGGCTTATCCTTACACTTATAGGTCGCGTTTATAATAACTCAGAGAAATGTGCATTATGCTTTATTTTTTCAACTATGTCTCTGATAGTCTGTGGAAAGACACCAATAAGATGAATTCAAAATCTCGCCGTATAATTTAACACTCATCTCTGATTGTGTTACAAAAAAAAAGCGGAGAAAAAAACAACCCAATACATCAAGACTATTCAACTGATTTTATTATGCATACAAGCATAAATGAAATAGAAAAAACAAGATATAAGCCGCTTCTACACTTACTAGTCTGTGACCGTCGTAAAGATTGAAGAAAAGAAAAACATGCACACTGTATGTCATTCATCGCTAACCAGCAGAGGTAGGATAAGTGTGACTGGTATGCAGCGAAACGAAACTAAACTCGATGATATATGTATATAAAAGCCTCGTTTTTGTCTTTACTTACTAGTTGGAAAAAGTTGACTGATGCTGTTTTCTTTATCAGTTTACTGTCGTTATCCATTTTATAGTCATCGTTACTGTTGTGTTTTTCTGTAAAATATTGGCGCCACCAAGGAGGAAACGGCGAATTCCCGGAATTTCGAATCCCATGGGAATCCAGGGAATCCTTTGCCTAAAAGTCATCAATAGATAAAGTAATCATCAAAAATAAACAGGCCAAACATACTAGTGATGACAATGATGACGAAGAAGTTGACTCAGAACTTGAAGAATTCGAATAAAACTCTCAAAATACTGAGATGGATGTAGATGAGACTGAAATATTAGGAAGTCTTGATATGTGTGCTAAATGAGCACTTGAATCATCTCACTTCATGAGTTCTTCATGCACAACTTTCTCTACAACATTAAACAAAAACGAATAAAATTTAAAATGGGCACGGTTATACCTAATAATGTTTGTCTTAATATAAACTAATGGGCGCGGATTTTCCGAGTATGTCTTACCTCTTCGCACAGGATGAACTCTATGCGCCGAAGAGGAGAAATATGAAAACGATTTTTCTATATCATGGCCAATAATCCTGTTTTTAGAACATAACTAGATAATTATTTTCATCATACTGTAACGGCTCAGAAAATATATACGAAAATGACCATATACTTGAATTAAGAACTTATCAACAATGCAGATATTACATCATCAACAACATTTTTGATTATCTTGATCTTTGTATTTCTAATATAATCATCTTTAAACGTCTTTGATTTTATTCAATAAATAATTAATAAACTTAAACTTGATTTATAGAGAGATTATGGGGCTGGTCAACCTGGCCGGAGGCCCCATTGATATTTTTTCTGTTGTAACGATAAAACATGTTGTTGTTCGGGGAATATGAGAGAGGGACATCGATAACCTTGAATTAGCCCGAACAGTACCATGTTTAATCCTTACTATAGTAGAGAAAAGTTATTGGTCATTCCATAAGCTGGTACTTGTTTCCTACTGTGGTAAGGATAAAACATGATACTGTTCGGGCCAATTCAGGGTTATCGATGTCCCTCTCTCATATTCCCCGAACAACAACATGTTTTATCTTTACAACAGAAAAAATATCAATGAGGCCTCCGGCCAGGTTGACCAGCCCCTTATATACCATCCTATTTCAACGAACTACAGGAATTTTTATGTTTTGTTTTAGACTAATTTCTTTATTCCATGATGAACATCATCAATTGATGATTTTTTTTCATGTGTTCAGTTGA
Organism: Macrotrachela quadricornifera; assembly: GCA_022393335.1. NCBI lineage: Eukaryota > Metazoa > Rotifera > Eurotatoria > Philodinida > Philodinidae > Macrotrachela > Macrotrachela quadricornifera. Next base: position 342,208 of record JAJEKB010020748.1, read on the forward strand.
TTTTTCTTTTCTTATGATCATTCGTTATACATCGGGAAAACAATGGGCACCATATGGTTAACGAACTTCCAACGATCGACAGATGACAAAAAAAAAGTTGTGTCTACCAAATTTATATATTTTTCTAGGGAATGTGAATTAATTTTATCTTTTCTTCTCACGATCCAAGTAATTCATTTTTTCTATTTTTCTCATCGCTCTTTTCTTGTCTTCAGATAAACATATCAATATAAATATACACGTGACTGTACAATCTCTCTCACATTCGTTATTTACTATTAAACTAAATTTATAGAAAATAAAATTTTGTTTCTTTTAAAAAGAAAACAAATTATTATAACATGTTTTTTTCTACGAAGGTAATACATAATGTTTAAATCATTTGGACCTCTTGATTTACCTGATGATGTTTTGTCATTTGAAGGAGAAAAGTTTTTTGAGTTGATTCAATAGAATTGTGGTGAAGTCTTTAGAGAATTAATGGAAATACTTTCAATCAATACAGTATATAAACTGCTTTTGGTTGAAGATGATATTCTACCTGTTTTCCAGAAAAAATATCGAGAATTAGAGAAAGTAACACAACGAGCATGTCCTCATCTTGATGATGGGACAATTATCCTTAAGCCTAGTTTGCGTATGGATTTCAATCGTTTTATTCGATCTCTTCATGATATAAACGATAAACGAAAACAACAGAAGGAAATAGTGAAACAAACTAAAGATATTATTTCTTTATTTAAGAATTTAGTAAAGTCGTATCAATTCAATGAAAGTAATGATACATAAGATAATTATTCTTTTCTATTCGCTTTTATGGAAAATATTTGCAATAATATTTCAAAAAATAAGAATAATTATCGATACAGTGATATTTTGCCACAATTTGCACAATCATTGTATATCTTAGGAGGGCGAAACTTGTACGAGTTTGTACGGTTGAACTTACCCGGCGCACTTCCATCATTGTCTACCTTAAACCTTAGTCTTGAGAAAGCTGGTGCGTGCATTGGTGAAGCCGAGTTTCGATATGATGCACTTAATCACCATCATAATTCTTTAAACTATCAGATCATCGTTTCTTCGGAGGACTCGACAGTAGTCGTAAAGAAAGTTAGTTATAATGCTGCTACTAACACATTTGATGGATTCGTGACTCCACTCGAAAATGGTATTCCTAAATCTGGTTATTTTAAGACAGATTCATTTGATGTGTTAAAAGAATGGTTCGAGAATAAAGATAAGTCAAACTATTTAAATGTTCATATGATGCAACCGCTCATTGAATCTAAACCATATACCTCACCATTCCTGTTTGCCGCATATTGGATCAGTAATATATTTAGAACCATTAATATTCTTAATCCATGGATATGGATTTTTGAAAAGTCTCAAGAGTCAAACGTTCGTATTGTTGCTTTTTCTACGGATTACGATCCAAGATACTTGTTAGCAATGCGTCTGAATTAGAGACCTGCGGGACAGTCCCGAATCCCAAAAAATTCCGGTTATTCCGTCCCGCGGGACATTCGGGATTGTCCCGAGAATTTTTCGGGAAGGGACAAACGGCATCGGGACTATTTAAAAGATTTCGGGACGGGACGAACGAGATCGGGGCTATTCAGAAAAAGTCGATGTTCCAAATTTCCTAGATTCACATATCAAAACACTCCGTAAATTTGAGGCTCCCTATTTCTAACAAATATTTCAATATTTAAGTAAATAATACAGAGTGATCCGTAAGTAGTTTTACGAAAAAAAAGCTTTCAGCGCAATCCCTACGAGATTAAAATGTGAAATACGATATAACTATTTTTGATGTCGGCCACGGACTGTGCCGCTACTGTCGGTCACGGTCTGTGATGCTACTTTTGGCTGCCAGTCACGGTTTGTGACGCTAATTTTGGCTGTCGGTCCTGGACTGTGACGCTAATTTTGTTTGTCAGTCACGGTCTGTGACAGTATTCTTTAGCTGTGCTGTCGGTCACGATCTGAGACGCTACTTTTGGCTGTCGATCACGGTCTGTGACAGTATTCTTTAGGCGTGCCGTCGGTCACGGTTTGTGACGGTATTCTTTAGCTGTGCTGTTGCTGACGGTCTGTGACAGTATTCTGTAGGCGTGCCGTCGGTCACGGTTTGTGACGGTATTCTTTAGCTGTGCTGTCGGTGACGGTCTGAGACGCTAATTTTCGCTGTCGGTCACGGTCTGTGGGGAGGGGGGAGTGGATCCAAATTTCTACCCCTAAACACTTCAACACTCTCTTTCAGATCGTGTTTCACAAAACTGAATATCTTCACTCTATTTCAATCAAATGATCTGATTTTTTTATCGATGATAGCGGTTTATTCAAAATTTTTTTCGTCAGAAAATCTTATAGAAAAATTTACGTTGAGCCAATACTATAGCTTCAACAAGAAAATGTAGCCTAGTACGAGGTCGAGCAAAGAAATCATCTATTTGTCTCAGAATCTCGGATAGTAGCCTAGATCATCACATATAAATGAATTCGGCGATGGACATTCCTTTGCACTTAGGGAAGAATTTTGACTAATTAGGTAGAACAGAATGAAGTTATAATGATTTCCATTCCCACATCAGATTTGGAGAGTACAGTGTACCGAGCTCTTCCTAAAAGCCCGTACAAGACCACATTTTCTTGTTGAAGCTTTAGTTTTGGCTCAACTTAGGTTTTCTGATGGAAAAAATTTTGAATGAACCTCTAGCACCGATAAAAAATCAGACTATTTGAATGAAATAGAGTGAAGATATTCAGTTTTTTATCATAAAATTACGTACGAACCATCCTGTATAATAGAAAAATGGAGAAAAAAATATTGCCAGATTCTTTCAAAGTTGATCTTTGTCACTTATTCTTATCAGATCTTTCACTGCTACTATAACTTAAAAAAATCGTCTCCTTTAATTAGCATAATCTGTGCATCAATTAGTGTGTGCATGAGGATGAGTGTTTAAAACGCAGGTATATTCTAAAAAAATAACTTCTTTTTTTCTTACATTTCGGCTGCAAGCAACTAAATGTTCCTTAATGTTTCAATCTTTCATTTGGTAAGCAGCAAATTTATAATTTGATCTAGATTCACAGGTATTTTTAGTTCGATATTGTGCTGCCAACTGTATTAGTGAAAAGCTAGCTAGTTCATCCAATAATTATCTACATGAATCCGTGTTATCTACTGATAGTATAGAAAAGACGTATTCGCCTTTCACAAAACAATATTTCTATATCCCTATCAGTTAACCGGACAAACGGGATTTTCCGGGACAATTCGAAAAGATTCGGGATGGGACAAACGGGATCGGGAGTGTTGAAAAATATTTGGGGGCGGAACATTCGAGATCGGGATGGGACATTCGGGACGGAATAATAAAAAAGTTTGTCTCGCAGGACTCTAGTCTTAGTACAGGTTCTCTTGCAAAACTTACTAATGCTTCGTTGTATAATCGTAACGGTATGTTAAAGATCCATTTACCAAATGATCGGTCAGGATGGGTTTTTTATGCCTTCCCATCAAGTTTTTTTTTGTTTTTAAGACTCCATACATTTATGTGCTAAACTACGTCATCGTATGCTTTCTGAAAGACCATTACTTTTGATTGAGAAAAGAGAAATTTCCATTAAAGTACTGAATGAACTTAGAAAAACTAAATTGAAGTTTGTACATGGACTTGTAAAAGCTGAAATAGAGCCGAGTGACAAGCAAAACTATAAGTCTTGCCTCAAGATTCTGAGTGAGGAAGTAATCAATGTTCTTGAAGACATTGATGGTTCTTTAGCCACACAAATTTATTTGCGCCTTTTGCGTAGTATGGCACTCGCCTATACTGACCATAATTCATCGATAATCGATCGCATCTATCAGATGTGGCTAGCAGTTTTTATATGCCGTATATGGCAAACCTGGCTGCATTTAGTACATAAAGAAAGCATTCCAGAATCTCATTCTCAAATGTCAAAAGAGAATTTATTTATTACTGTTCCTGCACATTTTCTATCAAAATGAATGCTCATAGCCTAGTTACAATTTGTTTATTTGTGCATCAGCAAGTTTTGCCCCATTTCTGCTCTCAGGTTTTTAAATCATCATTCACAGTCTTGCGAAGTAACTTTTCGTAACTCAAGATCAGTGCCAGGTGCTTTTTCTACAGCAGTTAATTTTATTAATGTCGATGCCAGAAGTAAATGGAGAAAATTCTGGGAGGAATATCTCCCGAACGGATGCAGCTAGCGACCTACAGTTTTCACCAATCGAAAGAGGAGGAGTGGGGTCATCTTTTTCTGCGTCAATGTATAAGATGAAATCTTTGTAAAGCTAATCATATTCAAAGAACATTTAAAAGAACCCATGAAAATGACCTGCCTGCTAGATGAAGTTTTGATTTTGACTTTTGATTTAGATAGAGGGACTTAAAATCTATAGCGCCAGATACAACGCAAATGGTTGTCTTATTATATTCTGGCATTGTGCAAATGGAATCATGTACTAACATGCGCAAATCATAGGGAATTTTCCTGATTTTTTAGTAAGTTTCCGCACTTTTTATCATGGTAGCTTGGGATATCGATGAAAATGTATGGAAAAGTAAGAAAGCGTAATGTGCCTGGAATTATAGATCTCAAGCTCCTCTATCTAAATCAAAGGTCAAAATCAAAACTTCATCTAGCTGGAAGGTCATTTTCATGGGTTCTTTTAAATGTTCTTTGAATATGATTAGCTTTACAAGGATTTCATCTTATACATTATCGGAGAAAAAGATGCCTCCACTCCTCCTCTTTCGATTTGGTGAAAACCGCAGGTCGCCAGTTGCATCCGTTCAGGAGATATTTCCTCCCAGAGTTGTCTCCATTTACTTCTGGAATCGACATTAGTAAACAGTTTCTTAAACGAGCTGATAAACTATCAGTACTTGCTAATACACAATATCAGAGTAAATCTGGTCAGTTAAGCTGTTCTTTACAGTTTCCTAAGCATCACAAGCGATGTCGACAAAGTGTTGCTTCTCAAAACGTAGTTCTGAGTGCGTCTATCCATCTTCTCACTTGTAATAATATTAAAAAAACAGTTTGTCAAGCATATGATGATGCTTATGATCTACTGTCTAAGCTTGATGTTCATATCACTTTGAAGAAAGCAAAAAAAATTAAATACTTCAAGTGAGCTTCTTCGCACGAGCTCGGTTTAATAAAAAAATTTGTAAAGGTCTCCTACAATGATGATGAATTGTATTTATTTGATAATGATGAATCACGCTATAAATTCAGATCGGATATTAATACTGCAGCGGACTCAGATGATGATAGTTCATGTGATGATGAAACTGAAAATGTGTCTTCAATTTCAGCTAGTGGTAAATCTCAGTATCATGGAATGAGAGTGTGCGACACTATTCTTTCCTCACTTGCAAAGTCCTACTTTCGTGTTGAACTTGATGAGAAAAAAAATATATTCAGAAACAGACAGCCTGATCGCTTTAAACAGATACTAATAATCGTTTGTCAGATGATGGACTTAAACGAGTTCAACAAAGCAGTTCTTAGATTAATAAGAAGCTTGTAAGAAATACTTAGGAATATTTTGACATGATCAACTTTTGCTATTTTTTATTGTTTTATGTTTCTTTCATTGATATTTCATAGTTCGCTTTCCCTCTATGTGATAAAAACTAAAATTCTCTAATGTCTCAGTTGACTTGATACCAAACTTATTGCAAGATGTACCTAAACTTCACATATCAATAGATGGTTTTTTTAAATTGAATATGGCATTTTTCAGGACTTACCATTGCTTGTCAAATTCATGCTAATGAATATCAACGAAAAATAGAGCAGTGAACACAGGTTTCCCGAAAGAAGTTCACATGAAAAGAAAATAGTACGCACGGATTCTCCGAAAAATGCCTAAAAGTCAATCTATGGATGCGGGTTTACCCGGTATCATTCGAAGCAAAAATAGGTATAAATAGGCAGGGGTATTCCGTATAAAACTTGCCTAAATTCTTTCAATCCATTTTTAATTTTTAAATTAAAATCACGTATAGTGAATAAATAAGAATGCGGGTTTTCCGAATCCACATCCACCTCTTCGTAGCAGGATGGGCTCTACGTGCCGAAGAGGACAAACACTGTCTGAAAGCAGTGGTCAGCAATCCTGCATCTTTTGGTCAATCACAAAATTCAGAAATAAAAGAATTATGTTAACAAAAAACAGTAAATTAAAGAAAGTTGGTTCTTCTGATTTATTGTTTTATAGTTTCCTGTTATTTTCAGATACAATGAGGAACCCGCAAGTATGGTGGGAATTCTGGAAAATTTTTGGATAATCTTTTGGGAATGCTGGGCATCTCGAGAATCCTGTGGGGATCCAGGGGATCCTGGGAATCCTGTGGGAATCCAAGAAATCCTGGGATTCCAATGGGAATCTCGGAAATCCTGTGAGAATCTTGGGAATCCTGTGGGAATCCCATGAATCCTGAATCCGGCGTTTCCCCCTTATGCGTCACTCTGCAAAAACTATGATCAATAGAAGATACTATTAACTTGTTTGTATGTAGATATATGTTCAAATCTTACTTGTTAGTTGCCTTTTCATTAGTATCTTCGATGCCATTATTCGAACGAAAATCTTTACGATTCGCTAGCAACTGCTTCGTCTCAGCCATTTTCGTTGATTGCAGCTATTAATGTTGATATGAAAGAAATGAGCAAAAGTGTACAAGTATATGTACTCCAAACAGTCGAACAACGATACACTTGATTAAGCACAATATTGCGCGTTTTATTTATCACTACGTTCTTGCTTTAATGAAAAAAAGCGTTAAGCTGCAGGAATTATCTAAAAACTTTGCCGCTCATGGAGACATCTGATTTGAGTTCGGAATTAATTCAAATTCTTCGCACTT
>JAJEKB010020748.1:359127-393730 GCA_022393335.1 Macrotrachela quadricornifera
AAGTGCGAAGAATTTGAATTAATTCCGAACTCAAATCAGATGTCTCCGTGAGCGGCAAAGTTTTTAGATAATTTCTGCAGCTTAACGCTTTTTTTCATTAAAGCAAGAACGTAGTGATAAATAAAACGCGCAATATTGTGCTTAATCAAGTGTATCGTTGTTCGACTGTTTGGAGTACATATACTTGTACACTTTTGCTCATTTCTTTCATATCAACATTAATAGCTGCAATCAACGAAAATGGCTGAGACGAAGCAGTTGCTAGCGAATCGTAAAGATTTTCGTTCGAATAATGGCATCGAAGATACTAATGAAAAGGCAACTAACAAGTAAGATTTGAACATATATCTACATACAAACAAGTTAATAGTATCTTCTATTGATCATAGTTTTAGCAGAGTGGCGCCAATACTTTACAGAAAAGGACGACAATAGCGATGACTATAAAATGGATAACAACAGTAAACTGATAAAGGAAACAGCATCAATCAACTTTTTCCAACTAGTACGTAAAGACAAAAACGAGGCGTTTCTTTACATATGTCATCGAGTTTAGTTTTGTTTTGCTGATTACATCGATTTTTTAATATTATGTATTGGCTTACTCGGTATCATATTGCAAGCTGGGGCATATGCTACAAATTTAATCATCTTTGGTGGACTCACTGGCTCATTTGCTGAACTATCATTTTCCGGAGAATGCTTCAATCAACAACAAAATTTATCGATTACTAAAACGAGCGACAATGGATGTCCATTTGGCATTGATTTCAATCCATTCAACTATCATCGACTGCACAGGCAAATGACTATTTATGTGGATTATTTCGTCTCATTCTTTTTCTTCCATTTTATTAATTTTAGATTTTGCTAGAATTCTCCTGTCGAAATAATCACATCATCAGTTCCATTGCCATCCAGGATGGATGCTCGAATAATGAGGTCAATTCATTGGATGTCAAGTAAGTCCGATAATAGTCATCGTTTTCGCATTAGAAAACAATTAATTAATGTTTTCTCGATACATAGTCTTTTCTTCTATTCAATTCTTGGGTGGTTTTTTGGAATATCTAACCTATTCGGTGGTCACTAACGAGGGAAGGTCCCGAAGTGATTAAAAGCTTTAGAGCCCATGTTTTGCCCAGTAGTAAGGGACTCTTAGACTAGAACAAACTCCGAAGGGTTTGCCCGGAGATTGAGTTTTCATTGAGATATTGAATTGCGAACTTACAAGTATTCTAAGTATATTTCACTACATTTTATTTTTTTGCATATTTTAGCTAAAGGTTTTTACAACTTGGAATTATTTTCATAATTAACTGACATGATCCTTTGATTCCGCTAAGAGAGTAAGATTTTTATAGTTCATCAATATCAACTTATCAAATAGTAACATTTTCCCGGTTCCCTTGAAAAACACTTTATCGACTGGTTAAAATCTAGATGGTCAATCTACTTGTTGTATTTATTTTTTGATACAAGAGACTGTTTAGGAATGAAAATGATATTCTTCGAAGAAATGGGATACGTAAAACAAATGTCTTCAATGAGCACAATTAATAAACGAAGAATGATAACAACCAGAGACATGGCACACATGAGGATCAAAATCAGAACAGACATCTTTCACGGTTAGAAAATCGCCGGGATGTTTGCCTGTATAATCAGAGACAAACCAAGAGAAAAGTATCATCTTTTTGAAAACGTTAGCGGATAGTTGATTGTGTATCAACGAATTTAGTTTGATGATATTGTTCCTTTCCGATAGGTTGATAGGTATTTGATCAAATTGAATTCGATCGAAGAGACGACGGATGAAATATTTCCATTGGCGATTGAAAAAGCAATCGAGAGGCTGCCAAATGGACGTCGTTTTAGAAGGAATTTCTATCCTTTGACAACCGTTCACTTGACTATATAGAGCTGGATCTCTCTGCGCACTCCAATAATCGGATATCAAAAGACAATGATGGTCGACTGCTGGTCGAAGAACATGCTGCACCCAATACTGTACGTAAGAATTGAATAATTTTCCGCTTTTTGAACAAGTAAGACAGATATTGGAAGTCTTAAACAATTTGCTTTTAATATTTGTAAAAGTCATAGGATAAACCCATTAGAAAATGTTCTGGAATAGGTAGGATTGATGTGAAAACATGTTGCATGAAAGAAAGTCAGTTTTTTGTTGCTGATTATGTTAAAATAGCTACAGGAATAAATTGAGTGCCTCTTTTCATGTAAAATATTGTCCGAAAGGGAAAACGGGAATGCTGATTTCTTAAAACTGCTTCAAAGTAATCATAATGCGTCATAAAAACAGTTTCATCTGAAGTTAAAAAGAAAGGAAACTTACTATCACTCATCTTGCCATTGGGTTCTTTCAGACAAAGAAATGTCGGCGTTATCAATTCTCCAGACATTGAAATCATGGGTTGTACAGTATACGAATGCGTACTTGCACTGTGTGATTTTATTCTTGACAATGTAGCATGTTCTCCTTTAAATGAAAGAGTCCGATTCGAATGCATTTCCAATTGAATCCCAGATTGATTAGTATTTAAAATTTCATTCGGTTTGAACTTTTTTATTTCTTCTCTTGCTCGAAAAACGAAATCATGAGCCAATTTTTGAATTTCAGCCGTATCTTCTATTTCATGCTTTGTAACAAATTTCGTAATTCGCCTCGAAGTGATCTGATGGCACTTTTTGAAATTGATTAACCAAGGAGGCGAAGCAGTAAGATCCTCTAAAGATTCTACTTTTCCTTTCTCAAGTACCCATCGTCGGATATCATTGTTATATACAGGAAGAGCGTCAGCTCTCGCCTGTTCCAATTTGTTGTAGACAGAGTGTTCAACAATATCCAGTTTCCCTTGCTTTGTTCCATGATGATCGACATATTTCCGAAAACGCGGCATGTACTGCTGATATGGGATTCGTGGGAACCGTGAATGGACGCTCGACCAGGCGTGTGCTCTTTGTCCACTCGCATTAGTTTCATCACTGAAGCCAAATAAACCATAAACAATGTGTTCTAGGACGTTCCCTTAAGTATATGAGGTCCTTCTATCCTTCAAAGCAAGTTTAGAGCGCGAATTACTTGATTATGAAGAAATTCTTTCTCAAATCAGAAAAGTTTTCATCGAAAGCGCGTGTGAATACTTTTCAATAATGGCTAGTGTAGGATTGCACATTTTGTTAAATCTATGGTTTTACAAATCTAGGATTTTTACAAGACAGGTCGCTACAAAATCATCGGACGAAAATATAAGAATGCGTATTTTATGTCTTTGTGAAATATTAACAGCCGGAACTTTTAGAATAAAAAAGGGAGTTACTGAAAGACCCACTAATAATCAAGTGCCTTCTGCATATAATCCAGTGAAAAATTGTGAAGTAAACCACTACTCTCGTTCTCAGTTTTGTGAGTATCAACATCTTCAAAATCTGGATCGTTGTGGCTGCTTTCTGCTTCGTCTTGTTCTTGTTGTTCGAAAAGTGAAGCATCGTCGTAGTCGAGTGTGTTCTCGTGAGAAATTTCGTACGAACTTGATAAACGAACGTTATCGATAAGATCAGCTAAATGATCAACCAATTCTTTTTCGTGAGGGTTCGCTGTTAAAGTGCATTCGTTTGAGTGAGATTGTGAAACTTTCTGTGTAAGCAATCGGATGACGTTCGTCACATTAATCATGTCGAGTTAAATTGTCTGACACTCCCAACCAGTGAAGGTAATCGGTCACTAACCAGTTGTTAGTCAGAGAGAAGTATTATATTATCGTGTGTATACACTGATATCATTCCTGATGATGCTGACTATGAGTTGACGAAAGCTCGAATTTGTTTTTCAATAATAAATTGAAACAATGATTTTAATAGCAGTTTTATACTCAATTTACAAATACTTATTTCCTACTGCTTCACCATCTAAGATATATATATACAAGAGCTTGGAGAAGGAAAGAATTCACTGGCAGATGAGAGAGAGAGAGAATACATGGTCAGAATGCACTCGAACATACATAATTTTCACTCATGTGTGATCACAGCACGAAAGAATACATAGATGGAATACATATACATGATGTCATGATTATAACAGAAAGGAAGAGATGAAGTGCAAATAACGTCACCACCCACGAAAACAGTATAGGACTAATAGGCCGTTTCTCACAAATGAAAACGTACCTTCACTTTTGTACATGTTCTTTCATTTCGGATTAGTCAAGTCAGTAGAAGGAAAGATAGAAAGAAATATTTTCATTGACCTTAAAAAGTGGAAGCTGTATAAGAGACGTGAAACGAACCATAAATTTCATAAGGTGGTATTGACGAACTATAAAAATTTTACTGGCTTAGCGGAATCAAAGGATCATGTCAGTTAATTATGAAAATAATTCCAAGTTGTAAAAACCTTTAGCTAAAATATGCAAAAAAATAAAATGTAGTGAAATATACTTAGAATACTTGTAAGTTCGCAATTCAATAACTCAATGATAACTCAATCTCCGGGCAAACCCTTCGGAGTTTGTTCTAGTCTAAGAGTCCCTTACTACTGGGCAAAACATGGGCTCTAAAGCTTTTAATCTCTTGGGGACCTTCTCTCGTCAGCTAAATTAGCTTGCTACACTTTGGTCAAGCACTATTTTAATCCAACAGGGTCTCCACAACTCACAAGCTATATTTTTTCCATCAGTAATGTATAGATACTTAGAGCAATGTATGTGGAAAAATAAAATCTAACGATGCTATAATGCTTTAATGAAGAAGTGAAAATCTAATCGATGATTAGAAGTAATTCTACTATCTTATTTGTGTATACTTTATTACTTTTTTTATGGTTATTACTTATCGCTGGTAATTAGTAATAATTATTACTTACTACTGCCCATTTCAAAATAAAAGGCGGATGGGTACTTTTTGAATAACTTTTGATAGAAAAACGGTAGAGAGCTGCAGATTTTACCGTTCGAAAGAGTGAATGAAAGCGCATCGAGCCATATAAGACAATGACTCTTAACTTGGACTTTTGAAACTTCTTGCAATAATTGTATAAAAATATCTCGTAAAAACATGTCTGATTTTCCTAGAAAAAAAGCGAAAAAACCTAGAAAAACTGAGCCTTTCTATAGAAATATCTGGCAAAATAGACTCGAACTGTTGGATATCGCACCGAGAACTTCCAAATCACTAATGTTTTCAATCAAACCTTGCATACAGTTTTGTAGCTGATCAGCTTCCGATTCTAATCCACTCCTCAAAGTTTAGGATTTCTCTTATCTTCACAGAGCAACTGCCTGTTCTTCCAAGATGACCATAGGTCACTATTTATTTATAAAGTAAGTCTCAACAACTTTATCTGAATCGATGCGCCGGATCAGCCTCTATCCAACAGTGAAAACCGAAGCTCTCTACCTTGTTCCCATCAAAAGTTATTCAAAAAATATCCACCCGCCTTTTATTTTGAAATAAGCAGTACTTTGATACCAGTATTGCTTTATTACTTTTATTAATTTTCAAATTTATTACTTATTACCAGTAATAAGTAATAACATCATAAGTTATTACTTATTACCGGTAATAGTAAAGTGCCACCGCTACTCTCTACATTTTTCCCAGAGCAACCTCCAAGCTTTTCATTGACCATAAGGGAGATATAGATCCCTGCAATCCTATTTGTCCATTTTATCAGCCAATCAGATTTCAGGGCCACTTTTTTCTCTAATTGTCAGGCTAAAACATGAGTTTATTTGGGGGCAAAGGGGGGGGGGGTTGTCAGTACTCTCTACATTTTTCTCAGACCAACCTCTATGATCTTCCCAAGCTATAAGGGAAATTAATCCCTGCTATTCTAGCCCCACCCGTAGGTTAGTCTCTCTGTGAAGAGTTCCCCGTTACTTGGGAAAGTAACTCAAAAGTAACTCAAGAGTTACCCGTTATCGGGTAACGTACCTCATGGTAACGGTAACATTCCCCCCCCCCCCCTAGATAGGACTTTTGATTTAATGTCGATCGGTTTGTGAAAAAGAGCTGTTCGATCAGCTCAGCTCTTTTTGAAGGAGCTGTTGATACATCTCTCGTTCATGAACTAGAGCTGTTCGAACAGTTCAGCTCTCGTGAAATGAACCGTTTCAAACAGCTTCAGCTCCGCTCAAAAGAACTTTCGAACAACTCTTTCGTTCACATGAGCTGAACCTTTTAGCTGGAGCTGATGCACCCCTATATCCGAGAAACATTAATACACAATTATTAGTTAATTATAATTAGGCATTATAAATAAATAAATTATAAATAATTGTCGTTGATTAATTAATCATAACGAATTGATGAATGAGAATTAATTATAATTAATTGTGGCTGATTAGTTAATTCTAGTTAATTGTGGTTGATTAGTTAATTATAGTTGATTAATCAATTCTGCGAAGAGGAACGCTATTGAGTCTGTCTGTGACGTATGTGGAGGGGGACGGGAGGTGGGTCCAAATTTCTACCCCTAAGCATTTCAACACTCTTTTAGATTGTGCTGCACAAAAGGGTTTAAAACTCAATAAGTATCAAAGAAAACGAGCCATAAACTTTAGAAGCTCATATTTTTGTCATTATGAAGATACTCTGATTAGTTTCAGATACTGTGAAAAAAGTCACATTAATGCAGTGTCTTGGCTTTGTAGACAGATCAACCTATATCTATTTTATCTGGTTAAGAGTTGTCAAGAGTTGTTTTGACATTTTTCGTGGTAATGCTCGATGATATTAGAGGTTGGAGTGAGAATGAGGGTGAAAATGGTAGCCCTTCTCATTCGTATCCATCATGCTGCTCAAATCTACCATATTCACAAAAAATTAGAGCTTCTAAAGTTTATGACTCATTTTCCATAATACTTATTGAATTTTATACCCTTTTTTTAGATAGAAATGTACTTCTATGTATGCTAGTTCTATGCTCAAAAGATGGAGTCAATTGCTCGACTATTCAAGTACCTAGATCTGTGGCAACATCTTCACATGTCCCATCGCACCATTTCTCTTCGGTAAGTGATAAATGTCTGTGAATTTTAGGACACGATGGACACCTATAGAGAAACATTTTCTGTAAATTTTAAGTCGATCTATCGAGCTTTCACTAAATTATGCGATTCACAATGATACTGGACGACTTTTGTTCCTATCGATGTTTACAATAAAATGGTTCTAACTCTACAACAGCTCGATGAATTTTAAATGAAAATTGTCCTGGAGATAGCTGAATAATAGAGCTACAAAATGAGGGATATCTCAGCTCATAAAACGTTTTTGTTCAAAAGTGATGAAGTCCACAACGGTGGCGGACGGTATACATTATAACTCTCTTCTGCCTCGTGCATTTGAGGCGCAAGTTATAGTGCTGATCAGCATTCTTTGAGAAGTATAGACACGCAAGTTTTCAGGCCCACAAGGCCCTATATTAGCTGAGATTCGAGAGAGGGAATACTTTTGACCAGTAGTGTAGATGATTGTGTCTAAAAGAAGAAAGTCTTCCCTTTTACATCTTACTTTTCATCTGCGATATCAGATTTTATTTTTAATAAGTTTTTATTTCAAGATAAAAGAAATTGCCACAGGCACGTTTGAAGAAATATCTGAAGTGTCGAAAGAAGAAGAATCTTATACAGAGAACTCAGCATTCAAAAGGTAATGTAATTCATTTGATAACACATAAAACAAGTAACGCCTGTCTAAGGACTCGCTCAGCTGTTTTTCGTAGAAACGGTGTCTTGAAACCATCAGTAAACTATTTATTTTGATTAATTAATAACTAATTGATAAAAATTAACCTCATGAGAAATCTTCACCAACTGATTAAAAGCTTTAAGGCTCGTATTTACGCCATAAGTAGTACTTAGTGACTCTAGATGAGTCCTAAAAAGAATTCTTTGAATGGGCCTATTTGGCTTAGATGTGAACATTTCAAGTGTAAGATCGAACATGTAGATAGACTATCTTTTGTGCATGAATTTCAATACTAACATATGTTAAAAGAAAAATCTAATTTTCAAAATACTTCCATGTCATTAAATTCAACTAAAAATCACAGATTTTATCGTGAATAATCACCCGATTAATCATGAGATTATATCGCGATATATCGCCAAAACTGACGATTTTTTGTCAATTTTCCTAACAAAATCAAGTTTCATCAAAAGCGACAAGACTTTGATGAAATTGATAAATGATGTCAGATAGCTTATCATAGGACCTTCTCGAGTTCATTTTGTTCATGTTTCTTCTTCCAGAAAAAGAACAGAATCCACAGGTAACAAAAACAATCGATAGAAAAAGAACGAATATCACAACCAAAATGCTTGATTACAAGGGCAGATAGAATAACTGACATAATAGCATGAAAAGATGAGTAATATCACGTGATTTCCCATAATATTACCGATATGAATAGTTGAACAAAAATCACCGATTTTATCGCGATCGAATCTCACGATTAATTGGTCTAACAAATCGTCATAAAATCGTGAGTTTTGGCGATTTTGAGGACATGGGTTCTAGATTAAAGTGCCATACACATTTTCCACAAATCACTCTAAGCAGTGTAGTCATGTCTAATACTCTTTTATTGGCTGGGGTAATAGATGGAAAAACCAAAAACACACAATGAAATCCTTAAAGCAAGTGAAGCACGAGTTATTAGTTTTTTATATACAATAGTTTTGTGGATGTGATAACTGACGAAAAAACGATCAAAACAGGTCTGTTCAATATCCACTACACGTGAAGAAAGGCGATCCATCGCATGAATTTTTGCTGTAGCAGCTAGATCATCAAATAAACATAACAGTATAATTCTTTCAATAGCTCCACAATTGATCGATGAGCCTTTCAGCAATAAATTCTATCTTGGTGTACTTTAGTATTATAATTCATGTACAACAGCCAATCTATATACATGTTCGATCTTACACTTGAAGTGTTCACATCTAAGCCAAATAGGTTCATTCAAGGAATTCCTTTTAGGACTCATCTAATCTCACTATGTACTACTTATGGCGTAAATACGAGCCTTAAAGCTATTAATTAGTTGATGGAGTTCCCTCATCAGATACGCACTTCCCACTCCTGATTACCTTTGGTCAGCTCGTATGGAAAATATTAATAATAAAATAATTAAAAAATAATAAATAATTAATTAATCAGAACTAACCCCCAGTTCGAATTCTCCATTCTCAATGACCTTCGGTCAAGTTTTATAGAAAAATATTAATAGATAATATTAGTTAATAATTAGGTTATAATTATTCAATAACTAATTAAAACTGATCTCAAATTCGAATTCCTCACTCCCGATTACCCTATGCTCAAGATTTATACGAAAAATTAATATTTAATGATTGGTTAATAATAATTAATAAATAATTGGTTAACAATTAATTCTAACGAACTCCAGATTTGAACTTCCCACCCCGATTACCCTTTGATCAGGTTTTATAGAGAAATTACTAATTAATTATTATTATCCATTTCAAAATAAAATGCAGTCGGTTGTTTGTTGAATAAATCAGCAATGCTGATAGCTATCGAGCTCGAATTTTCGCCATTAGAAAGAGCATGAGTGAGGGTACTAGTTTACCTGAGAATCAAAATACTTGAAAGCTTTTCTAGAGGATTATAAGAATATTTTGGAAAATTCTTGTCTAATTCGCTTGATAAGGGATATTTTCGAATGAAATTGAAAATCCAATATCTCAAGACAGGAACATTCTTTTTGGCTGAAAATTTTAGAATATCCTATGGGTCAACAGATCTATCCACAGGCAAATTTTCAAGTCGAAATTCCGTAATTTCATTTTCCGCTCAATACATAAGGTAGGGTCAAAAGATTAGTAAAATGGTCATAAGTTTCTCAAGAAAGATCAAAAGCACCTAAACATTTTTGGGTTTATGAAGTAGATATTGGACTACACTATGAATAAACTGAGATTGAAAATATACCTAATCAAGCAAATCAGCCAGTGGTTTTTCAAAAAATTCTTAGAATCCTCTAGAAAAGCTTTCAAGTATTTTGATTCTCAGGTAAACTAGTACCCTCACTCATGCTCTTTCTAATGGCGAAAATCCGAGCTCGATAGCTATCAGCATTGCTGATTTATTCAACAAACAACCGACTGCATTTTATTTTGAGATGGATAATAGTTAATAATTAATAAATAATTGATTAATAGTTAATTAAAACTAACCTTAGACTTGAACTATCCGTTCTCGATTACCCTACGATCAAGTTTTATGAAAAATAATTCCTTTTATTTTCACTTGATCCTTGGACGAATCAAAAGAGCGCGAACACACAAGCAAGCACGCAAGCAAACAATTTGTTTCCTAGACTCTTCTCTACGAGAAAGAGAATATAACGGGTGTCCCATAAAGAATGAGCCTCTCCATATTTTGCATTTGTCTCACCTATAATTCAGCTAAGAAAAAAAAATTTTTTATAGAAAGATTCCTCGTGAAATTCTCTACAAAACGTAGATATTTTTATTATCTTAAATAATATCTATTATTTTGAGACATGCGATACAATCGGTTGGTCTAAGAATTGCAACTGTCAAAGACAACACTTTTTAGAACTTATTTCTTCTATTATTGTTCCTTTGAATATCATTGTGTTCAAGAAAACAAAATATACCACAAGATGCAGCGTGAGAAGCTCTACAAACTACAAACTAAAGTTTATTTGAATAATGTACTTTTTATCTTCAAGTTAAACAAAACTTTTGTGTGGTCGAATTTTGCTATTGTGAGAAAATCATTTTTTACGCACGAACGAGAATTTCATTTTCTTATTTTATCTTTTAATCAACAAATATGATTCGCTAAAACAAAACAAAGTATATCATAAAATGCAGCGTGAAAAGGTCTACAGTTTACAAAGAACATTTTATTTTATTTTTGTACTTTTTATGCTTAAACAGGCCCCAAACTCTATGCGACCAATTTTTTATGACGGCAAAAGACTGGCCTTACAAAGTCTTTCTGTTTTTGAAAACAAAAGGTACACTATTAAAATAAACTTTGGTTCGTAGTTTGTAAAACTTTTCACGCTACATCTCGTGGTATATTTTGTTTTCTTGAATGCAGTAGTGTTCAAAGGAATAAGAGTTGACGAATTGAAATGCGCAGTAAAAAAAATTAGAAAAGTATTATCTTTGAAAGTTGCAATTCTCAGACCAACCGATTGTATCGCGTGTCTCAAAATAATAGATATTATTTAAGATAATAAAAATATCCAAATTTTGTAGAGAATTTCACGAGGAATCTTTCTATAAAAATTTTTTTTTGCTGAATTATAGGTGAGACAAATGCAAAATACGGAGAGGCTCATTCTTTATGGGACACCCGTTATATAAACACCGTTGTGACATAATATTTCATATATTTAAACAAAGTCAATCCAAAAACATTGTCATTCTCTTCTCTATGATACTGATATTATCATTTAAAAATTGAATAAATCAAAAGAAATATTTTCTTTCACAGTGCAATCTTCTCTTATTTAATAAGTTATTTTTATTTCTTTTTAAAAAAACTCCATCAAAAATTCTATACTCTATTGCAATCAATCTTTTTACTTCTAACAATAACATGTGTCAACTCCACAAAGTTCGACAATTTTCGTTTTTCAAAAATCATTGCTTAGAAATAGCCAACTAATCATTCTTTTGTACTGTACTATCACAATTTCAAATATGAGCCAGTCCACATAAGCCACGACTGATTTCATATAGACCTTGCTAAATCCAGGTCATCATTTTTGCTTAATTTAACATATGTTGTCGAGGGAAGGATTTTGTGAATTTTGGCGCAACCCGTTTTAAAAAGTATTAATCCCTCGCTTTGTTATAAGCATTTTACGAAAAGTTCTAAAATTGACCATCGCACACAAGGGGGCTTCTACATAAGTAGATCCTACACTGAAAACAAAAAAGGTGTTTGACGAAACTTTTAGGTATTGGTGGAAATTTAACGCATTTCAAAGGTTACCCTATAACTATACGAAAACCAAAAAAAGTTTAGTAATGTGCATGGCTTTTTTATGAAACCTTTATAAATTCCTGAACTTAAAAAAAGGTTTGCTGTAAAACCATTTTTAAGTGTTTCAGCTCAAAAAAGTTTCGTATAAAAATAGTTCGAGAAAGTTGGAAGAAAAAAAGGTTTTGTATCAAACTTTTTATAAGTTTTAGAACTTAATAAGGTTTCGTATAACATCCTTTATAAAAGTTGAAGTTTAAAAAGGTTTCGTATAAAGCCCTTTTATACCTTTTTGATCTTAAAAGGGTTTCGTATGATACCTTTTCGATGTTTGCGACCTGAGAAGGTTTCGTATAAAATCTTTTAGAGGTATCGTTTTCAAAAGGTTTCGTACAATACTATTTCTTTTTTCTGTGCATCTGTGCTATTGCTAGATATTGACTAATTAGAAATCCATTCAATCTCAGTTCTTTCACCTATTTATCTGTTTATTCTTCATCTTATAATTCAGTTTCGATCTTTGTCGCCGTTTCTTGAACTCAAACGTTTTCATACCGAATTTCTTCTAGAAAAAATACGAAAACGCTTCACTAATGTTCCTATGACTTTACCAAAATATCGTGTGAAAAGATAATATATATTTATCAAACATCCTTTCTTGTATCTATACTACGAATGACTATACTTATAAGTTTTGTTGTAGTTTACAGAGTGACTATGATTTTAAAACAGTGACGATCCAGATCATCGACTTTCCTCATTTAATGCAACAATTATTTGATAAACAAAATCCCATTCTTAATGTGATTCATTTCGTGTGTCACCTTACCTAAATGGAATTCATATTAATTCAAAACAACAACACATATTTCATTTGGATTTAATTGAGATAACGGTAACAGACATACGAACATAGATTGATATCGGAATACAAGCACATATATAAGAGATGCACATAAACTTAAGTCGATCTAGATAAGTATTGAGTGCTTGAGAATATATATGAAGTTAGCAGCCGAGTTAATTGCATATATATGTCACAAATAAATATATGATTTTAGACCTACATAGGTATAAATTGTTTCGATAATATATGTAAGTGATTAGACTGTCGTTCTTGTCTTCACATAACCGTTGTATTAACTCATACTGTTACTAATAGTTTGTATTTCAATTGAGGAGTTTACCGCACACTTTTCTATAGGTGTTCAGAAAATAATTTAACACTTTGCCATTTATATTACGTAAGAGGTAGCAAAAGGCAAACAATAACGATTTCTAATAACAAAACAGCCTTGTTCTATTCTCCGATTTCAACTGAATACATATATCAATCAACAGCTTACGATGATAAAATAGCTGTTTGCATTATGCTATTGCTAACCCAATACAAATGCACAAGTATTGAGTTACTTTTTTAAACACTGACACAAGTGTGCTGAATTATTTCTTGAATAAAACACAAAAATATAAAATCTTTTACACACTAACTCTGAGTCTACATTATCAGCTTTTCCAAAGCTAAGAATTTAGACAAAGTTATAAGACGTTCGAAATAGATATAGACATGGCAAAAGTTTTAATGTATGAGTATGAGATACAGAAATGACGACTCAGATATAGTTATGAGCGATTAAACGTAGACGCGAGAGATTGGACGCAGTTTTAACGACTTCCATATAGTTTAGGAAGCTGAGTAAATCCGTGGGTGTCTACCACTTTTCTGGAAAAAGTTTTTTTTTCTCGATTTTGATATTCTAGTTGGACGTAGCATTTTCGAAAACAGTCAGAGGTAATAGATGAAATATCTAATTATATATAAAATTTGAAGATCAAGATCATTTTTTAGGAACACCTCAATGTATATATACATTGGACTTCTAACATATTGCACAACGATGAAGTTTTTAGCTTTGGCAAAGCTTTTAGTTCTAAACATTTCATAAACAAAATTTTTCCAAATGCTTTTCTTTTGACAGAAACGTTTTCAAAATATTAAGAGTGAAAAGCCAAAAACTTTCAGAAAACGATTTTTTTGCGCAATTTTCACAAACCCTTTTTTGGAAGTTCTCTCCACTCTGTATAGTGTTTTAAGTCTATCCCTGCCAAAAGAAAAGTTTTTTTTATAAAAACGCTTGGAATTAAAAGCTTTACCAGCGCTCAAATTTTCATCATTGTGCAATATAACAGAAGTCCAATGTACACATACTTTGAGAAGTTCCTAAAAAACGACTTCGTTCTCCAAAACATTATATATAATTAAATGTTTCATTTATTATCTCTGACGGTTTTCGACGATGTTATGTCTAACTAAAATATCAAAATCGAGGAAAAAAAATTTTTCAGCAAAGTCGTAGAAACCCCATGGATTCAGCGAGTTATAAAACGTTTTGAGAAAATAGTTAGAGAAGAAAGTGCTATACGTAGATATAACAGTTCGGACATCGATATAAATGCTCAGACATTGTTTTAGAAACATAGATATAGAAAGCAAGATTTAGCTATCGAATTCATGAACAAAGGATGAAAATAAGTGGTTTAGGTAGAAATAAGGAGTTTATGAGTAAGAACAAAGGGTTAGATATCGAATTCAGGGGTTAAGGATAGAAAAAGGGAGATTAAGTATATAATTAAGGAAATCAGAATAGGAACAAGAGTTAGGTATAGAATTCAGCATAGAAATAAAGGGATAGGTACGCAATAAGTGGTTAGGGATAGGAATAGGGGTTTAAACATACAATTAAACAGTTAATTGTGGAATTAAGCGGTTTAAGAAAGAAATAAGGGGTTAAAGATAGGAATAAGGGTTAGATGTAGAATTAGGGATAGGAATAAGAAATGAGGGTTAAGGATAGGAATAGGGGATTAATTATACAAATAACATATTCGACTCGATTCAGTTTTCTTAGAAAATTTTTTCGAGATATTCATTTTCATGGATAGCTATCTTTTAATAAATGCACTTTATGACCTCTCGATTATCTCCGACCCATTACTCATCGCATGCTTCTTTGTATCATCACATAATGAATCATTTCTTCCGACCAACTGAATAATTGTTTCAAGTTACTGCGTTCTTTTTCGTGTTATAGGTAGTACTTGTGAGATATGAGAAGAAAATTTCCATCTTTTTCTCCCTTATCCTTATCTCTCTATCGTTTTGTGTATAAAAGCGATCGAAATTTTAAAATAATTCACATGTCGTTTCAAGAAATCGATACAGAAGATAGCGCCAGCTCATTCAGTGCAGTGAGTTCTTTGGACGACTATTTTGATGCAATGCAGCTTGAGATTGGAAGTTTCGACGACAAAGTTATTGATGATATGCATTCACAGACTTGGAATGAAATAGAATCAGAATCCAATGAAGGATTTTCGATGATCATGAACTCATCGAAGAGGTGACTGCTATTTCAGAAGATAATACAATCAATCCGATCGATTGCTATCGGTATTTCATTACGGACGAAATTATTGACCTCATGGTCCGTGAAACTAATCGATACGCGCAGCAGTACTTACAAAACCATGATATTAGTAGACGGTCAATATGTCGTCAATGAAAACCAACCACAAATGAAGAGATGCTCAAGTTCTTTGGAATCATTATCGAAATGGGGTTGGTACAAATGCCGAAACTGAAGTACTACTGGACCAATAGTCAACTGTATGGTTCAGAGAGCATTCGAAATGCCATGTTGAGGAAGAAATTTGAATGACTTCTTAAATTTTGGCATTTTTCGAACAACAATAACAAGAATTCGAACCAAGACAGGCTGTTCAAGTTGAAACCACTCTTAGATTTACTGAAAGAGAGGTTTCATCAGTATATACGCCTGACTCAGTTATTAGTATCGACGAAAGTATGATGCCATGGTGAGGTAGGCTTTTATTCAGACAATATATACCTAGTAAAGTGTACAAATACAGTGTAAAGATGTACAAATTGGCGGCTACCAATGAATACACTTGGAATTATGTAATTTATACTCGTGAGCAAGATTCGATGGCAGGTGTTGGGCATGCTCAAGCAGTAGTAATGAACTTATTGGATGATCTGGATGGGTGTTATCGAACTTTAGTAGCCGACAACTTCTTTACCACTATTTCTCTTGCAAAATATTTGTTGGAACACGATACATATCTTATTGGAGCACTAAGAAGTAATCGTGTTAGATCCAGAGGCGAAGTTCTTCGGAAAAAGCTCAGCCGTGGTAAAGTTTACGGACTCCAGAAAAAAGACGGAATAAAATTGATCATGTGGAAAGATAAACAGGACGTCTTGACGATATATACAAGAACATCGCATTCAGCAAGCGTGGTAGACAGTGGAAAAACAAATTTTCAAAATGAGCACATCATAAAGCCCCAAGTTGTATTAGATTACAACGAAGAAAGACAAGGTACTGATTTATCTGATCAATTATCAGCATATTACACGTGCCTCAAGCGATCAATAAAGTGGTACCGAAAGGTAACACTTGAATTAGTTTTTAGGACGGCACTAGTAAATAGATATTTGATATACAAGGAAAACTACACGGCCAGCAAAATGACCATTCTGCAGTTTCGTGAAAATCTTTACTTCTTGGTATGCCATTCGATAATCCGAAATCTGGTCCCAGACAACAATCAACAAGTTATTTGAAGCCCAAACTAGTTGATCACAAGCTCGAAGAAAAGAAAGGATCTCATCGCGATGTCTGAAGACGCTGTGTTAGTTGTGGGTGCGTGAGCTTTCGTGTTACCCCTTCCGAACATCCAGATATGTGACCAGATGTTCAGAATTAACTTCTTTTCATGTCTGGAGTTCGTAAAGAGTCGTATCCAGGAGATCATAATAGAATACAAGGAGATCGAAATGATTTTACATGATGTTCGGAATAGTGTTTTTCTTACATATCTGATATAAAACCGGGAGAGCGTGATGAATAATGTCAGATGTTCGCAATAATGCATTTTACAAAAAAAACAACCGGATGATAAGAATAACATTGACCAGAACTTCGTAAAAAAGATACACTGGTAGATCGTAACGGATATAAAGACTTTTATTTCTGTTTTTCTATACAAGAATGGCGTCCATTTACTTAGCACATCCATAATTATATTAGGAGACATTTTTCTTTCTCTATGGCTGTTCTCTATACTACTATCCATTTCAAAATAAAAGGCTGGTGGGTATTTTTTGAATAACTTTTGATAGAAAAACGGTAGAGAGCTGCGGTTTTTACCGTTGGAAAGAGCAGATGAAAACGCATCGAACCAGATAAAACAATGGCTTCTAATTTGGACTTTTGAAACTTCTTGCAATAATTGTATGAAGAAATCTCGTAAAAACAGGTCTGATTCTTCTAGAAAAAAGCGAAAAAAACTCAAAAAACTGAATTTTTTTTATAAAAATTACTCGCAAAATAGACAGAATTGTCGGATATCGTACCGAGAACATTCAAAGTACTAAAGTTTTCAATTAAATGTTGGATACAGTTTTGTAGCTGATCAGCTCCCGATTCTAATCCTCTCCTTAAAGTTTAAGATTTCTATTATCTTCATAGAGCAACCGCCTGTTCTTCCAAGATGACCATAGATCAATATTTATTTCTGAAATATGTCTCAACAATTTTATATAAATCGATGCGTCAGATCAGCCTCTTTCCAACGGTGAAAACCGCGGCTTTCTTTCTTGTTCCTAGCAAAAGTTATTCAAAAAATACCCACCTGCCTTTTATTTTGAAATGGGCAATAATATATTTTATATCTGTCTACTTCTTCAGTTTCAATCTATTCTTTTTCTCTGTAGAAAAAAACGTATTACGTTAATACTATTAAAAAGTCAACTGTAGTTTTGTATTTTGTTAAAGTGTTTGTTGTACTTATTTTTCCCTGTTAGAAGAAGATAACATAATGATCTTTATTCACACTAGATTTATACAGAAAATTTCTTTCTTATCTTTACAAAAATTTGATATTCGTAAGTGAAAACACATAAGGAATTAGTGAGGCCAACTAACACGAGGATTACAATGGTAGAAAGAACAGCAATCTTGACTGCTTGATTTCATCAAGACGTTCTTTATTCTCCATCTCAGACTGTAAGACAGGCGTGTCACTTCACATTCTCTTAAACGTAAATCTCAAAATACTTACGAATATTCGGTCAATTTCATTCCGAACACCCTATAGTTTTTATTACGACCTTCATGTATTTGTCATTACGAACTCCTGCACATTTTCATTCCGATCTCCCTGTAAAATTTCGCTGTTTTTTCATCGGAAAACGTCATTACGAACATCCTGTCTTTTGTTATATTTTATCGACTTTTTCATCACGAACTTCATTACGAACACCCTGTCTTTTTTCTTATGTCCGAGGATCGTAACGGACTGCTTCACCTGGAGTTCGTAATAAAAAGTTGAGGTGAAAGCTCCATTTCCCTTAGTTGTTACGAGAAAAACAGGGAACAACAATCAAGAGAAGCGAGTCATTCAACAACAAAGAGAATGAAAAATTTCTGTTCTGATTGTAACAAATTTTTCTTCTCTTGTTTGTTTTAACCCTTTCGTTACGGGGCCCGTATATATACGGGTTGCACTTTTTCTTAGAATACTTCTGTGACATTCATGATTTTTTCAATTTTCGTAGAGTTCTGTATGAATACGACTTTTTACTTGCCATTTTATCCGATGTTTCTTTTTGTACACTTGTTCTGGTTAACCTTAGAGAAGTCATACTTAGCAGCGTAACTATAATTTGCCCAATTAAGCTGAGCTCTGTTGGAGCAAAATGCCTTCATTCATAAAAGAAACTAAGAATTTACTTCTTAAACAAAGCGCGTTATTCTTGAGATGTCTGCTAGGATACTACTGCATCGGCGATGCAAATATTTGTACGCTAATATTATCTTGCTCTGTTCTAGTTGTAAACTAAGCAACCGCAGGTTAGAGTAGGGTAAGACTGTCATATTAGGTTTCAATATTTAGGCCGGTCCTATAACTGGTCTCAGATTATCAGAATCAACGAGTCATTACATAGTACTACCATGCACGTACATATCTTATTCTTTCAAGATTTGACAAAAACTAAATATTTTTTGAGAGTAGAAAAAACCCCGTAACGAAAGGGTTAACGAGAAGCATTATGATATGTAATAAATAATTTAGAAAATATTGAAGGCAAACCAGATCGCACATTATGTGTAACGTTCTGCCTAAGAATAAAAGAAAAGAAAGTGTTTTTCTATTAACTTTCTTGTTAAAATATAGTGGGGTCCGCCGATGGACTCCATCGGGCCCAATGTGTTAAGCAGTTAGGTGTAGAACTAAGATGGTTAAGGATAGAAATAAGGAATTAAGTAAGAATAGGGGTGAAGTATAGAATTCAAGGGTTAAGGATAAAAATAGGGGATTAAATATAGAATTAAGAGGTTAAAGATAGGAAGAGGGGATTAAGTATATAATTAAGCAGGTAGGTGTAGAATCGAGGGTTAAGGGAAGAAATAAGGAGTTAAGAATGGGAATAGGGGTTGAATATAGAATTAAGAGGTTAGGTATAGAATTAAGGGGTTAAGTTAGAAATAAGAATTAATTATAGGAAGAAGGGGTTGGATAGGTAAATACGGAGTCAAATATAGAAGTTAGAGAATGACACGTCGTACAAAACTTTTTCTTAAGCTAACGAAAAAGGGTTTGTATGAAACCTAGTGGACGAAACCTTTTTTTAAGATAACAAAAAAGTGGTCGTGTACGAAACGTTTTACTCACGAAATCTAAAAAGGATTTCGAATTTGGTTCAAAGTGCGAAATCCTTTTTTAGGTTTGTATAAACGCTTTTTTGTTTTCAGTGTAGTGAGAGTAGGAAAAGCCTAAAAGGATAGGTGCTGAGAGTCCTGCCTTTCCTAGTTATAATCGTTTGACTGAAATTTCAGCCTATATCTAGATATATGCACAAAATGGAACGACCGTATTTAGAGCTGAATTTTCATTTATAGATACGTCTAATAGAGCTAGTAATTCCTACGAGTTTTAGTCCAATCGAATATTTCCTTCACGAGAAAATAAATTTCCAGAAAAAAAATTTCTTCAAATCATTGGTGAAATATGAGTACTTTTCGAACATTTGCTATCTCTTGAAGGAAACGTTCGATTGGACTGAAGTTTTTATGAAATGCTAGTTACTATTAGGAGTATCTATAGACGAAAATTTAGCTCAAAATATGGTCGTTCCATTTTGTGCGTATACCTAAATATAAGCTGAAATATCAGTCAAACGATTATAACTAGGAAAGGTAGGACTATCAGCATCTATCCTTTTAGGCTTTTATTACACTCACTAAGGTCTACTTATACACAAAGTATCAGCTCAAAAGTGATTTATCAGTTGATAACTCTTCTTCGTGAGATTTGTCTCTTTACTAATATAAAAATATTCGTTCTGCTCAATTCTGTTTATATTAAATGAAATGTCTTGAATAAATTATGAAAAAACAATATTATCGAAAGCTAAAGTTCAAAGTTTAGTAACATCAAATAGGGGTAAGAAAGTTATTGTTATTTTTTTCGTTATAACAATAACATTCATTTTTTAATTCAAAAACATTAATGAAACAAGTATAAGCATAGTTTGTGCGTACGTCAAAAAATCACTTTATTCATACACTATCTTTATTACCAATTGATAGAACAACCAGTCGTAAAATAACTTTTTTCTTATTGTTATACAATAATAACAATAACAATAACAGTAACATAAATGTTATTTTACGACTTCTCAAAATATTTACGACTGGTTGTTATATCCATTGACAATAAAGATAGTGTATGAATAAAGTGATTTTTTGACGTACGCACAAACTATGCTTACACTTATTTCATTAATGTTTTTGAATTAAAAAATGAATGTTATTGTTATAACAAAAAGAAATAACAAGAACTTTCTCATCCTAATATGAAACGATCCAGTAGATTTGTTTAAAAGACCAATGAATATATCACGAGATGATCTTGACAATGTCACTGTCGAAGACGATGATGAAAAAGAAAATAATACTTTTGATGATTGAATTACGATTTGGTTAAGAATAAAACAATAGTCTATTTTTTGTTGATACATATTTGTTTTTTTTCTGTTAATTGTATATGAATAAGAAAAGTTAGTGAAAATAAATAGTTATTAGATAGAAATATTTGTGTATTGAAATAAGATAGAAAGAATTTGGAGAACACCAATTTTTAAGTCCGTTCCCATTTTCTTAGTCCAAATGGGAATATCCATTCCAATTCCCATGGGAATAAGAATGCGAATATTAGAGAAAAAAATCGTTGTCGCAGGACACTAGTGAGATATCACCTTCATAAGCGAAGAACTCCTGCTCTCATTTCGTATCGTACTCTCTTCCTTGTCGTTTCTCTCTTCTCATTTGTGTAAACTATTGACCGCTTTTATATGTGTACACCGTTATTTCCTTGTCTCTTACGTGACTGAGTAATATAATGCAACTACTATATAGAGACGTGTATAAAAGAAGAACAACATAATGGGTGATAGGGTAGTGAAGTGAACATCATATGTAGATGAAAGTGAAAATGTTATTCTTCCAGTTTGTCTTTGTAATCACAATAAAATAAATGCTGTAACAGTAACGAAATAGTTCTCTCTTATTTTTCGTTACATTCCCCTAATATAAACAAGTCTTCGATCATATGTAAAATAGGTATGGACGGAGTTAAACAAGACAAATAAAAAATTTTCTGTGGATATTAAAGATATTCACTACACTAGATTTTATCCTATTGATGAACTTCTGTTCTAAGAATATTTAACTACTTAGGGCATACCAAAAGCAGTGGCGCTGATCCTGTAATATTTTATAGAAGGCTTTAGAAAATTTTTTCTGTATATATTCTGATAGTCCAAGTCGTGCTCTATAATTCTATGATATTTCATAAATCTTCAAGCGACATCCTAATATTGAAAATGTAGCAAAAACAGTGAGTGATTCACAAAAAAAAATTTTTTGAGAAAAGTTTATCAAGACACATGCAAAAATTGATATTTTTACATAGTTCGATAGAGCTTGTTGAGCTCTACAAAACTGTCTGTATTAAAAAAATTTTTAAACATTGTTTTTGAGATAAAATTCACTAAAAACTATGTAAAGATTGTGTTAAAACTTACATTTTTTACACTTTTTTAATAGAAAAAAAAGTGGCGACTTCCTTATGAAAAAGTGTAAAAAATGTAAGTTTTAACACAATCTTTACATAGTTTTTAGTGAATTTTATCTCAAAAACAATGTTTAAAAATTTTTTTAATACAGACAGTTTTGTAGAGCTCAACAAGCTCTATCGAACTATGTAAAAATATCAGTTTTTGCATGTGTCTTGATAAACTTTTCTCAAAAAATTTTTTTTTGTGAATCACTCACTGTTTTTGCTACATTTTCAATATTAGGATGTCGCTTGAAGATTTATGAAATATCATAGAATTATAGAGCACGACTTGGACTATCAGAATATATACAGAAAAAATTCTCTAAAGCCTTCTATAAAATATTACAGGATCAGCGCCACTGCTTTTGGTATGCCCTAAGTATTTGAAACTGAAATGTTTAAGTTATGTTTCATTTTCATTTATTTTCTAGAGTAAATAATTTAATGGAGAACAAGCACGAAGATGCTGTATGTGACTTAGTTGAAAAAAAACTATTTGAAGCAAGAAATATTAGAGAAAAGTATATGGTAACCATTCACGGTAAAGAGTTTACAATCTATCCAGGTGTTTTCAGTCCAAGTATATTTCCATCAGTGCATAATATTGCTACTCTCTGGGTTAAACTAATTAAAAGATTAAAACCTAAAAGAGTGTTGGAGATTGGCGCTGGTGCCGGTTATAATGGAGTATTAGCTTGTTTAACAGGTGTTGTTGAACATGTCGTATGTACCGATATCAGCCAAAATGCTATTAATAATATACGAGAAAATATTGATAGATATCAACTTAAGCATTGCATGACTGCTGTTCACAGTGACCTGTTCGATTCCTTAAAAGTTGATGATGGCGAGAAATTTGATTTAGTTTTTTGGCATTTTCCCTTTGCAGTTAGCAACGATCCATACGATGAATTTGACGAAATAGAGAGAACAATTTTTGATCCTGGATATTTACTATTTGAAAAATATGTACGTTCTGTTGATCAATATTTGACAGAAAATAGTGGACGAGTATTTATTGTATTTGCTCCACAAATTGGAGATTATAAGCTGTTGTGTGATACAGCATTGAAATATGGTCGTGTAGTAAAACCAATTATCGAAAACGACATGATAACAAGTGCTGACATTTCCTCAAGCGCAGTGCCTGGTGCAACACATGGTATCTATGAATTGAGCAATAAAAGCACATAGTACGAAATGGAATACTCCATAACGACCATGGTTTCAATTTAGACTGCGTATTAACTTAAATAGAACTATAATGGCAACTCTTCTTTTTTTTCTTATTGTCATTCTTTCTACACTTCATATTCAATGAGTTTTCATGTTTTTTTTAAATAGCTAGCTGTGAACTCATAATCCTTCTTTATTATAGGTAACAGTTTAAAAGCAAATAATAAAATTTAATAAAGTCCAACCTCTCATTGTTTCATTTTGTCTTTCTCCTCATACTTGCTACAAAATCAAGGGGAAACGACGGATTTCCAAGATTCCGAATCCATGGGAGTACAATGCAAATCCTTGAAGTCCTGGGAGTACGACGGAAATCTTGAGGGTGTGGGTATGAGAATGAGTGCGAGTCAAGCTACCATTATCATGATTTCATCCCTACTAAAGGACTTTTCAGACGGCTTTGACGCAATATTTGTTCGAGATGATCGCAGAGATCACAAATAAAGTAGAAGATCTTTTCACAATCTAGAGGAAACCAGACAAGAAAGATATTCTTGTATAAGAGGTGAGTTAAGAAGAGCCCGTTGGGACCGACCCGGACCCGAGCGGGTGCATTTCTGGTCTATAAATTTTTATTGATCAAAAAAATAAAATAAGGTGCCCGCCATGCAAAAATCAAGTAAAAATTTTATTTTCACGTCTTTTATACATCATTTGATAGACCAAGAGCTGTTGATCACGAAAAACTACGTTTTGCCATCAGCATATACTTCTATCCGGTCGAAAAATACGAAAAACTCGAAGTATGTCGTTTTTTTCGAAAAATACGTCTCTTGTCAAAATGTGCCAAATTTTCTGCTTTGTTCTTTTTTTTCAGCTTCTGAAAATAATTTTTTCAGATTTAGCATCAAAAACTGAACATAAGCAAGTTGCTAAATCGACCATAGACCCAAAATTCTATTGGTGATGGTACCTCGAATAGCTTTGAGTGACCTACGTACATATCGATTTTGTAAACGTATCTAGTTTTTGTGTACTCAAAAAGTGAGTACACTATAGAATCGGTCAGTGTGTCCGTCCGTTTACACGATAACTCTCCACTGGCTCATCCGATTGTAACGAAATTTTTTATACAAAATGGTCTCATCAATATCTCAGTCGAGTTGAATATGAGCATGATCCGTGGAGATATTGCTGAGTTATAGCAAATAAGGAGGTATTAGTAAAAGACGCTCCGAGCCACTCCGAGCGCCGTTCAACCACAACTTATTATCAATCGAGAGATCGTCAAATTAGACATCTGTAGACCCCACACCGACCTACTTTCGCGAAAAAGTTTTTGATAAAAAAACCAAATACCATTTTGAAGATCCCACTCCGAGCCACTGTCACCCAAACATGAACGAGACATGATTTTCACACCAGATCAGGTATTGAAGTCACCCATTGCTTTATCTAGACTCAGTCAACTTAAGATCATGCGTCTCATTGTTTTTCCACAAATTTTCGTGCTCTCTTTTCTGACGTATATTTCTATATATAGCATTTTAAATCATATTCTTGTACTAATTAGACATCTTTTGTGCAAGAGAATAAAACAAAATAAAAGAAAAGAATATCAAAAGAGAAGAATACAGAAAGGAACATAACTCATTATGCAGTACGCGTATAGCATTCATTTCATTGATCATATATATAGAAATATATGTCAGAAAAGAGAGCACGAAAATTTGTGGAAAAACAATGAGACGCATGATCTTAAGTTGACTGAGTCTAGATAAAGCAATGGGTGACTTCAATACCTGATCTGGTGTGAAAATCATGTCTCGTTCGTGTTTGGGTGACAGTGGCTTGGAGTGGGATCTTCAAAATGGTATTTGGTTTTTTTATCAAAAACTTTTTCGCGAATGTGGGTCGGTGTGGGGTCTACAGGTGTCTAATTTGACGATCTCTCGATTGATAATAAATTGTAGTTAAACGGCGGTTGGAGTGGCTCGGAGCGTCTTTTACTAACATCCCAAATAAGATCATTATTTCCCATACTGCCCTATGCGAACATTGAACTATCCCAGGCTTTCGTAAGAAAACTTTTCTCTCATAATCAAAAACAGTCTCAACTATTAGATACCGTTTGATAGAGAATTTCATGGGATACAAAATCGTATATGAGACATTATGAAACAATAAGATGAAGTCATCCAATAGAAGAAGATATACTTTAGCTAGAACTGATGACTACCATCTAAGGTTAAAACAAATTCGCTTCTGATAATAGGCATAGATCTTCAGGTACTATATTATGGGGGCACCCATAGGTGCTTAAGTGCTATATTATTTTTCAATTTTGTTCAATGTTGGACATAATTAAAATGAAATCAATATGAAAAATATTATCCTGAACATACCATAGACTTTGTTTGTAACTTTTTAAATTAAAAATATAATTATTCACGAAATTGCTTCCATCATTCAACGAAAATCTATATTTAAGTTAAGCGGAAAAAAAAATCTTTTCTAACATAGTCGCCAATACCGCATTCGACACTTTCTTATACTCTAAGTAATTTTTGCTCAAAATAAAACGAAATATTTAATAAAATGTATCATTTTAACAGACAACAATCAAACGATTGATAGATGAGTGTTCCGTTCAATTAGTGGCATTCTAAATATGCCAGTTGATGAAAAGTTAAGAAATTATTCAGAAATAGCATTTGTATTGAATTGTAGGCTCCAATCGAACATAATCAAGGTATCAGCAATATTTTATTTACAACAGCTTTGAAACCGCTTATTTTTTTGTGGAAAAATTGTCGTCCTTCAACTCATTTATAAACATCAAGCAGAAACACATAAATAGGTCACTTTGTAAATAATCATTGTTTTATTCGATGGCTAAGATAACTCCTTGGAATCAATTTTCTTATCTTGTTGTTGAGTCTAAAAGAGAAAACCAATTACCATAATCTCCAATATAAACAACAACAAGCACAATAATTAGCCATTGATACAGCTAATAATGACAAACCCAAAATTAATAACTAATTTGGTTTTTGACCTAAACCAAGAAAGGAATATAAACTTTTAACATTATTCTATCGTCGATATGTACAACCAATTTGATATATCTTACTTTTAGTTTCATATTTTTTGTAAACCTTAAAAAAATAAATTTTATTTAGAAGCCTATTTACATCATAAAATAACAAAAACAATCACAGGATGTAAACATCAGTGTACTTTTCTTTTGTTCTCAATTCAAGTATTTCTTGAATTAGTACAATCTACTAAAAATATCGAAACCTTTTAAGATATCTCTGCACAAATTTTAATCAATTTCTATCAAAATGATGATATAAATTACTCAAAGATATCTTCCAAGATTTACCCCTTTTAGTTTCGAAATAGAATAAAACAATTTTTTTAAAATACATTATTCAACTTATAACTGAAATATCTTCATTAAGAAGATCTTTTTTTGCATCTTATTTTTCTTTCTTTTGTTGTTTACTCAACAACAGAATCAACCTAAAACGATTTACCCAGGCAAACAAAAAACTGGAAACACGCGTTTAAACGGTCCCAACTTCTCGACCGTTCGCACACTCCACTTGCGGTTCCCGACTGCTAACGAAAGGCGAGTGAAAAAACATACCACGTTAACGGCAAATATATCTCAACATCTAATACTCTGACCTAGACACATACCCTCAACAATACAGCCCTCGCAAAAAGTTCTGAGACAATCGAAAATAGTTTCCTATTGCTCTAATTTTAAGTCAACTCTGACTTTCAATGCATGGTTAGTATTGTTATCGATCAGGCTTTAATGCCCTATAAACCAAACTAAAAATTGCCCGTTGATGCAGAAAAAACAGTATCACATATAAAATATCCAGCGGTAAAAAGTTCTGGGACAGTTTTCGTTCTCTTCATTTGTCAAGTTTTGTTCGAATAAAAATGGTATCATTGGAAAGCCCATAAAAAACTGAGTATAAGTGATACATTTTCGCTGTCAAGCTCGTGGAAAAAAGATGCTTTCGAAATGACAACTTTTTGCTGGAAAGTGATATGGATTATCAGAAAAAAATGAACAAAATGAACCGTTTCCGAACTTTCTAACACCTCGTACAAGTGCGATATGTGATAAAAAAAGATAGACATATATACTTGAATGTCATTTCAGTCATTTTTACGTGAAAAAAGGTAATCAAACACTTTTATTCGTGTTGTGGCCAAAATTAGAATTTGGTCAAATTCGGAATTTGACCAGACAAAATTGGAATTCCAGTTTCGTCGGAACAAAATTGGAATATTGTTAGAGTGGAATATAAAACTTATTGAAAAACCAGTAAGAAGAATGGGGACAAGATCAAGAGTGATGGTGCGAATGAGGGAGACGAACTAAGTGAGGGTACGATGGTTAGTCTTGTTGAAAATGAAGAAGTTCTCATAGACAATGAGATTTTAACGAAGATTAAGGTTTTCCACGATTATTCACGTTAACTCCATCTGCAACTTTAACGGACACACTCAAAACTTATCACTCTCGTTTAGACCGTCTTTCTCACTCTCACCATCAGTCTTTATCTTATTCATATTTTTGTTACTGGTTTTTCATCAAGTTTTATATTCCACTCTAACAATATTCCAATTCTGTCCGGACGAAACTGGAATTGCAATTTTGTCTGGTCAAATTCCGAATCTGACCAGATTCCAATTTTGACCACAACATATATATATATAGAGCTAGCCATAAGTTCCGACCTCCCCACACCTAAACAACAGTAAGTATAAGAACTCGACAGCTGGATTTTTGTATGCATATACTGTATGATAACCGCTGTTCATAAGCACCACGCGCATCAAAATTGTACTAGTCGGAATGGAGTTATGATAGGTACTAGTCATGCTCCTTATGAAGGTCATAATTTAAGAAAGCAAAAGACCTTTTGAGTTAGCCAATATCTCATGGTGTAGTACTCTACTCTAGCTATCCACAGTATAAATTTTATTGACGTTCATCAAGCCATTAACTACTTAGGACATACCAAAAATAGTGGCGCCGACTTCATAATATTCTACAGAAGACTTATGGAAATTTTTTCTTCATATATTCTGATAGAGCAAGTCTTGCTCTATCATTCTACATACTTCATCAATCTTTGAACAGTGATAGAATATTAAAAACTTAACAAAAAAGAGATTGAGTTGCCCAAAAAAAAATTTTTTTGAAGCAATTTTACCACGTTTTTATTATAACAAATGTTCAAAATACTCTCCCTGATGGTTTATACATAATTCCATTCGTTCAATCCATTTATCGAAAGTCTTTTTGTACTCTTCCTTCTTCAATGACTTCATGAACTTAATCACAGTTTCATGTAACGACTCAGAATTATCTTGATTGCCGAGATTTTGTTTGATTAAATCAAACAACCAAAAGTCACATGGAGACAGATCTGGAGAGTTAGGTGGGTGTGGCATAATCGTCATATCCTCAGATTCGAGATAACTGACCACATCTTTATGAACGTGTGGTTTTCCGCTATCATGATGGAACTTAATCATAGGAAGGCCTTGAGAAGGTCGTTGGTTCTTAATTTCTTCAAGAACATGTTGCAAACAATTGTTGATGTAATATTCATGATCAACTGTTTGGTATGATGGAAAAAGGAAGAAAAGAAAAACGTCGAAATGATAAATGTCGAAGAAAAGAAGGAAAAATATAGAAAGAAAAAATACAGAAAGAAAAAATACAGAAAGAAAAAATATCGAAAGGAAAAATATCAAAAGGAGAAGAATAGTCATGCATGGCCGATATAACAAATTAACTAAATCATTTCTGTTTTAATTGGCTTGTGTTGCCATTCGCGTTTATTCTTTCGGTGATAATATTTTAATTGATTGTTGTTCACTTCAGATATGTGTTAGAAAGTGACGCATCTTACTCTTATTATTCTTCAATTTTGAGCGTTCTTCTGTATGTTGTAATTTTCCATTTTTCTTTACATCATGCATATGCTCCATCTTTTTTCTTTTTTTTGGTCAGTGGTAGGATTTTTCCTTCGTATGATCTCTCAGGTATTTCTCCCTTATGTGTTTGGATAAGACCACATCCAATGTGTCTGTCATCTCCTATATATAGTCATCAGTTTCTTGTGATGCATCGGTATGTGTCAATAGCTTCTCCTAATGGTCGCTATATCATTTAACTCAATAAACAATCTTGAATCATACAACAACACGTATTATGACTACTCTTCCTCATACAGTTTCATTTATTATTTCTGAGAAAGGTAAGAAAATGTTGAATATAGATAATTTCATCTTCAAATCGAATAAAACGACGAGTACAAAAAAATATTATCGATGCTTGAATCCACAATGTACTGTCACTGCACATACTGATCTTAATGATGTTATCTTAAACATTAAAGATGAACATTGTCATCTACCTGAACCTGTAGAAATACAAATTCGTACATTCGAGCAAGCTGTAAAAGCACGTGCTATAAATGAAAGTACACCTGTACCACAAATTTATGATGAAGATGCAGCACGAATTGATTTATCAATGTTAACAATTGCTGCTTTACCATCTCAAAGGGAAATCAGTTAGTAAAAATTGGATTATCTTTCACTAAAGAATTTTTTTCTCAAGGTAGCACATAAAACAAAGCACGGCGTTTACAAACGCTTACTATCACTGAATCTCAGTTGTTCGATATCCTATAAGCTTATACAAAAACAATGAAGAATTTACCTTTTCTATGTATTGATCAAATAGTGAGGAGAAAAACGAGAGTATTGGTGTTTGTCTCATACGAACAGTTGAAGTTATTGTTCAATAGCTCAATCATTTTAATGGATGGTACTTTTTCGTCATCACCTCCGATGTTCAGTCAAGTCTATTGTATACATGCTATAAAATATGAACAATGTAAATATAAAGCTATTCTTTGAAGTAACTTTAATATTTTTATATTTGGCAGCGTTCGTTTGTATGTTTGCACTCTTACCTAATAAGAAAAAACCCACGTATAAATTTTTATTCCATGAATTGAATAGTAAAGCTCATCAATTGAATATGGTCTTTAAACCAAGTACTATTATGACAGACTTTGAATAGGCATTAGTGGAAGTTGTTAAAAGTGAAGTATGCTTTATGTTTTTCCAATTTGAACAAACGCTGTTGTAATTTTCATCCGTTAGTTTTCTAATAGTCAACATGTCAGCTGTTTTTTCCATTTGACTCAAGCCGTTTATCTCAAAATAAAAAATCTTGGTTTATCATGTGAATATGCTGCTGATGAAGAAATTCGAAGCGTTTGTAGGAAGCTTATGGCTTTTGCATTACTTCCTGTTTCATTGGTTTTACAAGCATATGATGATATAAATGATTCAATATTTGAGTCATCATCATCAAAATTTGATTTGCTTAAGCCTTTATTTGACTACTTTGAGAATCAATGGATGAAAAATGTTGATATTCAGAGATGGAATGTGTACGGAATTAAAATGAGGACAAACAATAACGCTGAAGGTTTATTACCATACGCACTAGTCATCAATTTTCTATTACGTTTAGATTTGAAGGATATCATAATTGCCTCAACTCAAGAATATCTAAATATCACCCAAATATTTGGGCTTTTATTAAATGTATTCAAGGAGAAGAAAACAGATTCAGGCATATGCTAGTTCAGATGAAATGTGGTCTTACAGCTCGACTAAAAACGAAGAGAACACAAGCAATACAACAAAGAATTGACACGTTTTACACTCGTTATGATAATGGTGAAGTAACTGCCAATGAGCTTTTAGAAGGATTATCCTTCGTTGTAGCTAAAGATATCAAATCAAAAAAGAAATGAAAAATGATTATTCTTAGTGTAGTGACATTCGACAATATTTTTTATGGTTCATATTTCTCTTTTATTAAATAAATATTATAAAAAGTTCATGAGCATTATTTCTTATTGAGAAATTACACTTTCGATATTTTTCCCTTTCGCTATTTTCTCTTCGATTTTTTTTCTTTCTATATTTTTCTTAGTCGTTTACCGTTTCGACGTTTTTTCTTTCTTCCTTTTTCCATCCATTCAACTGTTTCACCACGCTCAACCCGATGAACCAAAACAGGACTAGTTGACTTAAAGAAAATCCCCACCAATGTTCTTGGAGCAAAGCGGCTACGTCGAACCACGGATGGTGGAGCACCTCCACGTGCTACCCAAGCAGCATTCGACGACTTTCGACCGATTTGCTTGTGATAAAACCATGATTCATCTCCTGTCACCACATCACTTAATCGCCAAACAGCTTGCTTAAATTTGGATAAGTTCTCTTGACATATACGCACCCGTTCAACCTTTTGAGAGTTCGTTAGATGTTTGGGAGTATAACGAGCGGTGACTTTTCTCAATTGCAAATGGTCAGAAATGATTCGTTGAACGGTGCCACGGGTTAGACCATTTTGTCCTTCGATTTCATCAACTGTAAGATAAGGATCATCATTAATAGGATCACGGACTTGGTCGATATTTTCGGGTGTTGTCTCCGTTACAGGTCTTCCAGATCTT
Source organism: Macrotrachela quadricornifera (assembly GCA_022393335.1). Classification (NCBI taxonomy): domain Eukaryota; kingdom Metazoa; phylum Rotifera; class Eurotatoria; order Philodinida; family Philodinidae; genus Macrotrachela; species Macrotrachela quadricornifera. The sequence goes on from JAJEKB010020748.1 coordinate 391,113, forward strand.
TCTTCATCTTCAACTTCTTCTCGACCTTCACGGAACCATTTTGACCATCTTTGAACAGTTCTGAGAGGAGGAGCTTGATCACCAAAGACAGTATGTAATTCGTTATGAATAACTGTTGATTGAATATTAAGTGCAGTACACACTTTAATATAGACACGAAAATGTTCTTTATCCATGTGAAGCGCGATGAATGATTGTGATTTGACTATGATCTCTGTCACAAGCACTGTGTTGTATTGCCTAAGAAATATTGTTTCTATTCTTCTCTTTTTTCTTGTTAGTATATTCTCACATGTTTTTCTTTCTTTTCTTTTCGACTCGTTCGATATCCAGTCACGTTTATTCGTAAACGTGCACATACTTTGTTAGTTTTTTATGCATACATGGTAAGCTGTTTCTCATTCTCACGATAAAATTGCTTCAAAAAATTTTGTTTTGGGCAACTCAATCTCTTTTTTGTTAAGTTTTTAATATTCTATCACTGTTCAAAGATTGATGAAGTATGTAGAATGATAGAACAAGACTTGCTCTATCAGAATATATGAAGAAAAAATTTCCATAAGTCTTCTGTAGAATATTATGAAGTCGGCGCCACTATTTTTGGTATGCCCTAAGTAGCATAACTTTTAACTCGTCGATTGATATTTTCAATCGCTGCTCTTGCACTGGAAATAGATCGATTAAAATCCTTTTCTTCCTCTGTTAGTTCACCGCCTCGAGGTTTCTTTTTTGGAGTAATAACATATTGTTCACCGATGTAGCCCTTATCACCGATAATTTGAATATTTTCTTCTGTATACTCTAATAGACCTGATTCTTGAAAAATGGTAAGGTCATGTACGCTGCCCGGATAACATTAAGATACATGAAATATTCGATAATTGAAATCACAAGTTATTTGAATTTTAAATGCATAGTTCGTTGGACTTTTGGCATAATAATACACCTTACGTTGTTCACGATCTCCTGGTTGATTGATTGCAATACAAGTGGAACCAACGATTAATTTATGATATTCCTTTAGTCCATGTGGTGTATTTTCATCATTCATATCATCAGGTAATAGAATCAACTTTGGATATACAGATGAATATAAAATATCTATTATCGCAAATAGAACATAATTCATTGTTGATCTATCAAAATTTTACTCTGTTGCTATATAGCGTTCAGAATGATAATGCTTTAAATACCACAGTGTTATTGGAAGTACATTGATAGGCGATAGGTATGGTATATCCGTATCAGTAGTTTGTTGTCGTTTTCTGTTGGTACAATATTGCTGTAATGGATTGTTCACACAGACTGTATAAGAATTGTACTTGTTCAGTATCAAGCCCTGTGTGCTGTGTACATGATTCGTTGTTACAACTCCACTCTGGCCATGGGCGTTGACCTAGAGTACAAAAAGAGATAAAAAACAATCATTACAGGTATACCCACCGTCATATAATATTTGAAGTTCTTGAACTTTAGAAATCTGCTTTTTTTCCTTCAGCTGTTGTCTTTCTTCTTCAAGTTCTGGTGTACAATAATCACATCTTGTAAGATGTCGATGATAGTTATTATACAAATCGGATTTTCCAGAAGAAACACATGTCCAAACCATCATTGATTTGCAACTATCACAATATTTTCGGCGATCTTCCATAGTAATTTGACATTCAGGACAATCCCATTTAATTTGCGATGATGAGGTCATGATGATGGTAAGATGTTAAAACGATAGTTTCAATGGAGATGTGTTAAAGTAATATATTAAGCGGAGATAAAGAAAAAATATCGAGAATGATATAAAGATGATTCAGTCGAAACAAGATCAAATATTGGATGAAAAAAGATGCTTCTTCCCTGGCTCTCTAGTTATTATGCACATATCTTCAAGATGTCGATATCTAGCTGTGTTTGTTAAGTTGTCTAACAATTATTGATGCACTTAATCAGATACACTACCGATAATTAAGTATTTTTCACTACACAATTCACCTGATCAGCAAACACAAAGTTTTACTCTAAAAAAATATTCTATAATACTGTCTAATTATTGCAGTTTCGAACAAGGAATATAACCAAAATATTAGTAGATCGATAGCTCTTTATTAATACGATAACTGGTAAAAAAATCATATGTCTCTAATAATAAATAGCAGTTGTACAATAGAAATGAAACTGGGACCGCCGGCCAGTCCCATATATAAAGAAGAAAGTTTGTCTGTCTGTCTGTCTGTTCGCTATGCATTTGGACACGGTACGAGCAAATGCAGTGAAATCTTGCACACAATACCTTTTCGACCCAAAATTTTCTTCTTAAGGGAGGTGTTTGCTCCCTATTGTTGGATTAACTATAGTAAATGCTTTTTTCAGAGAATTTGTGCGTATTATTGTTTTCTCAATAGTTCAAAAACGGAAATATATAAAAACATGCGTTTTTTGCTATTGATCATCCAACATGTTAGGATAATCGATAGAAAATGAATAGAATGTGTAAGATGAAGTGCAACCATATGATAGCAAAATATCTATCGAGTAAAGTAAGTAAAAAGTGAGATAAAATTCCATTACTCATAACCTATATATACCCCTGGCAAAAAATAGTTTCCCTCCGTATTTGAAATATA
>JAJEKB010020748.1:433730-469065 GCA_022393335.1 Macrotrachela quadricornifera
ATCCTAAAAGTATCATTATAGAATAAAATTCACCAAGGTAGCGCTCATCCTGTGAATTCGTTGACCCTTTTCTCCGAGAAATATTACACTACTACATTTAAGTCAACTTTTTCCAATCATGTTAGGTATTCCAACCCTTGATTCCATATAGAATCATAAGAATATAAAACTCTTTCAATTAGTTTTCATTTTATAAAACAGAAATTTTGCTTAAAGAACGCATCATTTTATGGGCCTAACTCCTTATTATGATCGCGATCATTTAATAGTTACGACATTGGTTTAATCTGCTAAGAATCAATTTACAAATGATTCATTTGAGTCTATACTAAAGCACAATTTTTTCGATCAATTACGAGAACGGCTAGTCGTTCCATCTGTCACGCTTCGTTGAGCAGCTTATAATTCATAGTTCTCATTCGCCTTTTGCACGTTTCAATTATTTCAAAAAACAAGTTAAGTCACCATAGAATCCACCCATCAATTGACTTCTAGTATCACACAATGACTCCTGCTGCATTCCGCGTCTGAGGCAAAGTTACACGCTTTCACTATGTTCCCATTCTTCTCATGCTGTCACCACGAATGTCACGTAATTTGTGACAAATTATCCTGTGAGATATTTTTCTATATGTCTATTGGAAGACAGCTCCTATATCTACCTAAAGAGGAACAGCTAGTCATTCGTCGGCGCTCCTTCAGAGCACCACTCACGGCTAGCTTTTCCGTGCATCAAACTTTATAGGGTACCGAAGCTTTGCCTTCTAACTACTTAATTCGACCATTATTTGCTTCTCCCAAAAGGCTCACTAATTTTTCTTAGATTAGATAATTAAAATACAGTATTCTGCCCAAACGTCAGATGCCGAAACAATTTACCTATGCTTCGGTATATCAGTATTCCGCTCAACTCCAATTAAAGATTGCAACTCCGAGATAATGCGTTCCATAAAAACTCATAATTCTTTAAGTCTTCTTTGCAACACAACTTTTGTACCTATTAGAGAGAACGGCTAGTCGTTCGTCGGCGCCCCTTCGAGGCACCTCTCATGGTTAGCCATTCCATGCATCAAACTTTTTTCTCAGGTGACGATTATTTTTCTACGAGTTAGCTTTCTCGTTCTATAGGAAAACAATGTAACAGAAAGTAAACTCGATTTAAGTTGTGAGCCTCAATTACCTATAATCAAATTTTACAAAGAAAAATTTTTTTGTAAAATAACCTGTTCTTTGTGTGAGAAAATAATCTCAAGAAAATTTTAGAAAACTGGCATCACCAATCGATTCGTCGACTCTGATTATCTTCGCTTAAACTTTATAAAATACAACTGTTTTCGTAAGAAACATATCCTTTGTGAAAAAAATACTCTTAAAAAAATTTTAAAAACTAATACCAGATTCGAATTCTTCAATCTCGAAAATCTTTGGGTCAAATAAATATGTTTCAAATGGGACCTTTGACATGCCACCGACGATACACACACAAACTCATTTTAGTTTTTTTTGTATGCTCCTCCACTCAATCGAAGAAAAAAACCCTCTAACGAAGTTAATACTACCATATACCTTCATTCATCAATTCCAATACCATCACAACAAGCAATGGTGCTCATTACACACCATGGTGAAATCAGCAAAGCGTGATAAAATACTTGTTTTCGATGAAAAATAGGAAACCTCACCAATTCCTCACATCAATTGATCAATTCAGATACCACCAAAATAAGCAATACCGTTGATTAACTGTCATGCCTCGGTGTAATGAACGTTTTCCGAAAGATTAATTTTGGATGTTTTAGTTATTTTTTATATGGATGTTTTAGTTATTTTTTATATGGATGTTTTTTTGACCCTGCCACACATACACCTAAAAACTATTTTTTTTCATATGGCCTTCCCTACAGTCGAGGGAAAAGCCCTGTTTTAGCAAAAAAACTTCTTTTAAAAAATTAATAGTGCCATTCGATCTGTCGACCCCGAAAACCTTTTGTCAAACTTTATAACAAACTAGTGAAAACCCGTGCATGCTACACGGCTACTTTCACTCTGTGAAGAAAATCTTTTCTGTTGGCGAGAGAATTCTTAAAGATACTTTTAGAATTCTACTTTTGGTCTGAAACAAAGCTTATTACATGATATTTAATTTATTTGAAGGTAACCATTATTAAGAATTTCTTTGAAAACAATCATATACTCGTTTGATCCCATCTTTACCATCACTCCTGTTCCTTTAACCTGGTAACACACACAGAGACACTCCACATTATTATATAGAAAAAGATAGCCAAGCCTATTTTTTCCTCTAGAGCTCGAGCTATAACCATGTTCTTTTTGACCCCTTGGACCAATCTGAAAACATGTTTTTTTTGATCCCGATAACAGACAGACACACACCAAACATTATAACATAGATCATTATTTTCTTGAAAAAAGTCTTTTTTTGCAAAAAAATTAATTGGAAAAATTCAAAAACCGATAGTGTCATTCGATTCCCCGACCCAAAAAACCTTTGGTCAGACTTTAAGCGTTGAGTCAAGCGTGAAGTTTGATTCTTTGAGAGATTTTTCTGAGAACATGTTTTTTTGACCTTTGATCCCGACGACAAGCAAGCAAGCAAGCACACTACTTTTTTTCATATGACCCTCCCTACAGTCGAGGGAATAAAAGAATTATTTACTTACAAGGATTATCGACGACTATTTCCACGTAGATTCAAACGACGACCACCACGTGCACATGAACATGATCAACGAAAATATCGTTAATGAAATAGAAGACATTCAAATAAACACATCGGCGGGCCACCAGCAGGACAAGGTGGGGCAGTTGCCCCACCCAAAAGTTTTGGAATAATCAATAATTTGACAAAAATTGAGTCCTAAAACGATTTTTCTTAGCGTTTGCCCCACTAAAATTTATTCTTGCCCACCTAAAATTTTGTTGCTGGCCCGCCGATGAATAAACATATATAAATTGTCGTTAATTTTGTTGTCTTCTTCTTTTCCGATTAATTTATTTGTTTTTTTCTCTATTTGACATACATGGAAAATCGTTATATATTTCCATTTTCTTCTGTTTTCCTTTATCTTATCCTCATTTTCTATCTCTATCTAACTAGTCACATAATGTGACTCACATTATTTGTTATTTTCCTTTTCTTTTCATGATGAAGCATTAACATTTGTTCTATTCCTACATATGAAACATATTCTTTCATGAGGGGGAGAATGTTAGGGAGATATCGCACTATGACGACATACTCTCACTCTCGTTGATATTCTCCCTCTACCTTTGTTGTTCTCTCTCTCTCTCTATTTATATATATATATATATATATATATATAACCAAACATCACGTATAAAGTTGGTTGGAAAATAAACATCGGTAGACGAACACATCGTTCAAGCTCTAACATTGTGTCAAACAGAATAATACGTAACTAATTTTTATTTGATTAATGTTTTTTAAAAATATTATGTCACAAAGATATAATAGCAATTGTCATATTCTATCGCCTATTGAACCTTTTTTCTTCATAAAAAATATAATGTTTTGAATCATTCAATAATAATAAAAAAAACTTTTTATTACTTTTAATATTCATTTACGAATAAATAAAGGTCGATGATGAGATTTGCTTAACCCTCGCCTGAATACAATCTACTCAATATCAATTGCTTCTCATTAAATTTTATATTTGAAACTATTGCTGAACAGATACATGCATACAAGAAATCTATAAATTATTGAAAGAGCTGGTCTTTTTTATTATAAGAAGGTCGTCTATAACAATAATATTTAGTTTTTTTGTGCACATGTGTTTGTTCAGCGAGAGTTCTCTATATCGAATTTGATAAGAAGCGATAGATAATGAGTAGATCATATTGAGTCGAGGGTTATATGAGTCGGAATAACGAGCGTTATTTGTATTTAGAAGATAAAAAATGTTTTCTTTATTAGTATATCATTTTTATATAGTCATTTTGAGTTAAAAATAAAATAAAAAGGTTGACAAATATTTTTTTCGATAAAAAAGAAACCCATTCTTCAAAAGATTATGTTGAAGAATGAGTAACTAATGATTAATATAACACATATTCAAATATTCAATCTTGAAGAAATATTTAGTTATTATAGTTAAATCATTTTTAGAGTAACTTTATTTGATTAGTGAAAAAAAAAGTTTTTAATTAACAATATGTTCTATTAATTTCTTCATTTATAATTTCTCTTAAAGAAAAGTTATTAAGATTAGTAATACATTGTTATATATGAAATATTTCAAAAGATTTTGTAAATGAAAAATATTAATTACTTTTAAGTGAGCCAAATGAATTTCATAATTATTGAAAAGTTTAATCCAATGTTTAAAGTAACATTAAATGAAACTCTTAACAAAGTTCATGGAAATTATATAATTTGTTCGAAATCTCTTCTTAATTTTTAAATTTCGATTTTTAAATAACAATTTATTATTAATTAGATTTCTAAACAAAAAAAACATCATTTTACATAATGATAAACAATATCAAAATATATTCTTTTAACCGTAAAATATAGGAGAGAAGATTTTTTTAAATTTAATAGATACAAACACTCACGAACATCGCCTTTGAATTACTTATTAAAGAGAACTCTGATATTTTGTATCTACGAATATTTACAAAAATCTGCGAACAGTCACGAACATTGCATTAACTATTTCATTTACATTTAATTCGATGTTATTGTCCTAGCCAAAGTATTTGTCCTTGGAAATATATACTTTTAAAAAATCGATTTCATTTGAGTAGTCATACATTAATAATACTAACATCAATTTTAACGGCCAGAAAAAGTCAATTTTCTAAAAGTATGTATTTTCAAGAATAAACCCTTTGACTAGGACAATAACGTCGAATTAAATGCAAATAACTAATGTTTATACATTTTTGAAGTAAATAATACAGTGTTCGTGGCTATTCGCAGATACAAATTACCAGAGTTCTCTTTAATAGGTAGTTTAAAAGCTATGTTCGTGAGCATAAATCTGTAAGTTCTATCTATTGGTATATAAAAGTCTAAACTATCTCTCTCCTTTTACAGTGTTTGTAGATGTTCGCGTATTTTACAGATACCCTGAAATTAGATTTCCATAATCATAACAAGATTTTCTAATATATAAACGGTATTAATTATCATTGTTCTTAATTTCTTTCTTTTAATGATAAAGAAAAAAAAGAATTCTGTTCTTCTAATTTGGTTTATTTAACGTTAGAATAATCATTCTTTTTTCTCTTCGCTTTATTACTCTCAAAAAAAAAAATTATTGTAATTATGTTTAGTTCATCAGTGGCTTCACAACATATTTTCACTTTAATTACAAGTTTGATTTTATATTTTTATATCAGTAGACGATAGATTGTTGTTTGTTTAACACAATATAAAAGTATGTGTTTAGTTATATATTTGATGAATAAAGTTAGATATGGTGAGAGTTCATAGATAGAAATCGTGTCACATCTTATCATTATTTTCTTTCATATTCTGAAAATAAATTTGATATTATTACATCTTTCTCTCTTTTCTATATTTCTTCATTAGTAGACATGATCTAAATACATTTTCTTTTCTGTTTGTTACTTTATGTCGCAAAAATTATCTTTACATACCAATTGACGGAAATCACCAGTCTAAACTAATTAGTAGCTGTTACATCCTGACCTCTATATTATATACTTTTCTATTTCTGTCGTGATGTTATCGTTTTCCTTTTCTCTTTTGTTAGTCTTCATGTAATATAATCTTGTTGATAAATAAAACAGATGCTATGCTTTATGCACATGAACTCGAACGTCTTTAATTTTAAGTGTAAATAAAGTATTAACAGTGGTGACAGCGGTTTAAAAGAAGCAAATTATTTCTTCTTTTAATTTCATCAACGATTATAATTTCTTAAAGAAGGAATCCTTCTTAATTAGGAGTTGATTCTGTCCTACATATCCAACGACGAAGGTTAATTTATAGTTATGACTAAGGATGACTCACCATCGAATCCAAACGAGGACACAAAGATAAAAGAAAAATCGATGAAATCAGATCTTACAACACAAGCACGACAAATAAGTACACCAAAAGAAGCAGTACGTCGACATGTTCGAATTATGGCAGAAGAAGAGCATATGATAACAATAACAACAAAAAAATATATAAGGACAAGAAAAAAAAAATAATAATAACAGCAGGAACGTTAACGACGAAATTTCTTTTGATAATAAAAATAACTTTGTTTGTTGAATATGTTCATTGGTAGTTGATGTTCTGCTTCAGTTTCACTTGCTCGATCTTTCAATCCAATTTTTAATTCATCACCTTCATCCTTAATATGCGTAAAATCAATATTATACAAATGAAGAATTCGTCTCATGATTGGCATTTTAAATCGAGAATACCATTTGCGTCTAATTGAATAATGATAACGTCGTTTTTTCTGTACCATACTTCTTTGCTTATTTTTCTTTTTGCGGTACTGTTCAGATCGTTGTTGATGAGTTCTACGTCGTTTTGTTGGTATTGGTTCCTCTTCATCACTTACGTCGACAATTAATTCATTATCATTTAATTGTTGTTCATCATTTAAATCATTTAATTGTTGTTCATCATTACCACGTGATAATTCATCATCTGAAATGTCCACTAAATCATATTGTAATGCTTCAGCTAATTCTTCAGTTGACGTTTCAATCACTGCAGGAACAACACCACCACCATTAGCTGTAACATCATTGTCATTTGCATCTTTCGCTTCGATGAGTTGGCATAGATAAATTTCTTCATCTGATAAATCTGGATCTCTTCCACTCAACAATCTTGAAAATTTTCCCATATCAATATTCTTGTTCTTGTTCTTTTTCTTGTGTGGTTTTGGTAATGGTGGTAATTCAGTCGGTTGGAATGCCATAAATACTTCATTAATTCTTCGATCTTTTATCATTGTAAAAGACCATTGTTCTAATATTGGTCTTGTAAGAAATACCACTATCGTTACATCTTCCATGGCATATTCGATCATTTTCTGTTGAGTATAATATGATAATGATGAGCTTGTTGACGTCAAACTTTGTGCCCAATGGCTCATTGTACGTTCTTTTTTAATAACCAATCCACTTGCATAAAAAAGAGCCTTCTGTAGCGACCATAATTCACTTGGTTTATATGGACTTGCAGGATGACATAAACATGCAGGTTGTGCACTAACTTGTTGATCATTTTTAACAGTAGCATACAGAAAAGCTTGAGGAGAATGCTATCTCGTGATTTAAGAAAAGTAAAAATTTTTTTTTTTTTTTGAGAATTTTATCAATAATAATTCCGTATAACTAAATCGTTCGAAAACATATGATAACATATTTTAGTGGTGGCCTGTATTTCTACAAGACCTATTAATGGGTATGCCATTCTAGTAAGTGATATATTCATCTAACAATGGAGATGTTTCTATAGTAACTTAAATCGATTAGACCTATTTAGATCAAATGAAAGATTTCACCGACAAACTAAACATATTTTAAATATTACAGGTTGTTGATTTCCTTAGACAAAGATATTTAAATTTTAAGGACTGTGAAATTTTAATATAGAAATGAACGAGGAAAGGTTTTCTTCACTATTGTAAGAACAAAATATATTGTTGTTGAGCCGATTATAGGATTTGTAAGATTTTTCTTTTATATAGCCCGAACAACACTAGGTTTTGTTCTTACAACAATGAAGAAAACTTTTCCTCATTCATTTCTATACTTATATTTCGCATAGTTTAAAATTTAAATATCTCTCTCTGGGAAAGCCAACAGCCAATAATATTTTAAATTTGTTAGTTTGTCGGTGAGAGCTTTAATTTGGCCAGAATATATCAAAACAATTTACGTTACAATACAAACATTTCCATCGTAAGATACATTACTCTATTCGTCGTAATATTGAACTTCTCCAATCAATAATTGACGAAAATTAGTCTAAATCGATTTGTCTTGGATTTCATTCGATAAATCTGAGTATAATGATAACCAACTACCAAATGTATAAAGAGTAATGTCTTTTTAAGAATTTTCCCAATAAATAAAAGATTAATTTTTTTTTCTTCAGTTGACAATTTCGTTTTTGTTTGAAGAATAATCATTTTCATAGGTTTAAACTTTCTAATTTTATATCAATCTTATTAAATTCACGAAAAAGCTAATCTTGTAAATCTCTAGTTTTAATACTTTTATCTCCAAATTTGATTATGCTTATGATGCATGTTGAAAAATGAAGTTTCTATTTTCTTCACTGAATAAAATCGTATTTTTTCGAAGATCAATATCATAACAGTTCGTGATAAAAACTCAAAGAAAATCTACGATTCTCCAATTTTGAATTTTAAGACATATTATTACACTCTTATGTTCTCTTCTTCTTCTTCTTTATAACTATATCATTATCCCAGATTTCTTTATATTGCAACTAATTCTACAGATCATCTAAAAAGGTCTACGATTCTATTTATTATGTTATATACTACATGTCTATTGATTTTCTTTTACATGTATGAATTGTATTCATGTGAAATAAACACATATCAACTTATTCGAAAGAGATTTAAAAACTGAGTAAAATGATGAAGTTTTTATTCAATCGACATGAAATAAAAATTTTTGAACAAGTTAATATAATGCTTTTGACTAATAAACTGTGTAGTTTAACTATTTTTTTTAGAAAAACGGTGCAAATATTAGTATATGGGCTTGTAAGTTATAGAGTCACTAATACAGTATAGCATTATCCGGAACAATTGAATATCATTTGAAATAGATTTTAGTAAAACATAAAAGGAAAAAAACCTAGAACTTGATATGGTTCAGCACACTCTAACGAGTTCTAATAGGTCTTAGAACAAATTTATATAAGGGTAGTTTCACTCAGCAGAACTCTTTTCTGTTTATTAAAATTCATTATGATCTAAAGATGCTGAAATATGAGTTTTCTTTTTTTGATGATATTTTTTTGATTTTAGTAGGTCAAGATGAATATTGATCAATTTAGAAATTCTTGAAATACCATAAGTTCAAATTTATTTTTTAAATCCTAATAATTTTCTTTTATCAAGACTACAATGATAAACTATAATTGCTTTGTTTTAGACAAGTTTTTCTTTTCTTTTAATCATGCGTGCCTTTCTAAAAGTTGGTTTGGCATTTTCATTGTTTATTATACTGGTAACAATTGTTGCTATTGTTGTTGGTGTTTATCTTTCACAAAAAGCCAATGACATTTTGTTATCATGTAAACTTATATATTTATTTATATTTTTGTCTATTCAAATTTATTTATTTATTAGATGAAACAACAAGAGAAGGAAACATATCAAATACGTTAACAACAAGAAACGGTATTTCTAGAATTTATGAAAAATAAACAGAACACTAGTTTTTCTATTCTGGTATCCTATTGCTTTAGAAATGAAAACATTCATATTTTTGTTTGATTAAACCGAGTTTCTTTTTTGTAATTTTAAATCAAAGCGTCCTTTTCCTGATAAAATATTTATATATTGCCTATTTAACATTATAAACATGAAAGTTTTTTGCTCTTATGAAGGTCTTTTGCAAAAAATTCTAGTCTTAAAAACTTTGATCGACAAGAGATATACCCACCATTCAGAAATTGGAAATTCAAGGAATTCAAGGAATTCAAGATTTGGAGCTCCGACATTTGGATTTTATGCATCAGTCTTCATAGCACCCTCAGTTGGGTTGTGTCTATCAGTGTTTCAAGCACCCTCATTGTAGAATTTCTTGAATTCCACTTGAATTGCTATTGAATTTCCAATTTCTGGATGGTGGGTTCTGCTGTTAATTGAGTAAGATATGATCGAACGCACAAATATATATAGTGAAGTGTAAAAAAATTTGCTGTTAGTATCCGATTTACTGAGAAAGCATAGGAATTGGACGGAAAGACTAATTGTATAAAGAGAACTATAGATCATGATTATCTGTTCACTTTTATGATCAACTCTTATCAGAGCTTATTGATATGCCATTAGCTATCATGGACAAAGATCATTGCTAATTATATAGTTTCTACGGTTTAATAATAGTCATATCCTAGATACTGTAAGATAATCATCCGATTCATCGATAGTATAATTAGTGCTCAAACGACAACACTCTTCAATCTATATATAGATCCTTTTCAGAAATCTCGCTTACACTAATTTCTGTAGTATTGCTTGGATTATCGAGGAACGTTTCGGAGCAATCTGTCCCTACACTCACAAAATAGGACTCGAGCAAGTGTACGTGTACATCAAGTATTACTTTTATACTTTACTCTATATATATTTAATAGAATTTTCGTTTCTATTTTAATTTGTTTCATAGTTAAACTTGCATAAGTTTGAACTGAAGATAGATCTATGTGCTATACTAGTTATATTGAAATACACTAAGTTTTGATTTAGATCATTGTATAATCATTATAAGATATAATCAACATTGATCTACTTGTGACTTAAAAAAACTTAATCAAAAAAACTATCAAAATGAAGTAAATTTCTTTTATAAGATAATAGCTCTTGTTTGAGATCACAATTTTCTGAGAAAAGTAAAGATTCATCCCAGGTTCAAAAATCCAATGTTGGACTCAATCGGATCTTATAGAATCCAATCATCCGACAGAATCCTATAGGATTTCTGATGACGAAATTGCATCGGATTCCGTCGGGTAAATGGCAATTGCTACAAATTTTATAAGCGCTCTTTTAAGCAATACTAGATCATGTTTTTCAGACCTATTGGATCAGATTATCGGAAACTGTAGGAACTCATGTAGGATCTGATAGGATCCAATATCGGATTGATCGACCTGGGATTTTATTTAAAATGGATGAAAATCAATAAAAAGTGTAAGATCAGAAATATTTCTGTTCAGGTATGAAAAAAATTCATCTAAATACAAGGCTACTTTCAAACTTACAGCGTATGAAATAAGACATTCTCTATGGATGTCTATTGACTAGAAAAAAGATTTAAGAAATATCGAAACATCTCATAAAGAATCAATCTGTTAGTAATTAAATTATTTTTCTTAATTCGTCAACGCTTATGATCATTTATCGCGCAATGTGATATTTTAAGTAGTGAGTAATGTCCGTAGTACTTCATTACATTCTTATTATGTTTTATTATAAGTTTCAATCTATTTTCAATATCCAAAATCTAAATGTAATTTGGTTAACTGATTCACGAAAATATTCATTAGAGAATTTTAATAGAATTCAATAATATTTAGTTGATAGATTAATTCTTTAGAGATAATATTTACTCAACAATTCTTCATATAAAAGATCATCTATAGATTTTTTTTTGGGCGAGCCAGAATTGAACTCGGAAAAAACTCATTCACGCTATAGCAGATAAATAACGGGAAAAGAGCTCGGGTTGGAAACGATGCGGAGAAAAAGTAAAATATCGTGTTGTATCTTATATGTATACGAATAAACAGATTTCTGTGTGATCAAGAGATATTTTCTAATGTCATTCTTATTAATCATTAAAAGTAAATAAAAACACACAATAAAGATGTAGTACAAATTAGTCTTTTGACAATGCGAATATAGCTTTTTTTCTTCGATCTTTAGTGTTTCTTTTTCGATTAGTTGTGGAATTGTCGGAACTCCTCAAATCATCATAAGACCTGTTGTATGGACACATGAATATTCTTTAAAACCAAATTTACAAGAACAGAATATTGGAGGTAACATGTTAGAATAATTTAAGATTCGTGCAGATCCTAACCAATACTTGGAATGATCAGAGGAAGACCAATTCATATAATGAAGATGATTAACTCAAGTACGAGTATCTATATGAGATTATTTCGAAGGTACTACAAATGTAAATGAATCCAATTGTAATATTTCGTTCCTATTAACTTTACTCATCCAATCATAAGCCTTCAAATCGAGAGCAATATTAATAACTAAATGTGTTTGAAAAGGTTGTTGTATGGTGTTCATCGACCAATCGATTAATATTTTTTCTGGAACTTGTAAGAATGAAGCAAGTGGTAATTTATTTCGCATAGTAAAATGTTGCTTTATGCGACTATTCAAACTTTCTAATCCATTGTTCGTAGATGGAATAAATGGAATAGCTCCTTCGTACCAATAATGTAAATCTGATAATCATTGTTCATTAAAATATTGTGAAAATTCACGGAGATCTTCATCAGCAGCCCATTTTTGTAATAATAATTTTGCACCAATAGAAAAAGGCATGATTATTAAATATCAATTTTGAATCCTTAATGTCTTTCTCCCCCACAAGAAATTTTTGCTTACTTTTGATAAGCGTTCGATGCTTCCGAATATTCTTTATAACATGCGCTCAACACATGAGTCTTCTACATGTCGGTAATTCACTTGCACTAGAAAAACTAATAAATTTTTGACTAGTATAGTTATAGGAGTGCTTACACAGCTGCTGTTAAACCAGGAGCTCCATCACCTATGATGACATTTATTGTATAAGATTGGTTATACATTGCTGCTTCATCAGTAGAAATAAAACATAAACTCATAGGAAAAAAATGTCGATTAACATCCGATATCTCAAATAGCAACAATGGTAGTTCACATGAGATTATTTTATACGTGCAATCGATAGAAAGAATAGATGATCATTTATATATTGACAGAAGTTGAGGAGTTGTGATGCAAATAAAAAGATTATTTATGTCGATCACATTAAAATATGGAACAAATAGCTAATAAAATAAAAAAAACTAAAAGATTTCCTAACAAATCAAACCAGTTTACTTAATGTATTTTGTCTGAAGCTGGATATGGCGTGCTGTGGGAACACCATTCTTTTAAATCATCATTAGATGTTATACCGGCACGATTCTTTTTTTTTCATATTCCACAATGTGTTGTATTTTTATTCCAATCGAAATATCAGGATGTAACACCTCCATCGTTTTCCGAATTTGACCAACACTTAAACCATTCAGAGCAAGATCACGAATAATTGAACGAATTTCTACTGATACAATTGTATTTTCAATCGATTCATGCTCGTGATGTTGAGAAGAAAATACTTGATAAATACCATCATGATAAACTTTTGCCTTCACTTGATATTGACATTTTGTAAACCTTCTATATTGTGAACATCTGAATGTAATTGTGTCATAATTTTTGAAATGTTCTTTACGATACACGCTAATATTATGATACTTTGCCAAAGATATTAAATCATTTTCAGTTGAAACATTTTCGTTCATGTTACTCCATAATCGACCCATTCTTTCACGATCTTAGTTATTTTTAAATGGTTCACACAAGTTATATGTGTACAATGGAATACAGAATCACAAGAAGCTCTTGTATACAATAGTTCACCCTCATTCTTTCGTAAACATACATTATGTCAGCGTATGACTCATTGTTTCCATCAAATATGCTTGTCTATATAACCATATGTGTACGTAGTATATAGAAAAAGAAACGAGCTCTTTACCTGTTTTTTCATTATTTTAGCGTTAATGAGTTTTCTCCGAGCTCATTTCCATTTTTTCCTGTTTTTTTTAGACATAATATGATAGTTCAAAGAAATGTGATACTTATTTGATGAGCGACTACATTAGTGACAAACTAGTTTCTAGTAATGAAAATGTTTTTTTTTTAAAATAATTAAAAATATATAAAATGTTTTTCATAATCTTATCTTATATTGGAGTTAAAAAACGTTTTCAAAAATCAACAAAAAGACTTTTTACAAATATTCATAATCTTTTCATTAATTTTTTCAAATGAATAATAAATATATTTATGATTGTAATACTATTTTTGTTTCAGACAAAAACAGAGTTTTAGGATTTATATACTACATTGAATAAAAAATATTGATTTCTATTAGATACGATTTTTCTTTAAAAAATTATGTTAGAAATTTTATGTTATATATGATTTCATATTTTACTTAATTTACTTTCGAGAGATAATACTGAGTTTATAACTATAGCTTTTCTTGATTACTCTTCGTAGAATTATCAGTGGAGATTTAAAGATATATTTAATAAATAATATAACATTCGCTTTCTACTATCAAAAAGAAAAGACGAGCGATTTGATAAAATAAATTCATTTTTTGCATTATGTTTTCATGAATGAATATTGTATACATTTACATTTAATTTTTTTATATTTTATAGTTGATTCAACAAGTATTGTAACTAATACAATTACAAGTATGATGAACACTTTAACTAAAACAACTACTACAACTATGACACCTGCTGGTATTACAACAACAAGATCAACAACTACCCATGACACGACCATTATGACGACAAGTAAGTTTATTTTACAATATTCAGTTCGTCGATCAATATGCTTATTAATAAGTTATCTTTCTTTCATTGAAGATTTTTCGCATTTTTAATTGCTTTTTATGTGTATATATATTTAGGTCTGACTAAAAGTTTTAGAATTCTTTAATAAAAATAAAGAGAGAAGAAGAAATTTTGGGTTTTATTTTATTAGATTTTCAAAATAGTCATTATGATCATATATACAAAATTCCAGCCTTTCTAATAGTTTGTCGAAAGGTTTTATTAAATTCTTCTTCTATACTATTTTTCAGCACCTTTGGATCAGAGACGTGCGGGGCAGTTTTTTTTTATGCTCCGCGGGGCCCGCCCGCTGAAACTCGTTAACCCGCTCCGTCAATCCCCGTGGATTATTTTTCTGAACGTTACCCGCCCCGGCCCCGCCTCGTTCAGTTTCTACCTCGTCCCGCCCGTTCCCCCGTAAACAAACCATCCAGACCACCCCGCCCGACCCGTAAATTTTTTCACGAGCCCCGCCCCGCACCCGTAAAATCCGAAGAAAATTTGATTTTATCATTTAAGCTATTTTCATTGTTTTATTTTATTCAAACCCTTAACCCTATTTTAAAAATCGATCTCAGCCCAGGAACATTCAAATGGGCTGAAATTTAGAGCATGTGTTGAGGCTGAAGTGGAAAAGCTGTGGTAAAATTTTCAGTTCAATACACTGAAATTTGACAGAGGTATCGACCAAACAAAGATCAAAAATAGCTCATTTTCATACAAGGATTTCTCGGTTCGGGTTTGGTCAATATATTTAATTTTTTTTGTTTGAAAGAGCATCTCAAGAGGCAGGGCACTATAGTCCTTCTTTTTAAAATTCATACTTTTTTTAGCGAAAAACGTAATCACAAGTTCAATGACTCAAAAAATGCGCCAAAAATGGTTGTCTAGTTACATAAATGTCTGTATATATAATAGAAAACAAAGCTTAATTAAAAGAAAATGGACTCTATGGTGTCCTGCATCTCAATGTGCTCTTTCAAACAAAAAAAATTTAAATGTATCTCCTGAGCCTGGACTAGGAAATCCTAGTATCAAAATCGAAAAGTTATACACCGAGAAAAAACGAAAAATCTTTTTCTTTTTTCAAAAACAAGCCTTGTTTTTAAGCAGTTGATTATATAAATCATCAAAATTTTTCACCAAAGAAGGGTTGTTTCGAAAAACCTATATCATTTTTGGAAGATCTAAAAACGGGCTACCTTCTTCTGCATTTGTCTCCGTTTGGAAATTTTTGACCAAAATTCGCTTTTTTTAAGGGGGAGAGGCCTAATGAATCAATTTCTTACAAAAAATATAGAAGACAGTCTATACATGGTCCTTTAAGTGATCTGTAGCTGATTGAACTAATGCAATGTCATCAATTGTCGACGGATTAATATTGATTCTTCTTTGAGTTAATATGACACCGACCGAGCTAAACGCACATTCAACTGCACCAGAAGAAGCGGGGGATACCGAAGAACAAAGAGTAATTGAAAGAAAGAAAGATATGAATAACTAGCAAGTGAGAATACAGCTAATTTGTTGGAAAGAATGAATGTATTGTTTTTTACTTTCACCACACATGTAGGAAAATGGCATCTATTGATAATCTTTTTACGGTTCTTCATTTTGCCCCGAAGAAATTCTTTATCCGGCCCCAGCCCGCGAAGTCTAGCCCCGCCCCGCCTAAGACCTGTGTTTTTTTTTGACTGTCTCATCCGACTCGGACCGCCCGTATACTGAACCATATCCGTACCCCGCCCGACACGACATATCTAAAAAAAATTATCCTCGCCTGCCCGTCGCCACGTGGCCCTGCAGTCCCCGCGGGTTAAAACCCGTGGACTGCACGTCTCTGCCTTGGATACCGCATATGTAATCATTTAGTCAATAATTACATGATGCAAGATCTAATGAACATGGTGTATGAGGCTTTATGATGAAACCTTCTTTTGTTAATTAATTAATAACATTGGAATGAATATGAAGTCGAGTATTGTCTTCAAGCAGTTTTATATCATTTGTGCTTGCTGGCTTTCTTGGTTTCCATATTTCCATGACAATAGGCTTGAGACAATTCTCAATATAATAGTTACGATCAATGCCCTTGACTTCTACGAATGATAGTATCTGATGATTCATCTTTGCCAACCCAGATTTTGTTTATTGAATTGTGAAGAATTTGTCTATAATAAATATATGTCTAATCACTTGTTATAATATCACCTAATCGTCAGGAAACAACTTTGAAATTTTACTAAATTTTCCCGGCAAAGCCTAACTTGTTGTTGCTATTGTTCATCATTCAGTTGATGGAATGCCTAATGAGATGCAATTTTTTTTATCTTTTCGACAGTCATGGATAATTCCTTCTATTGTACCATAAGAGAGAGATATCTCGACTATAATTTCATCATAAGTTGAATGTGTATCATTGTTGATACATTGTCGAACTAGTTCAATATTTTTATCTGTAAGTTCAGATACTAGATGATCAGATTGAGAAACATCATTGACATTTTCTCTTCCTTCACGAAAACGTTTGCCTATCTTGCAACTGTTGGATATGATGAAACATTAAATCCGAAAGCTGTAGCAAGTTCTTCCTGAATTGTCTCTGGTTTTATTTCCAAAATAGTATGAATTTTTTTATAGTGTCAATCGAACTTATTATCCAGTTTTTAAAATTTTTGTTTTTTGATTCGAACTAAAGTTTATCTGAAAAAATATTGTAACTAAGTCCAAATAGATTTCATATATATACGATTATAGATAAGACATTCAACTATTTATTCATATAAAAACCTCTTTCATGTTAATTGATTTATAAAATTGACCACAGCGTTCTTAGAACTTTTGGTTAGATCTAAATACAAATTATTGAGATCTATATTTACACATATTATAATTATGACATGATTAAACTTTCAAAAATCAGTACTAAAAATAGAAACTATAATATACTTAATCTGAATTGAAAGATTCAAATGAAAAAAAATTTATAAATTTATCTTTATTTCGACTAAATCATTATGTCGATCATAAAATGACAAAAATGACTACCATATGTATATTGAGACCATTTCCTATACAATATACACAAAATACTTTATAATTTTATGTGTATTTGCTTTCTCAAATTTAAACAAACAATAGATATTGATATTCGGTTACTCATTGTTGTTTCCATTTACAGTCTGTTTTTGGATTTAACTGACTTTTATTCAATTCATATTAATTGAAATGATAAGATTTCAAGAGTCGATTCAATCGAATTTAATATTATCGGATAGCATGAAATTTGAACTTCATCTTTTGCAAAAGTCTATGAAAACTATAAGGAAATTAATAATTTTCCCTAATCTTACATTGTGATCTATACATAATGAGTAAGAATAATGATTTCTTATAGAACATGTCTAATTTCTAATGTCTTATAACTACATATTTGTCTCGAATGATCGTTTTCTGGTGGTGAACATGGTGTATGATTAAGTAACTTTGATCATTACTGATAATAGAAGATCCATTTGGAGTTATCGTATATAGTTCTATGAAATTGATTGATTGTTCCGTAGAAATATTTTTTAAAAAACGTATGCGAGAAGATTTAACATATAAATATTAATCGAAATTTTGAAATATCTAATATAATAGATTAAAAACTAATGTTTATTTAAAAATTTACAGTAAAATTTTCAGAGCTTTCATCTAAATTTTTCTTCAAAGTCAGATACTATTCCCATAGATGATCTAGCTTGTCTTAATCTTTAACTCAATCAATTGTACTATTGTGTAGAATTCAAAAAAAAATGAAAAAAACAAAGAGCTAAGAAATTAATTTCTTTCACAAAATTACTAGTCTTTACTAAAACAGATAATCCATTATCAGCTATATGAACTATTATCTCTCATACTATTAAAATTCTCTTTTCTTTCAAGAAATTCTGTAAAAAATAGAGAAAACCTATGATGTAAAAAAGATATATAAAAATCTCATTATATAAATTTAAGCTTTGAATACTTACTATTTCTTTAATAGCCACTTCGTCGATGGTACAATCTCAATACAGATCAGCCTTATCTGCCAATAATCCATTATTTTGTCAAAGAAGTTTCTGTACAGTTCCAAATACCTATTTTGAAGCGATTGCAATCAATGTACACATCAATGGAAATTATACTATAGTGTCCAGTAGCACTCAAGATCTGTATGGCTATATATACAGTTACAATTTCAATCCTACTTTGATAGGTCGAAATTTACTATCAGAAAATGATGAGGGGGCAGGTAATGGACAATTCAAATTAACAATCCCGTTGCAAACTATAATAAAGTATATTTTGGTTGTAACAACATACAGCACATATGAAGTAGGACAATTCTCAGTCATTACAAGTGGTCCGGGTTTCGTTAATTTTACACGATTAAATATATCAAGTAAGAAAACGAGTTATGTGACTATAATTTTCGAATTAAACACGTCAATCGTTGATACAAGAATGTAATGAATTGTACAGAATATTGGATATTCTATTATAAAAGTAACTCAGTAAAATATTTCAAATCGAGAACTCGAAGTGCCATTTTCCGATGAGTCGGAGGAATCGATGATGAGTAAGTCAGAAGACATTGATAATGCAAAATCGAGGCGTCGAAATACTCCTCAAAGGGCCAGTTGGAATTGTCAGCGTTAGAATCAAAAAGAGATGAATGTAGAACAAATAACATAAGCGCAAAAGTAGATATATTTTTATACCTAATCATCTTAAAAAAAATCAAACAAAAGATTACTTAAAAATAATCTATAATATAGATGAAATTTTAATTCTCATCGTTCACTTAGATAGAGAAATTTGACTAAGTTATCGCACTTTTTATTATAATAGTTCAAGATTTCGATGAAAAAAATAAGAAAGAATATTGTATCTTGTTTTATATGACAGAATTTTTATTATATTTCTTTCATAATATAGTAGTATAAGTAGCGATTCACTTAAATAGATATAAGTGGATTAAAATTATACTTTCTTGTTTAATAATTATATTTATTATTTGAATGGATAAACACTTAAGAATATTCTAAAAAGCATAAAATACATTAAAAATGATAGAATCCAAAAAAAAAAGATTGAGAAATTTATTGACTATTCGAATCGAATGAAATATACATTGACTTGATATGAATCATATTGAACTAGAATATTTGTGAATGTCTTTTATTTTCAGTTCAATATACTTTTTAAATCAGTTAGAATAGTTTTTAACAGCATTCTATATATTAAAAAATGCCAAAATTTTGTTTCTACTTTAGAACACTTCGTAAATTCTAAGTACATATTCTTTATGATTTTTTTTCTGACTAGCTGATACATCTGGATTTGATGTGCGATCAAAATACGAATCAGCTTTGACTTCCACCAGTCCATTGTATTGTCAAGCAAATTCATGTGGAACACCAAGATATTATTATCAAGCTATTCAAATCAATGTATCTACATTAGCTTATCATAGAATTTTATGTAATAGTACCATGGATACAGTTGGGTATATATATAATACTAGTTTCAGTCTCAATTCTTGGCAAAATTACCTATCAACTAATGATCAGAGTGGCACCAATTCACAATTCGCGTTTGGTATTATGTTACAAAGTGCAATAAAGTATATTTTACTCGTAACAACACGTAATCGAGATGTGACAGGACCATTCTCAATTACTATCGACGGGCCAGGACCTGTTACTTTCAGTGTTGGATAAAAACAATACTATTTATGAATTGATATTAAAAAACTAACTTTAAATTTTTCAAATTCTCTTACAATTAAATGAAAAATACTTTTCTGCTTATAAATCTTAAGAAAATTCTTACCGCAATTATTTAATTTTCCTAAACAGTCTTAACACTTTTTCTAATTCTGCATTGCTAAAATGTCGCCTTTTTCAATCTACTCTTATTGCTTTTCTATGTTTTTTGGCTTATCTCATTCACCTTTGATATTTATATTTTATTTGCTATTTTGTTTTGAATGAATACTTAAAAAGAAAACGGTATAAAAGTAAATAAGGTCTTTAATAAAAAAAACTAACTCTAGTTGATCATTTATTGCTTCAGTTGAATTGATTTATTTTAAAATGCAGATTCTGTTGTTCTCGTCTGATGATGGTATCTGTGTAAAAGATACTGAAATATCACGTGGTGTATTAATAGATTTAGCTGTTTCGTTTAATTTTATATTGTTTTATACAATTGTTCATACCAGTTTATTTTGCTAGAAGTATTGTTCGATAAATTTAGATTGATTGAAATCATATCGTGTAATCGAAACTATTTTACTGATGAATCTTCTGCCATTGAATAGTTAAAATGTCGATAGACTTCCAGTAGTTGAAATTTATCTGAGATCTTAAAGATATGTGTGTGATAAGATAATATTTTCGAGAGTTCAAAACTGGAGCAGAATAAAGAAAAAAGAATATATGTTGAAGATTCGATCATTCGTCATGTACATTTTTAGCTTTTTGCGGCCTTCTTGAAGAGTTCAGTCTGGCGAAGAACAGCAGTAGAATTAATTCATGTCAAAAAATATGTTAAATTCCTACAATAATCGTCATGGCATAGAAATATATCAATAGATGATCTACAGGATGTTTTATAATGTTTACCTTTCCTTCTAGCAACTTCATTTGTAAAAGATATTACAAGTTATTATGTACCAAATTAAAGTCCATTAAAAACTACATCTATGGATGTAATTAATAAAACATATAACAATTATTGGCAATTAAAATTACTGCAATGTTTTAAATCATAAGCCAAAATTAGATCGCATTTTACGACTTTCATTCTTCATATACAATTTGCTAGAAAAATAAATTGAAAGAGCACGTTTGTAGATCTAGTTTTTGATAAAGATCATGAACCTACTATTAGTTTTTATGAAACTGTACATGAAATGTATAGTCTATTAATTACATCCATAAGTCCAGTTATTAATGGACTTTAATTTGAAATATACTACTTTATAATATCGTTTACAAATAAAGTTGCTAGAGGAGTCGCACAGTTATGTAACGCTGTATATAAATCACTTTCGGATGACATTTTTGTATCAACATTGTGATATGTAGTTCTTGGCAGATCCTTCTTTTTTTTTAGAGATAAATGTAAATTTGTTTACTATTTATCTGCTTTCTTCATTCATTGTTATCTGTCTCTCGCTTCGTGTGCACACAGGTGTCCACAAAGGTCTTTTTTTTTCTTTCCTATGTATTATTAATAAAGACCTATAACAGATAAGTTAAAAGTAATTTGTACTACTCTCGCAACATCTCGTTATAAAGAATCAACTATCGATAGCAGTTATTTTTTGGCTAATCCTTGATAGAAAAGAGCTCGAGATTTGTGCCTTTCGCTGCTGAATAGTCAAGACAAGAATTGTAAATAATAAACAAGATTTGAAAGGATACGTTGCCAGGAACGCATATACATTCAATTTTTTCAATGTTAAATAGTGAGACAGATATACAGGAACTATTTTAGAATCCTGCAAGTCTCTACTTATTTCAGTTCTACATTCATAAACATTCTTCACAAAATTACTTTTCTCAGTTTGCCTATCTCGAAGAACTCCAAAAACATTTCCAACGTTTGTGATCTACCATGCTATACATCGTCATATAAGTCTTTGCTCTTCAAGTGATAGAAACTTCAGCTATGGCATTTTTAAAAAGGTCACTTTTTTCATTTAAGCCTGTGAAGATGCGATTTTTCAAAGAAATTTGATTTCTTCGCTCATCTTAACTGGAAATAAAATTGGATATATGAAATACAAGCTTGATGGTTTTAAAATAAATAACCTATCTCATTTTATTAAGGCTATCTGTCAAAAATTGACCTCAGCTCAGATACACTCAAATCGCATAACATTTTCAGGGTGTATAAGGACTTCAGTGGAGAAGCTTCAGATCTCTATGTCCACATTTATTTCATATATTTAATTTTTTTTTGATCGACAGAGTATGCCAGGATACAACGCCTACTAGAGCTCTTTTTTAAAATTCTTACTTTGTTAGCGGAGACAAGAGCTAACAAATTCAATACACAATATTTCGTAGAGACATATAGACATTTGGGACAGCGTCCAATTCTGAATAAAATAGCCGGTTTGCTTTTTTTAAAAACATTCCTTCTTATTTTTCCTAATTTTTTTCTCTTGTTATTAAAAGGAGTATCGAAAACTGAACTAAATAGTGTATCTCTTAAATCTTGTCCGTAGCTTTTGAATCAAATAAATGCATCAACATTTCTGAAGATATCTGTCCGTGAAAAAATAACTATTTTGCATAAAAGATTACTCGACAGAGAAAACTGACGAAAATAGACATCATATATCATTGGGTTCAGTTTTTGATACTCTTCTTAAATGCATATAATAAAATACTCCAAGAGTTTTTCAAATTTTTATTGAATACAACTCGCGAACTCTACATCTTCCTAAACTTTATTTCAATTTCTATGAAGGGTACCCCCCTCTTTTTTCATGATTTTTAGATCTCAAGAACGGCAAGTCCAATTGAGCTGAAATTTTTACCACAAATAGAGAACCTAAATTGATGAGACACGTGTTCGAGGAAAAAATTTTCAAAAGGGGTCTTCTTGCATTTTTTTGGAAAACTACTGGTTTTCCATAAGGTCTCATTGTGCCACCGGTTTTCCCCATCAAACTTCGTCCGATTGAGCTGAAATTTTTTTTGAGCTCACCTACGGCTGTATCTCAGAGATATTTTTCAGCTTTTTTCAAAAGCTCGCTTTCTTTTTTTTTTTAACAAAAATACGAAAACGATCTCGAAAAAACCGACAAGCCGATCTCGAAAACCCCATAAAGTCGAACGGAATGGTAGGAAACGAAAACGGCCGATTTTACCTCTGGAGAATATATCCAAGTATCTCTGTTAAAAATTCAGCTCGATCGGACAAAGTTAAAGGGGGGTTAACAGTGGCACAGTAGTGTAACCTGGGTGAAAAGTCAGTTTTTGAGAAAAATGAAAAATAAGTTCGGGAACGGTCTGATTTTTTTCCAACATTTTTATGAACAACTTTTCATGCAGAATCCACTGAGCACATAAAAAAAAGTTTTTGAATAATTTTTTTTGGGTGACAGCTTCCCATGGTCTTCTAATAGCAGCGAAACAGAGGGTTAAATTGAGGTCATTCAAACGGCGATTGAAATACCAAAAGATGATCTATCTACAGCGCACATAAACAAAAAAAATTTTTCTAAAGTTCGACAAAAAAAAGAGGGGGGGGTACCCTTAAATACAGCTTGCGAACTCTACGTCTTCAAAACTTTGTTCAATTACCATTATTTATTGAAACTTTTTTTCAAATTAACTAGAAATAATACTCGTTGAAAACTATGTTTAATTTTGCCTAAAACTCAATTTTGTCTGACACATATATATATAGCTGTACTTATTAGGCAAGCAACCATCGATCAACAACGAACAGAAGCTAATACACAGCATAATCAAACACAATACCAGTCAAAACTCCCAGATTATGAAAAAATAATAGAAGATCAGAAGATAATGTTTCTTTTCCATTCTGAAGACCGAATCGGAAACGAGTTAGTACCAATTAATTATACAAAATAAAAAAAATGATTTATTTATGAATATTATTGAAAGTCGTCAAAAAATAATACAAAAACGTTTCCAATTCGATGATGACTTTAACAAGACATTCATTATCCATCAAAATGATATTAATGATGACGAAGATCAAAACGATGGTTATGACGATCACAGTTAAGAGTTGATCAAAATAATATCCAATGACGATTCTGTTCTTCTCCATTTATGCTCACAAAAATGATCTATCCTCCCCAACTGAAAAAACATTGTGCTTCATCATACTTAATATCCCACCTTAATTACAAATTTCCTCCTTTATTAAAATATATTAACGCATTTTACACTCAATTCATATACTAGTGGCGTAACCACCAGGGGGGGGGGCGAAGGCACGGGGATGCAATGCCCTCCCTGTAAGTTTTTTCCGAAAGTGAATATTTTTTTTAAGATTCTCTACTTATGTTATATATATCATACGCATATCCACTATTGCTGTTTAACACTGGTTAAAAGGGCAAACGTATAGTGTGAAATGTGAAAGAAGTTGCTATTTCTCAAATACAAAACCATTCTAAATTATTTAGAATCAATCGCAGAGCTGGAAGAATCCAATATACAAATATTCGTCTACATTCATTTAACACATTGGGCACGATTCAATTTTCTCGTGAAATTTCTACAAGATGTCATTTTCATGAATAATTCACTTCGAATAAATGCATCTGATGATCCATTCGTCATCTTCTACTGATTATTGATCCCTCTCTCTCTTGTATTATCGCATAATGGTTCATTTTTAGCAAAGAAATAATATTACCTGAGTCAGTTTTTCGTTCTTTCCATGTTATACATGACACATGTGAGAAGAAGGAGGAAAATTCCACACTTTTCTCCGTTCTTCGTATCTACTTTTCGTTTGACTATATAAAGACGAATGAATTTAGAGAACCGTAAAGATGTCGTTCGAAGGAACCGATTCAGAAGAAAGCACCAGCTCACTCAATGAAGTGAGTTCTTTAGATGATGATTTTGATGGAATGCATCTGGAATCTGAAAGTTCCGATGAAGAAATGGCTGTTGACGAGGTGAATTCAAGCGATTGGTACGAAATAGAACCGGAACCTGATGCAGAATTCGTGGAAGATTATGGACTTGTCGAAGAAGTAGTTTCTGCTTCAGAAGACAACACAATCAATCCTATCGATTGCTATCGCCATTTCATTACGGACGAAATTATTGATCTTATGGTTCGTGAAACCAATCGCTATGCGGAGCAATATTTACAAACTCATGAGATTAGCAGACGATCGAAATTTCGTCAATGGAAATCAACCAACAATCAAGAGATGTGGAAGTTCTTTGGAATCATTATTGAGATGGGATTGGAACAAATGCCCAAACTGAAATACTATTGGAGCAGTAGTCAATTGTACCGATTAGATATTATAAGAAATTCCATGTCGAGGGAGAGGTTTGAATTACTCCTGAAGTTTTGACATTTCACGAACAACAATAACAAGAATTCGGACCAAGACAAGCTATTCAAGGTGAGGCCGCTCTTAGATTTGCTCAAAGAGAGGTTTACATCAGTCTATATGCCTGGCTCAGTTGTTAGTATCGATGAAAGTATGGTACCATGGCGAGGTAGACTTTCGTTCAAACAATACATCCCTGGAAAAGCACATAAATACGGCGTGAAGATATACAAGCTAGCGGCTGTCAATGGATACAACTGGAGCTACATGATCTATACTGGTCAACAAGATCCTATGGCAGGTCTTGAACATGTTGAATCAGTCGTGATAAATCTATTGAATGGTCTTTCGGGATGTTATCAAACCGTGGTGGCTGACAACTTCTTTACTAGTATTTCTTTAGCAAAACGTTTGTTGGAAAAGGAAACGTATCTTATCGGAACAATGAGGAGTAATCGTGCTGGATCAGGGCATGATGTTGTTCAGAAGAAGCTCAAGCGTGGTGAAGTTTATGGGCAGCAGAACGAAATTAGTATAAAACTGATCAAGTGGAAAGATAAAAGAGACATTCTGATGATATCTACTAAACTATCCCATTCAGCAACTGTGGTGAATACTGGAAAAATCAATAAACTGAATGAACGCATCGTGAAGCCGCAGGTTGTTCTCGATTACAATGAAGGCAGACAAGGTACTGACTTATCAGATCAACTATCAACATACCATACATGTCTAAGACGGTCAGTAAAATGGTATAGAAAGGTGGTATTCGAGTTGATATTTGGAACTGCAGTAGTTAACAGTTATTTGATTTACAAGGAAATTTATGCATCAAGCAACATACAGATCATACAGTTCCGTGAAAGTCTGGTGCGATCTTTACTCCTTGGTATGCCCATCGAGAAGCTAAAACCTGGTCCAAGACAACAATTGGCAAGTCATTCCAAGCGCAAACTTGTTGATCACAAGCTCGAAGAAAAGAAAGGATCTGATCACGATGTCCGAAGACGTTGTGTCAGTTGTTACGAGAAAAACAGGGAACCACAATCAAGAGAAGCGTGTCATTCGACAACAAAGAAAATAAAAACTTTCTGTCCTGATTGTAACAAATTTTTTTTTCTTGATTGTTTTAACGAGAAGCATTATGCTATGTAATAAATGGTTTTAAAAATAGCGAAGGGGAACGAGATCGTTCATTATTTATAACCTCTCGCATAAGAATAAAAGAGGAAAAAGCGTTCTTCTATGAACTTTCTTGCTAAAATATGGTGGGGCCCACCGGTGGGCCCCATCGTGTCCAATGTGTTAAAAAAGCACAATATCATGATGGTTATATCAAAATTAATTATAACATTGATACATCAGTTGATTTTCTGGATGTTTGTATTACCAATGAAAATAGTCAATTAAAAACAAAAATCTATCATAAACCAGCTGCTGAACCATATATTTTACCATATAGATCAACTCATTCACGCCATATACATCGTAATATACCATATGGAGCTTTATTACGTGCTACCCGTATTTGTTTTAATATCAACAATTTCAATAGTGAGCGTTGTCATATTGATGTAGCCTTATTATTAAATGGTTATCCACCAAATTTTATTACAAAACAATTTTCTCGATTATTTCATTCAAATAATGGTTTATCTGAAATATAACTAATGAATGACCATGTCTATCATCAGATACATCAAAGATTACTACATCAACATACACGAGGTGAAAAACAACTTAAGAAAATAACTGAAGATCCAATTGAAAAACCTTTCGTATTACAACAGAAAATATGGATCAAAAAATTAATGTTTCGAAAATATTTATTCGAAAATGGCCTATCAGCAAATTTACAAAAACAATTTATAACGTGGTGGACAGAACATTATGCATTTCCAGGTTCAAACGTTAAAAATGTAAAAGTTCGATCGATAGGTATAACACAGCGTACTCTTAACGATTTCTTCATACACAAAAAACCTCCCAAAGAAATGTTAACCAAAATGGAACCGTAAACAATAACAACTGCTTCAGCATTATTAATTAAAAATTTCTAAACTATACATCTTGTGTGCTCATTTGCTTTGTACATTGTAATAAAACAATTAAAAACTTCTATTTCTTCAAAATAACCTTGTGTAAAATATTAATTATGAAATGAATACTTACATACGAATTACTGTATTTTCAAAAACTTATTGCTCCAAGTAAAATAAACATTCTATTTTTTCTTATTCATTCTTGATATATACTATCTTCTTCGCTTTCTATTAAAGAAACACGATATTCTCAAAAACAAGCCAAATTATAACTCATCTTATTTAAGTATTCCAGAAACAAACAACTTTCTTCTTTTCTATACCTTATCTGCTTTAGAATGAATAATAATTACAGTCAAATGAGCAATGGTCCATCAAAATAAATTTATTACAACAGCACAAATAAATCTAATATTAATCAAATGCTTTCAATCGGCCTTACTACTGAAAGTAAACCATTCTTATCATTCAATTCGAGAAACATGTTTCCAAACGAAAGACAATTCATTCGTAATACATCACATCCTAACAATTAAACTACACGACAACTAGGCGGACGAAGACCACGACAACGAAGGCGGCAACACGGAGATGAAAAACGACGAAAACAGCAAGAGCGAGAAGAAGATATTGAAGTAGAACAACCAGTATCCCAAACAAGCCATCAAATAACCAGAATGTCCTTTGATACTGAATCAAATCATCATTAATGGAAATCTTTTGGCTTCTGAAAATATAACGGCGATATATAAAAAAGTCCATTATTGCAAGCTAATAAATGGGAAAAAAACGATCCAAAAGCATAGCGGTAACAAAAACAATTGAATGACTTCGAAATACTTGCTCAATTGGAACCATTACGTTTGATCCAGCACGATATTAAACAAGGAAAATAATCAAATGAACTACCACAACTATTACAAGAAAAATATAAACAGCAAAACCAACAACAATCAAAACGCTATCCAAAATCGGAAAACACAGTTTTCATATTGCAACAATTGAACAAAAACTAATTTTTCCTATCTATACTGCATAGCGGTAACCTTCATACATATTTCACAAAGTGAACAAACAAAAAAATATACCTATCAGTAACACAGTTCAGTTATAACATATGCATTAATGTAAAATTATAAAAATAAATATTTCCTTCTATTGCTCACCACAACGATAGACACCATTTCAAGTTCAACTGGCCTCATAAATTTTCTATTGAATTTTGAGATTTAATTTTCAATGTAGAATTATATTCCAAATTTACCTGACGAGTCCCTTAAGCAAGGACGAAACGCGTCGTAAGTAGCTTGGAACTATTATTCTTTTAAAACTCACCCTCACCCTCAAGATTGCTCGACTCACCACTGTCATATAAAGATATCTATCGGTTCTAACTTTTTTAGGTTAGAATTCGGTATAGAACTTTCTAGTATGTTTATGATTTTCGAATCATTCAGATAACTAGGACAGAATCAAAGCCATCTGATGAAGACCCTTAAGCAATTTCGAAATCTGGATCATGGTAATTGCTCGACTCATCCTCACCCCTCAATAATTTATTATTTATCAATGACATATTCGATTCGACAAATGAGTATCTATGTTCTTTTCATGTTGTGTTTTATTATTATGTGACAGTAGAAACAGAACAGATAAGGACGTGACAGAAGGGAATAAATAAAGATAGAAAAAATTCTTATAGGAGATGATAATCCTTTTGGGTATCATTCATAAAAATGTGGAAGATGGAAATTTTTAGTCTTGATATCTTCCTTCGTATTATAGAGAAATTATTGAAATGGATATGGGGAAAGATTAGTAAAAATATGTGTACCATTGTTACACCGTTACTATACCCACTGTTTTCATCGCAACAATAAAATGATTCCATTTTTTTCGTTATTTACAAAGAAAGATGAATAAAACAATACACTATATGCGAAGCAAATATGTTGAATAGTTATCAACCCTCAATGCATATTAATAAGAAAAATGTTATTTCGATTATCTATCCTGAACATTAAGGAGAAAAAGAACCACAGTATTGCTTGATGACAACCTTTCGTTTTGTAGAGTGGAGATAGTACTAAATGTAATTAATAGAAAGGAAAGATATCCGTTCTCCTGTTCTCGTCATAAAGACATATATATATATATAGCTTGTAAAAAAAAAAAGACTCGAGTAAAAAACATATCCTATTTTCTCATGAGTACATCTTCTGAAACTCCTGTTGCAAAAATTCCACGAACATCTCTGGTCGTTTTGTTATTATTGCTACGGTAAATATTATTACATATTCATTTTCTTAATGTTTTACTTCTAATGAAAATAGGTTAAAGCTAAAGATGAAGCAAGTGCAAAACGTCTTGAATCATTAATTCTTGCTTGTCGAGATTTTGCTCTTTCATCTGCTGCACCAACATGTCATGCATATCGAACAGTTCGTAGTCTTGATAAGAAAAATGGTATAACAACTTTTGTTATTTTTGAAGAATGGGTATAATCATTATTTCAAACATCAATAAATTTATGTTATTATTTCTTTTTTTTCTAGGATACTACACCTAATGCATTACGAACATACTTCGAAAGTGATGCTATTCAAGAATGGAATAAAGCTATAAAAGAAGAAAATTTACTTGCTGAACCTTGGGAAGAACCACCACCATTTTATGAAGAATTTATTCGCAAATAGATATTCGATATGATCTTCTGATTTTTACAACTACATCGAAAATTTAAGAATTTAGATTAGAAATTAGTTTTAATCTGTTGCTATGTTCTAAAAATGAGGTCATGGCAAATCTCAAATTGTAACCAGTTTTCAATAAATTTCTGTCCCTAATTTCTGCTTTTAATCAGAAATTTACTACGACGCTTCTCCAAACACAATTCAGAAATTCATTTCTCATATAAAATTTTAAAACTGTTGTATACAACAATTGGAAACTAACATCACTTCTCCATCAATTTGTATAAATACCACAAAAGCAGAAATCAGAAATTTACTTTTGATATAAAATTTTGAAAATTCTCATATCAAAGGATGTGGTAGTGGGTAAGGATGAAGGTGTGGTATGATTATTGATTTTAGTTAAAAAAATATTTTACTAAAGAAATTCTCTTACTTCGTTGAATTCTGATCGATCAATGTAAATTATAAAAGACTTCTGATTTTGTGATCTAGTATGCATGACGAAGGAAGTAAATTTCTGACTTCTGGTTTTCTGATTTATTTTGAATTATGTGATTTAAAGTGGCGATATATATATATATATATTAACGTGCATCTTCGCGCATGTATTCAGTTTACACAAATAACAAGAATACTTGAAAATTTTCAAAAACTTTGACACGCAGACTTAACAATTTGTATCAATTTGATATTTGCCACCCCATGGATTTGGTCGTGTTGATGCTATTTGTAAATCTTATTCTTGTTCATCGTCATCTAATTTTCCTGTACCCGAACGTAAATATGTTGTATAAAGTGATGTATTTAAATCGATTAATTTCAGTTTATGTTCGAATAGAGCAATTTCTCGTAAATATTCTGTAGTAACGACACTAGTTGTCTCTTGAAGTAATGGATTGATCATTTCTTCAAAAGTTGTAATTGTATTTGATAAATATTTTGGTATATCAACATTTTTTCATGCTTGTTCTTCTTTGGTTTCACTTTTGAATTTTTTGATTGTTGGTAATAGTGTCGTTGGTGTTAATAGCGATCGTTTCTTTATTGGTTCATTAACTTCATTAGAAGCTGATAATTGACTAATTCTTTGTGATAATTGTTGTTCTTGCTCTACTTCTTGTGTAGTTAAATCGATAACAATATTTTCATTGGCTTTGCTTGGATCGATTTGTACTTCACTATCTTCATTATCATCATAAAAATCAGTAAAAAATTGATCAAAATCAATGTTAACATCTTCTTCCCAGGTCGACGAATCCGATTGTAGGATCCGATAGGATCCTATGTTGAATTCTATCGGAATCCGACGATCCGACAAAATCCTATAGGATTCCTGCTGACGAAATCACTTCGGATTCCGTCGTTGACGGATCGCATCAGATCCAAGATCGGATTTTATAGTTTCCGACAGACGGATCCAGGCGGATCCGATAGATGACCATAAGGCCATAATACAATATAGCTAAAAACACTGCTCATGAAATTTGCAGCAAGTGACTGAAATTTTACCGATGGAATCCAATGCAAATTCGTCACCAGGAATCCTATAGGATTCTGTCGGATGATCAAATCCTATAGGATCCGGTGTCGGATTGGTTCACCTACGTTTTGCATCACTATCATCACCATAAGTACAAAAAGTATCATCAAATCGATTAATTTCTCCTCCAATCTATAAAAACAGAGATGAAGTTTTCTTTTAATCTTTCAATAAAAAATAAAGTTTAGAACAAACTTAAAACTACCTTTTTATTTGGATCAGACATTCTTTGTGTTGTGTGGAGACGAATTACGAGTAAATAGAGATCAGATATATTTAGAAAGAAAGAAACATGAAAAAGAAAATGTACTACATAAATTAAAAACAAAAAGAATAATTGTGAGCGTTTTTAAAATTGCAAAGTTTTTAATATCGAACAACCAATGTGATTGCTATGTCCGAAAGAAAGACAAAACTATATTGAGAATGAGACGAACTAGTAAAGTACTATTTTCTTACTTTGTTCATGTAATATCTGGTGGGTCGACATTGATTAGCATTGAATATGACCCAAATCATTGGTTGTTTGTGTCAACGCGTCTATGTAAACGAGTCTTTGTTCTTCAAATTCTTCTTTTATAATACTAGACTTGTTCTGATCGATTTTTTGTTCCTCGTTATCATCTTCATCTTCAGTTGACAATTCAAACTCATCATCTTCTTCTTCATCATCATCATCATCGTCTTCACTTTCTTCTTCTTTTTCTTTTACTCCTTCACCGATGCCATGCTTTTCGTGTACTTCAGTAGATTCCGTCGACTCTTTCTTACTTATGGATTGACAAACGAATGTATTTCTTTTACGATCGACATCTTCGATTATTTGGATAAGTTGGTCTGGTAACCCATGATGATTTAACGAGGGAACTTCCCCAGGTGTTCCAGCCTGCTAAGTCCCATCTTTTCACTTTAAGTAGATCTCGATGAAGTATGAAAAACCTGAAGAGGATTTGTGCGCTAGCGCCTTTATTCCCGAGATATCGAATTTTCAAGATGTATACGAAAAGGGACCGAAATGAAAATGATTGTTTTTGGAAAATAGTAGAGTATTCAGGTGAAAATTTTTCAAAGCTTCGCGCACTGCTCGTGCAACCTGTTCTAGGTTAAGAGTTAGATCATATCTTATCAGTGCCACTTCTATTGGCTGTTCATCTGCCTATAAAACACCCAGAACTCTTCATTCCATACCTGATGTCGTGATACACTAGCAAAAAAGATTGATGGGACCGAATGATACACTATTGATTATCCTTTCGTTTTCTTCGCTAGCGTACAATCATGACTGGTTGATAAATATGCCATGCTCGCGTTCTATGCCTGCGTTTCTCTATTTGCTTTCTCCTCTTGTTCTCGCTTCCATGTCGAATTCGTGCCACGACGTCGTTTTTCTCTTCATTCGATTGTATACGATATACAAGTGACGTGCAAGCAAGCATCCGATACCAGTGTTTCTCACGTCTCTCTCAAAATGATCAATCCAGCAAATATTGTGAAGATTTTCGCTGATCGAGCATCGAACTTATTCTCTTTTATCGTGTCGAACAACGCGACCGTCACCACTACTATAACAACTCGTGAATGTGAAGTAACCGATCTGTTGTGTGGTGTACTGGAATCGATTACTAGCAGTCACTCCTACATCTTTAAAGTCGAAACAACTCTCGATTATAAGTTAGCCGATGACGAATTTATCAATGATGTAGATTACGAAGATGCAGCCGAAGAGACATGGGATTCCGACGGGAATGATGAAGATGAAGATGAAGATGATGAGAGGGTGTTGTGTAAACAATTTTCGCTTGATTACATTACCAGAGCAATCAATTTCTATGACGAAATTAGTCTACATACTGGAAAACGAAAGAGACGGTGAGAGACAGTGAAAAATCACTTCCGATGTATCCCGTATCAAAACTATCTCGCTCGCGTTCGCCATTATATTGAGAAGTATCTGATATGTTCGAACGGGCTCGGGAGAATGCCCTGCCAGTGCACGATATTGAACTACGTTGATGAGCTCTTAAAAAGGCTATAGACGAGTCTTTACACAATTTTGTCGCTTCAAGTCACTGACTATACACCTTTAAAAACAAACATAATATCATCTTTATTTTGAAAGAATGAAACTTCCCATGAATATCACAAACAACTATCTTGAAAATATGGTGTAGAGAAATGAGTGAATTGTGTTTTCAATAAATAGACATAGTGCAATTCCAGGAACTTTTGAATCATCCTATGTAAAGAGTTGGAAAAATATTATTCAAAGGAGATAACGCTATAATTTTGAATAAGAGATATGATGAATTTTATACCAAATAAAAGTCCGTGAAAAATAAAGTTTGCCGATGCTAAATAATAAGGATTATGTAAACATTTTAATATCAAACATAAGACACTTTCAGCAATTTTATAGATTTTTTGGGGTGGAAAAGTAAGGTGCTAGTAATTCAAAAATGAAGTAAAATGTTTTTCTGGGATATTTTTGCATGGTTCGATAAAGCTCGTTGAGCTCAACAAAATTTGTATATATTAAAGAATTTTCGAGCCATTCTTTTGTGATAAAAAATTTAAAAAACTATTTGGAATATGTTTAAAATATTAAAAACACTGATATTTTTGAGATGCAAGAAAACAGTCGATTTTTCAATTAAATTGGCTTTTTTGATTATTTTTACTCCCTCAGGCATTTTGAAGTATACTCATTCGATGTAGCGTGAAAAACTGCGTCGAATGAGTATCTTTTCAAATACCTTACATAAGGACACTAACGAAAAATAACTGAATTTATTGTAAAAAAGGACCATTTTTTTTCTCCTGGGAAAAGTGTAAAAATGTGGTTTTTTTGGCACCTTTTTTAGACAGTTTTCAATTTATTTCAACCCAAGAATCTTGTTTAAAAAACTTTAAATATATACAGTTTTGTAGAGCTCGACGAGCTCTATCGAACTAAGCAAGAATAATCACGAAAAACTTTTTACTTCGATTCTGGATTACTAGCATCTTTCTTTTCTACCGCCAAAAATGTATAAAATTTCTGAAAGTTTCTTATGTTTGATATTAAAATGTTTGCGTAATCCTTATTATTTAGCGTCGGCAAACTTCATTTCTTACGGGCTTTTATTTGGTATAAAATTCATCATATCTCTTATTTAAAATTATAACGTTACCCCCTTGAATAATATTTTTTCCAACCCTGTACAGTAAGAGCCACACCTATAGGTGAAATATGGGCTCAAACGAAAGATGTCACTTCGAGTAGTTCCCTGGTTAGCACCATTATTAGCTAACCAAATTTAATTTTCTTTTTTTAAAAACGATAAGTGCAGGACGCTGCTCTAACGAGTGAACTACCTCAACTGTTTACAGGCTTTCGGCTTCATCTTTTGGCCACAGGTAGGCCTCGGTGAGACTAAGAAAATCCTAGAAGCGTTCGTGCCCATGGCATATTAGTGAAGAGTTATAGTCATTTTACTGGATTTTTTACTCAGGGCAAGGCATTTGCGAAAAACTTAAGACAAGGAGTTTTGACCTAAAATTTTG
>JAJEKB010020748.1:469465-514480 GCA_022393335.1 Macrotrachela quadricornifera
TATATTTGAAATACAGAGGGAAACTATTTTTTGCCAGGAGTATATATTAGGGGTGTTTGTAGGTCTTGGAGTCCTATATATTGAAGGTACCCATAGATTCTCAAATCTGGATAATGGAGTACCCATAGATCGTAAGTACTATATAATAGGGCGCCAACAGATGCTCAACTGCTATATACTAGGAGTACTTCTAGGTCCTAAAGTCCTATATATTGAAGATACCTATAGATCTTCAAGTTCTATATAGTGGAGGTACTCGCAGACCCTCACGTTTGTATAAAGGAGCTATCTATAGATCTCCAAGTGCTATACAGTGGGGTACACATAGATTCTCAAATGCTATACACTAAGGGTACTTCTACATCCTAAGATCCTATACAATGGAGGTACCCATAGGTTCATAAGTACTGTGTAACGGGGATACCAGTAGGTGATCAAGTCCTATATAATATGAGTATCCTCAAGACCATGAGTCTTATATAATAGAGATACTCATAGATTCTCAAGTATTATATAATGAGGATAAACATACAATGACGGTGCAAGATCATTTTTCTAGGGGAAGCAATACATTTTTTTGAATGGACGATTCTTTTCCTATATATTTATGGTCCGGCTACAAATATTTTCTTCCCTCAAACATAACTCCTTGAACAGGATGATCCTAGCAAACTTGAGTATGGATTTGTGACAATGTATTAAGTGTATTTCAAATTACTATATTTGTCTCTTATGGGAAAAGATTTTTCAAAATACTTTAGCGAACAACAAACCTTTTTGTCATAATAGTCTGTTTCATAATCAATTTATCCTCATTTTGATACTCATGCAAATAGTTATTTAACATTGTAACAATGATTCTTTACTGAACAAATTGTAGGCATAACTATAAGTGAGAGAAATTTATGGTGCTGCTATCTTCCAAGCAACTTATTTAAATGCTTCATGTTTGTAGTCTTGTTCTCCTTTCTGAGTTCTTTCTTATGCAGTGCTATAAACAAAAGCTGGTAGAAATATAAATAGGCTTATCGACTAACTAAGAACTCAAAACAATATAGAGAAAGCCAGCACAAAAAAGAATTCTTACTATTTAGAAAGTATTTTCTAAAAATCATCAGCTGTATAATACGACAGTTAAAACGTTGTTCGATAACAAAACCGAATAGTATCATCGTAATTTGCCTCATTTCCTAATGTGTTTCACTTTCACTTTCAATTCCTACAAATGTCCAAAATATGTAATATTAAAAAGACGAAATATATTCTTATTCGAAAGTTATATATGATGTGCTTAATCATAAGGTAACCTGATTCGCTTTCTATCTGTTATTACTTAAAAAACCTAACTATGTTCGAGCCAAATTATCTCTCTGATCATTAAACTACTAAATTTAAAATATTAGCCGCTGTCCATTATCTTATATGAAATTATTAGCCAAGGCTGACTGAGCGGCATTACCATCCCTCTGTCAAGTGAGATTCTAGAGTTTTGATATTCCCCCAGGGCACTACTTCTATGTGTCATCGATGATCAATGACAATGCGCTTCGCGTCACACTGCGAATCGATTACTCGACTGCGCAGGTTCATCAATCGACTCGACTTTTAATCGAATTTGATTTTTTCTAGTTGCTGTAAAAACACCAAACTGATTTGAAACCGGGACTTCAGGTGGAGTTTCTGTAATCATTCGAATCGAATAATAAATGAACAACACTGGCACATACATATGAAATTATTCAGTCCTTTAAAAACAATAGGACACGATTTTTAAGAACTGAATAATTTCATATAAGACAATCAGGAGCAGCTAATATTTTAAATTTAATAGTTTAACGATTAGGGTGATAATATGACTCGACATAGTTAGGTTTTTTTAAGTGATAGCAGACAGAAAACAAATCGGGGTACCTTATGGTCAAGCACGCTTATATATGGGAAGAAGCAAAATCATGAGATTATGGCACAATCTTTCTGCTATGATTGCAGAGTCATGTTGAATGTATCTGCTCGGTTCGTTTATGATAATTTTATTTTTTATAGCCAGAATACGTAGGAAATTAGGTGAAGCAATAAATTCTTATTGCTACTTCAATTTTTTTCACGAGAAGCAATTGTAGCTCCTCGTAGTATTGGTGCGTCGTCGCTGCACACACAGATCCTCAAATATTATATAATAGTGGTATCCCTAGTTCTTCAAGTGTTATATAATAGGATTACCACGAGGCAATAGAGAAAAAAGAGATCCTGAATCGTTGGATCCTCATGGATCCTAGGATTCATATTTTCTCTCCTATGGTAAACGAATAATATGTATGATAATTATTCATGATTTCTACCATAACTTTATCGACTTCAGACTTTCACTAAGGAAAGGCTGTTTCTCGAAAATAACGATATTTTATAAAGATTGATCAAAGGCTTTCCAGATCGAGGAATGCAATTCGCAAGACGGGTTCTCAAATTTTGTGGACTTGAGAATCTCACTCAGAAAGGGCTATTTTTTCCGAAAAGGCTTTTCTGCACTATTCCTAGGGCAAAACACGGTGCTGTTTGGACCATACGAAAAAGAAACCTTGTTAATTTCTAGATCAGCCAAGACAACATTATTTTCGTGACTGTAGTCAAGATCTGAATTCCGAAAATGACTGTGAGTTTGTCCGCAGAATAGCCGTTAAAATCTCTACTATTGTCAAGACAATACATTCTGTTATACATGTCGACTAGAGGGTTTCAAGGGATTCTCTTTCATATGTCCCGAACAGCATCACGTTTTGTCCTAAAAGTTCACTATTCCTTGGATAAAACATGGTGTTGTTCAAGCCATATGAAAGAGTGTCTCTGAAAATCTGCTAGTCTACTCGATCAATACTGTATTTTACCCTGGAAATAGTGCAATAAATGCTTAGTGAAATCTGATTGTTTCAGACGAAGGAAGGTCCAGTCAATCGAATTTCAGCAAGCATTTTTTACACTATACTCAAGGCGAAACATGGTATTGATCGGGCCCATTTGGAGTTTTCACAAATGCACTTTCATATGGTCGGAACAACATCATGCTTTGTCCTAAGAATAGTGGAGAAAGGCCTTTCTGGAAAAAATAGTCCTTTCTGAGTGAGAT
Source organism: Macrotrachela quadricornifera (assembly GCA_022393335.1). Lineage (NCBI taxonomy): Eukaryota > Metazoa > Rotifera > Eurotatoria > Philodinida > Philodinidae > Macrotrachela > Macrotrachela quadricornifera. The sequence goes on from JAJEKB010020748.1 coordinate 472,587, forward strand.
TCTCAGATCCACAAAATCTGAGAAACCCTCTTGCAAATTGCATTCCTCTATCTCGAAAGCCTTTGATCAAACTTTATAAAATATCGTTATTTTCGAGACACAGCCTTTCTTTAGTGAAATTCTGAATTCGATAAGGTTATATTAGAAATCATGAATGATTACTATAGATATCAATAGTACACCTACTTTAACTATAACTTGGGTCCTGACGGATCCTGGTGGATCCTTGGATCCACCAGGATCCGATTTTTCCCCCTTGGTAAAATGACTATAACTCTTCACGAATACGCTATGGGCACAAACGCTTCTAGGATTTTCTTAGTCTCACCGAGGCCTACCTGTGGCCAAAAGATGAAGCCGAGAGCTAGTAAACAGTTGGGATAGTTCCCTCGTAAATGTGATCAAGAAAAAAAAGTTTTTTGGGAAACCAAGGTTTTATAAATAACTATCTATCAAATTATCCAAATATATTTCTGAAACTTTGGTACTTGTGGATATTCTATATTTTATTATCATCTTGTGAACTATCATTTTTTCTCTTAAATTCCGTTTTCGACAAGCTTTGATTGGGCACAAAATCCATTTTTATTTTTATTTTTCTTTCTGTGTGAGCTGTGCTCCTGGGAAAAACATTTTTACCAACCTTCTGCAATCAAATCGCCTTGAATGCGTTAAAGTTTGTTGCCTTTAATTTCCATCTGGCATTCATTTTCATTACGATAGTTGATACATTGCTTGTCTTATTATATGAGTTTTTTTTCTTTTCATCAAGGCACTATATTACTTTTACTTAGTAATTTTCAGTAATTGTTATTGCTTATTATCGGTAGTCAAGGTAATCAAATGCATAAGGATAATAAAAGTAATTAGTGATAAAAACTAGTAATAATCACTGTATGAAAATAAAAACATAACAACAAATACAATAAGACATACATAGCCGACATGAATTAGCTGCAATTTAAAAGTTAAGATTAGGTAGGGCAAGAATTGCTGATCAAGATTGATCGTTACAACTTATTAGGGATAACTCCGATGTAATCCGTATAGCTTTGCAAAAGATATCTTAAGTTGGTTTTTACAACTTCTCAAAAGACATGAGAATAGTCCTTTAACTTTTCGACGGGTATTTGTCGATAATAACTGTAATTGTTTGACTTTTATCTAGAACAGATGATTATATTTCTTGAAAAGTTCTAGAATTTATTCCTAATTAGCGTATAAATAGTTATCAGTGCTATTTATTCATAAATGTGGGAAAAATTATACGAACTGCATCTAAATAATATATTAGAAATTATATAAACAAACATTAAACATGCTATATTTATTACTTATTACTTTTATTAGTGTTCAAAATTCTTACTGATTACTTGTAAGAAGTAACATAGTATCGCATGCGTTGATGTACGTTCATATCCAACATTTATATACCTTCGCATAAAAAATCGATGGTTCGACCTAATCAATGGAATTGAAAAATGTAAAGCTTTTTCGAATGAAAATTTTTGTTTCTGTAAGGTAGATTTTTTTAACTGTACGATAATTTTTTGTGCTGTGTCTGAAAAAAAAATTTAATATAATTAGTTCTAAAAGTTCATTTCAAAACAACAAAACTCATTTATTCAAACTGTAGTCAACAACTGAAAAAAGTTTAATTAAGAATAACTATATTTTCTCTCTAGTACACTTTTTCTCATTTTATGATTGGTTGCATGATGTTCGGAAAAAAAACCTTTGGAGAGAGAAAGAGAAAGAAAAAGCGACTAATATAACTATAAAAAACAGAAATTCATGACAAGCTGCTGTCATTCAAAATTACTTTTACACAGTAGAATATGTTTTATGAGGTACAAAGAAGTTTCTTAGTATTAATTACAACAGTTTTATATAGTAAGATACTGTTATTCTAATATTTTAGGAAGTTATTTTTTAGATTAGTTTTACGAATTTCGCCAGTTTTTCAAGTTGTTCGCGGTATAAATTCTCTTTTCATCATGATTTCCTTTCTATTTTCATATATAGATAGCATTCTTTCATTTTGAAAAACATTTGTTATAACAACTTAGAATAGTAGTATGTCCTACGTTTTTTCTTTTTTTCTTCTCAGCAGAAAAAAAGTTTTTCAAATTATGTCTTGAATCATTCATTTCATCTTCTTTTAAAAATTTTAAAATAAAAAAAACTGACTTTTATGGCTTTCTCATAATTATTTATCATTCATAAGTCACACAAATCATTTTTAAATCTCTAATTCAATTATTTTCTCTGTCATCATTCTCTCACAATATATTAATAATTATCTTTTGTAGAATATTCTAGAATGATTCCAGTTTAAAATATTCCTATTCTACGACTTATTTTTATTTTGCAGTAACGTTTTCATCTTCTTCTTTTTTTTTTTTATAAACTATTAAGTTTTGTTGCTTTTTGCTTTCCATCTGGCATTTATTTTAAATACAGTAGTTAGTGCAATACTTCTCTTATTAAATAGTTTTTTTTTTCTTTCATACAATAATTTCATGATAACGAGAAAAACCATGGATACTGCAATACTTGTTACAAGGAGAAAGCAATAATTTTGAAAGGTATTATACATAGTAAAAATAATTACTTTATCACATCTTACCAAGTAATATACTAATAAGAACCATTTGGAGAATTGGTGTGTTTTTATGATGCAGCTGCAGCTACCCTAACGATCATCCTTCTTCTCATTCACACTATTATTGACTTATGAGCATTTCACTGAATTTCCAGTGTATCGCAAAGGATTATGGAAAAATCTTAAGAAAGGATTTTCACTCGAAAATTTCGTTAATCACCAAGTGAGGCAAAAGTTTTGCAACATTTTTTCTTTTGAAAATAAAATGGTCAAATAAGTAACAAACAAAGCCATTTTTCTTATGAGAAGATGCCAAATATAATTTTCTACAAGCTACTATAAAGTTTAATTTGAAACAATAAAACAAAACGAAAATTATAAGCTATATAATGTAATTGAGTGAATATTATTTGTATCTCATAGAAATTTTTCTTTGTTTCTAATATCCTTTCTATATTTTAATAAGCCAATTTAATGGATCTAGTTTTTAGAATTTTATTTAATATGTAACCTAGTTTTAGAAGTATTTGTGAGCCTTTAACAGCAATTTATAGTTGTTCCGCAAAAATGAACTAAACAATTATTCACTGCAAAATATGTTCTATTCCTAGACGTTTGAATTTATTTCATATCACTCCTTTTGTAGAGCACCATTTGAATGTGCAATGAGAAAAAAAAATCCTCTACAAAGTGCGAGAAACCGAATTAGATGCAGTTTTAAATATCGTCCGTTAAATATTTGTTTTTGAAAATGAATAATTGAATGTTCAAAATGTCGTTTTTTTTTTCAAAATCTGGCATGTTATCTGGACATAAAAATAGATGTTAAGAGGTGTTACACTATATATACGAATGAAAGGTCTTTTTCAGAGCTGTCTAATGAATTATAACAAGATCTCCTGCCGTTGTAAATAACTGTTTACAAATTGAAGTTCTTTTTGTAATTCTGATCACAAATCTTTTAGGTTTTTTTCAAGAAAATTTAATGATTACAATGGAAAGAAGTAAGTTCCTTGTATTTTCTACTTCAAACGTTTGTTTCGCATCTCAAAGTTTCATGTAAATGTATTAAAAAGCTACTATAATTCGTCTTTCTTATTTTTTCTTGTTCAATCGAGTTCAATTTTCACTTCTAATATTTGTAGATGCATTTAGTAACAGAACTCTACCGCTAAAAAGTTTAAGAAATCCTCAGTTAGACTAAACGTAGTATTAGTATTCCTTTGTATATCTCATTTTTTTACTGGTGTAATGTGATTGTTAAATAATCATAACTATAATTTATATAACTTAACAATCTTAATCGAATAGTTGTTAGTTCAACAGATATAACGTCTTTATTTTATATTTCTGACACCATTGTTTAACCAATAGATACATTGAAATTGATGTCAATAATTAAGTTTAAGAAACAAAAGAGAATATCACTGTTTATCAGAATGATTAATTATTGTTAGTTATGAAAATTCAAAATATATTGACCAATTCAACTTCCTAGAAACACAAAAAATGAATGAGTATAATAAATAATTTAACCCCTCGTTGACGTAGTATGATCCATATCAATCTACCCCATGTCTTCGTTTTATTTTTTCTTTTCCTACCATTATAATTTAGTCACTGATTCACTGCTCTTAGTAATCATTTGCGGAGATAAAACGAGAAAAAGGAAGAATTTGTATCATCCCACGATGACATCCAAAATATGAATGGTGTATAAAGACGCTGAATGAGAGCGGTAACGAACCATTAACGAGCAGGAGCTAGACAATGGGAAAAGCATTTGAAAAAAGCTTTCAGCGCAATCCCTACGGGATTAAAATGTGAAACACGATATAACTGTTTTCGCTGTCGGTCACGATCTGTAACGCTGCCTTTGGCTGTCGGTCACGGTCTGTGACGCTGCCTTTGGCTGTCGGTCACGATCTGTGACGCTGCCTTTGGCTGTCGGTCACGGTCTGTGATAGTCTTCTATTATCAAAATGTACTCGGTGACCTTTGACCCCACTGATCACGGCCTATGATGATCGTCTCCTATCAATATGTACTCGGTGACCTTTTACCCTGTCGGTCACGGTCTGTGACACTGATTTCGCCTGTCGGTCACGGTCTGTGACACTGATTTCGCCTGTCGGTCACGGTCTGTGACACTAATTTTGCCTGTCGGTCACGGTCTGTGACAAAGGTCATCGAGTCTGTCTGTCACGGTCTGTGGGGGGGGGAGGGGGGGGGTGCAAATTTCTACCCCTAAACACTTCAACACTCTCTTTCAGATCGTGTTTCACAAAAAAACTTATGAAAGAAAAAAAACAATTGAAGAAGTATCGGAAATGATTGTGTTTAAAATAAACTTCGATTATGCATTGATTATAAATTATAAAAAGAGAATACAGATCTCTGGATTGAACACATTTTAGTTAACAAGTAATGCTCGTCGCTGCGACTCGCTTATCCCTCGACTGAAAATAGTCTACCAATTCCCAATCGCTTCCCATCGCATTTGATATTGGGAACTCTTGCTCAACAAACGTATGCATACAAAAAACTATGCATTATTATTGCATACAATTTTCTTCTAAAAAGATCAATCCTTTCAATAATATATAGCTTTTTCTATGCATGTGCTTGTGTAGCGATACTTCGAAATATAGAATCTAATGAGACGATCAATATTCAGTGATTGTATTCTGTTGAGGGTTAAGCGAGTCGTGCTGACGAGTGTAACTTTAACTATAGCAGTTGAAGACCTATGCGTACCTCTATAGTATAGTAGTTGAGAATCCAAAGATGTCCCTATGATATAGGACTTGAGAACCAAAGGGTACCTCCATGGTATAGCAGTTGAGGATCCAAGGGTGGCCCTATACCACAACCCATCAGGACCTAAGTGTACTTCCGTAGTATAGCAGTTGAGGATTCACCGATACCTCTATAGTATGGCAGTTGAGCACCTGTGAGTATCGCGTTTGTATGAGTTGAAGTCCTAAACATAGCTCCATACAGTTGGTTAGGTACCATAAATAATCTGTGCTAGACATAGTTATAACTTAATTACTTAATCTTCTGAGGACTTAAGCGTTAAGTTGAAAAGCTTAATGGCTTAATATTAAGTGTTAATTAAGAAAGCTTAACTTGATTTTAAGTTACGTCAAATGACCTAGCCCTATATTTCTAAGGTAGTCTAGCAAAAGAAATTAAAACAATACAGTAGTTTTTTAAAAAACATATTGTTTTGCTAAATGTGCCTAGTAACGTTTTGGAAAATTGTAGCTTTTACATCGGATTGTGTGCCATAGTTTCGTTTTTTGAATGCTGAACATAACAGCTCTGCAGCACTTTCCATCGAAAAACTATATACATTCGATCCTCCTTGTTGTTTTCGAAAATCGTTAATAGTAGTTTATTATATTTATAGAGAGTATTCTCCATCAAACGTAGATTTTCGTTAAAAAATATTTATCTTTTTCGGACACAATCAGCTAAAATAGTAAATGTCCCACCTAACTACCTCGTTTTGATTACTTATATTACCTTGATGTTTTTAAATGAATTATTTTATATTTCATTGAAATATCATCATGATATTTGCATATAAAATAACACAGTAGGCCATGACAGACAGGTCGGCCAGATCAAGTGTATAGAAAAATAGGTCTGCTGGCAGCGCTCATACTGATACATCTTGATCAGATCAATCGCTATTGGTAATTTCGTGAGCATATGATGAATGTAACATATTTTTGACTTGTATTAATATTTGTATATTTATCAGAGAAGCATAGACTGTCAGTATATTCATTAATCAAGTAATTATTTATAAGTTTTTGCAAGATCAACAATGAGAAAAATGTGAAGCAGTTAGCCTCAGTTGTTCGCTGTTGCGATTGTTCGCCAAGATTTTCTAACTTGTACCAGGTGCATGGATTCTGTAGCTGAAGTTTCTGTAACACTACAGACTTGATGAATCTAGGTCTTGTACGGTCTGCCAGGTGGTCATTTCCATTCGGAGTTCGGTTTTATGCTATCTTTCGGCTGATAAAACATAGTGAGTGCTTGCTTTGCCGGAACGTTCGCGGGTTATCTGACGACATGTTCAAATAAGGCTAACCTGCACCTTCGTATGATTGATTCTAGATCTTTCATACCAGTCTGATCTTTAACCTTGACATTTGAGATAAAGTCACTGCATTCGATTCTTAGAATACGCCGTTGGCAACGCATGTGAAATGCCTAAAATTTATTCGAATGAGCCTGTGTAAGTGCCCAAGACTCAGAGCCATAAAGGAGAATCAGTAGTGCATAGGTAGAATAAATGTGAACCTTGGTTTTGAGACGGAGTTTTTTCTGATTCTACATGCGCGAAAGTCTTTTCATGACTGACGATGCAAACACGATACGACCTTGCCATTCTTCAGAATAGTTAGAGCAACTGGATAGAACGCTGTAACTGTTTCAACTGTTTCATTATCAATGATGATGGAGGGATCGAGTAGACCATATCTAAGATTTTGAATTTTCGATGTTGCCCAAAATACATGCAGCCCAAGTTTCGACGATTCTTCTTCCACGTCTTTTAGTGCTATTTCATACTGCTGCTGGTCATCAGCGAGAAGTGCAGCATCGTCGGGATGATTGGTGTCGGTAAAAAGTATCGAACCGACCTGAATGCCAATCTTTTTAGATACACGTTTTATAATGAAATCCATAGACCAGCAGAATAAAGTTGGTGCTAGAACACAACTCTCTCTTCAACCGGATGATGTTTTGAAGGAGCGTTATAGCTTCTGTTCGAGACGTATTTTTGCTGCGATGCCGTTATGTAGTTCACGTATGGCATACAGAAGAAGTTTCGGTACTCTTATGCTTTGTAGTGCCTTCGGAAATGCAGATCTGTCTACGCAATCAAAGACTGCTTTAATTCTCTGATGCCGGTGTCGTATTTATATGTCCCATTGCAATTATTGAATAAATTGTCACTAGTATAATCTTTAACTATTTTAAAAAGATTTTTGTCGTTGATCTGCTGGTACTTTTATGACATTTCTTAATTCAAGATAGAAAGCTTCCTTGAATATATAAAGAATAGAGTAGTGCTAACTTGTACAGGAGTTGTAGTCAAACGTATTTATACGTTCCCGAAACTCATAGAATAAAGATCGATATAGGCAACGTGCAACGGTCTTCAAAATTCGCATGGTAGTTCAGCAAGTCATCGAAGAGCAAGGATAGCGTGCAAAGTAGTGACATTTTGTAAAATCGGATTGTTGTGGATAGCGTTTCTTATGAAGCAGAGCTTCGATGCGTGCAAGTAATATACGTGCAAAGACTTTGCTCGAAACCGATAAGAGTGTGATTGAATGATAACTAGAACATTCTGACCGTGAGCCTTTACCATTGTAGAATGATAAAACAATTCCTTCCCTTCATTCTGAGGGTATCATGACTGATTCCCATGCTTTGTAAAAGATTTTGTGTAACGCCTTTTTCAATAGTTCAATCGCACATTTGTGCAGATCAACAGAAATATTATAAGGACTGAGTAAACGACCATTCTTTAGTTTCTTAATGGCCATCTTAACTTCGTTCAAGGAGGATGTATCTTCTTTGACAGGGGGATCCGGTGTTGCATGCGCGGCTAGGTCATCGGGTTCCAAGAAACTTTTCGCCGCAGCATGATTGAGGATCCTCTCATAATGCTCGACCTATCGTTCTAAGATCGTGTCTTCTGAATTACATAGTGAATCAGATGAATCATTTACTGACACACTATGTGATTGCAGTACGGTGGAGCCGCTCAGTGTCTTAAATGCTCAGTAAGTAGCTTTTAGGTCATTACGAGTAAAATCCTGATCTGCTTCATCGACTATGCTATTATCGAAGCTTTCCTTGTCCTTCAGGGCTTGTTTGTCGAATAATCTTTTCATATGGTTGCGCTCTCGCCTATTACCTGTTATCCTGGCTTGCAATTTCCTTTGTATGATTTGTGAAGCATCGTTTGAGAGCCAGGGTTTGTGAATGGTGCGCTGCTTTCGCACGACCTCTTCCGCTGACTCGTGTATTGCAGAGCTAATAGCAGACCATACCTCGTTGACTTCACCTTGAAAAGAGGAGAGGAGTTCGAGTTTGTTTGAGACGCGGAGACAAAATCAATGCGTGAGAGACGTATCTTTGAATAGTCTATCGATGTCATATCTGGCAGAGTTCGAAGTGGTTTTTTAAATCATAGAGAGTCGAAACTACATATTGGCAATAACAAGATGGTGATCGATGTTAGCCGAGCATTCGGCATCACGGTAAACTTGGTAGGACATGAAGAGTTTTCTATCTCTTGTAATAATATGATCAATTTCTTCAGTGATATGATCATTGTTTGATATCCATGTGAAGCGATGGATGTTTCATCATTTGAACCACGAGCCAAGAATGAAGAAACCGTATGTAGAGGAGAACGTGAGAAGTCGATGAGTGTTATCATTTAGTATATCTGAACCGAAGTTGCCAATGACTGTTTTGAAGACTAGTACGAGATGTGCCAGTAAAGGCATTAAAAACACCTATTAAGACTATTTGATAGTGAGGAGGAATATTGTTGAGAATAGAGTACAATTGATCGAAGAAAGTGTCTTTATCCTCGGTCAAAGATTCTTCTGTAGGAGCGTTGGTAACCGTGTTGAATAGATGATCATGTTGTCGAACTAAACGTGCCGTCAAAAGTCATGGAGATATCGGTGACCAAGAGTTAAGCGAGGGTTTGGCATGTTCTCGTAGGAGTAAAGTGACGTCGTGCGTGCGAGTAGTGTCACTAGAGAAAAGTATTGTAGAATGTTCCACATGGCGTCGACCACAGTCGGGAATTCTCGCTTCGATGATTCCAATGATGTTGAGTTTGAGACGAGCCCTTTCTCTAGTGAGAGTCACTTGATAATCTATTTTACTGAGCTTGAGAACGTTCCATTTGCGATTCTCATAGATTTACGTAAATTCCATTTTTTGGATCTTTTGCTGTTAGAGTAAGATGTCGCCGATGAATCTGTTAGAGTCTGAAGACAGGCTTCCGCAATGAGATTTTGGCCCATCCTCTTCATAGCTGCAGTATTCGATAGGAGATAATCGATGATGGAGTTATCAATGGCTTTAACCTTGGTATTGTTATTTACTTTTATGGTCTAACGAACATCAATTCCCAAGAATATAATGCTCCTTCGGGATGGAACATCCACAGTGTTAGCGAGTAAGTAAAAAGCGTTTGCCGAGTGATCCACGAGTGCTTTTGAGCCTTCGTTTGCCACTGAGCGATGAGTCATGGCTGATGCCCCATGCTACTGTTAGTTGATAGTTGATCGTTTATAGGATACGATTCTATACCCGTTCTAAGCCGACTAACCGGCTTGCCGAAGCTTGTAGGATATACCACCTCACAGTCGGTCTTGTGCAAGGATTCTGCCGAAACAGAGGAGAGACCACAATTACGTGTCCGAGCAAACGGTTGACAGTGAGAGGCTATATAGATGTCAAGTTCCGTCACATCAACTGCCCGTTTTTGCAAGATGACAATAATTAAATTAGAAATAGCGGGAGTAAATAAATCAAGTAAAAATATTCTATTTTTAAAAGAAATTTTTTAGTACTTGATTGCATTTTATTACAACTAATAGAAGTTTCTAAAAAATAGAAGAATTATTGTTGTGCGTCAATTCAGATTCTTCTGATCTAAATACAAATTAGATAGTTTATGCATTCCAAAAAAGAATCAATATATTTCTGAATCTTGATATATTATATAATACTATATTTTCAATACGAAAATATTTTTTTATGTTGTACCAGTTAAAAGCATTTCAGCTCAACTAATAATTAATAATTAGCCTTTTAAAATTTGCGTAAAAACAAAGCACGCCTTTTGAAACTTATTTACGACAGTAAATCCGTGGATACGCTGTTTGATATCCATGTATTTTTTGAGAGCTCAAAATTTGTTTTACGCAAAAAGAATACGCTATTAAAATTTGTATGATACAAAGAAGACATTTACTCAATCATATCATTTAGGGTAATAAAAAATGTAATTAAAAGATGGAATATCATCACTGCAACAACGTCTATTTCATTTATTGTGATCACAATGATAAATAGAAGAGTAGCGTTGCCGTTATTCTCGATGTAAATGATGTTCTCTACACTACTCCATATTCCAGTTGTCTTATATAATACAGAACACAAAAAAGAGAAAAATGACAGATGAGAAGAATGTTACATAATGACAATATATCATATGAGTGACATGTCCAAATGACAAATATAAAGGATAATGCTTTAACTCAGAAAATTTAATTCTGTATTTTCTCATAAAAAGGTTATCGTTGTACGTTACTTCTTTGGTCAAATTATTTTCAAAAGAAAAAAAAGTTGCAAAACTTTTGCCTCACCTGGTATAGATCTCATAGTCATCATTGCAAGTAGAAAGTTTCATCTTGAAAGAATGAATCTATTTTGTAGGATGACGTTTTCAAAACAGCACTATTTTTACACAAAAATTTTGAAAATAGTCCATTTTTTGATAGATTTCGTATTGTAGGGAAAATTTATTCTTTCCAGTTGAAAAATTCAGGATATAACAACAATCATAAAGTCTCTTATTGAGAAAATTTTAAAGTAGGTATTTCTTTTTGAATTTCCTTTTGTAATATCTAAAATTGTTTAATAATAAAATCTATGAAAAAAAAGTTTTATTTTCAGAAGCGAATACTTTAATCCGTTCTACATTTAGCAGTGAACAATATACCAATTCAAGCTAGTGCAATCAAGAACAATAGTTAACTGAATATTATAATTGAACACATTTCAGGAGTTTACAGTTGGATGTAGGAGACCTACTTATTGATTTGTCAATATTTTTCCCACTCGTCGCAATGCATATCATGTTGTTAATTCAACAACTTTTCGAGCGAATACGTAAATACAATATTTATGTGCATGACGAAGTTGAATATGTTGACGACGATGATGAGCCAAGAGATCCCGCAACAATCGTCAAACATCAACAGTATGCCACTCGATTATATCTTATTTTGTTTATCCGTAAGTAAAATGAATTCTTTTGTTTTGAAGACCAAAAGCATGCATCTGAGATTGAGCTGACAATGAAACGTTTTTAAAGGCAATATTATAGATGAAATATCCTTACTCGATATTATCCTTGGACGGCATTATTATAAAAATATTTTTACAAAGAACCTCAGCGTGAGTAGAAAAACAGAAGTAGTGTGATAATAGGTACAGGGAATATAAAAGGTTGTGTTTAGTTTTCTTTTTGACTTCGATATGTCAAAACAACTGTCATCGTATACTCTTTCGCTTTTGGTCGAGTTTAAACAAAACGTATACTAATGCAACTTTTAAATGAATATCCGAATCGAGTATCAAATGTAGTCGTAAGAAAAATTAACGGCAGCATTCTACAAATATTAATAGTCTACTAAAAAAGAAATATTTTTTGTTAATCTAACCCAAAGCAAGTAAAGCAAGATTGTTCGTACAATGGTCTATTTAAATTCAATCTGAATTTTATATGGAAAACGACGATCAATTTTAAAATAAATGCGAGTCTTGTGAATCTCCCTAGGTCTAGCTGAATTTCAGCATGAATATAGCTCTTTTTTTTCCAGAGGGTATGGGTCCACTCAAATTTAATATAGATATTGATATATTAAGGGCCTCCCAAAAATTCTGAGATAATTTTAAAATACACCATTCTCACGTTTAAGAAAAACAAACTCTTTGAAACTTTCATAATAACACCATCGTGTATTTTTGTTTCTATTATGTTGAATATATTAGTTATTATCTTAAAAAACTATAATTAATATAAATGAAAGAAGCACACGATAACAATTGCTAATGTCCAAATAATTGATCACTGTCTTGATCCATTACAGATTTTAGTCGTGCTTGTATATTTTCCATCATCTTTTACTAGAATAAAGTATTAAATTTGTTCCATATCTTTTTATGATCATTTTTTTTTAAATATTATTGTAATTATGTCCTCGTAGTTTCTCTTTTCATGTATCCAAAACATTTTCAATGAGCCAAACGTCGAATGATTTTGTAGGCCATCTTCTGAGTTCAATTCGATTAATAAAAATGCGTTTAACTGCATCCAAAGACACCTACATCCTTTTTTTACGCCAATGATCATCTTGAATATAAACATTTCGTAAATCATGCAATTCTTCAGTTGCTTAGTCCGTTACATTAATTTAAATAAATTTTGCACACCTATCGCCAGTAAAATACATTTTTATTTAATCTATTCTGACCGATCATTAATAAAATGGAAGATTTCTTTGAAAATAGTCCTTGGTGCAAAATCTTACTGCACAGCATCACACTCCTTTGAAATTTTTCTTTCGATTTAACCATCAAATTATATGAAAAATCATCATATGATTTGGTGTAAACGCCCTCATTATGTTGATTATAATGTGAAGTTAATGTGGACGTACCACTAAAATCAATGTTTAAAAATTATTTCATTTATATAATTTACGTCCTATTCTAGTTCCCTAGTTCCTTTGTAGGTATTTAACATTGATGATACATCGAATTTTCTTGTCGTTAACTGTTAGTTTCTGTACTTTTCATCTCTTCAACTACTTGAAGTTTGATTCATTCTTAGCTCTTCAAAACCGAGCTCTTTAATGTTTTAAAACTTTCTTCTTGAAGTTTTGTTTTGACATTCCTAATCCACGTATTTGTTTTTAAATAAATAGCTTATTTTACTGCTAGAATATATCGAGTTTTTGTTCGAGATGTACCTGATCCTAGTAAATCTTTTACTCTATTTCTCTTTAAAATTTTTTAAGCTTTAAGGCAAAGCTTTCATTATTGTAGACTAAGATGAGTTTTCGAAGTGAAGGGGAAATTGGGCAATTTATTTTCCTTTCTATGATGAATGCAACTTTTGTTTATGTAAAACGAGAGAACGCAGTGCATTTTTCTCCATAGAAGATGGTTAATTTGATATTCTTCGTTGATTCATTAGTTATCCATTCATGTTACTCTTCTTATATATTCTTGTTATTGACACGTGCAGAAACATCTTTATGTTCTATCATGCACAAATCAAAAGGGTTGAAATAACATTTCTTCTTTTTGACATCGAGCTTCCCCTTTTGAAGACCTACAATGCCCGTATCCTCGCGAAACAAAACGATATTTATACCTGTATATATATAGTAAAAATTGCAGTTAATCTAGGAAGATTCACAAGACTCGCTGTGTTTGCCAGGAGAGTAGTTGATTCTTTGTCTAAAACTCAATTTCAAATCAAGAAGACCTCAGATTCTGATTGTTCGTAGCGGTTGAATCGTCGAAGTCACTAGAAGCTATTAGAATTTAATAAGATGAGAATATGAGTATTCATCTTAATGTCTATTGGGCATGCTATCATCTGTACTATTGTCTTTTACTGAAAGATACATAAGTTTTGGTTTTTCAAAATGAACCTCAGATAACACTAGCTATGAACATATAGAAGATTTTACTATTTACTATTGTTTCTTATTAGTGTCATTCTATTATGTTGCTATTATTGTTCTGGCGAACTCGGATTCTCGTGTAGTCACAATCTCAAATATTACTCCAATCCTTTTCAATCGCCTTCGTCTTGATCATGGTGAAACTCTTTCATGTCCATGTTCGACAAGCAATATCCCTTATAATGCTTTTATGTCCAACATTATCTCATTCGATCCTATTTGTTCGAGTGTCTTCGTTAGTCAACAATGGATTGAAGCACTCTACATACACAATCGTAGCGATTACGATTATTATGATTTTCGAGGGTCGGCCAATGCTCCAGTAAGTGAAAATATGATTGAAGGGATTTGCATCCGCGTCTGCAGAGTCAAAGGTTGAATTGGAGCAAGAGCTTTGAATCACAGAATGAGCTATATAGAGTTCCAATCGGATTTATTTGAACACAGTAGAAACTACTTAAAATTGCTATTTGAAGATCAAAGCATACAAGCCGTATCCGTTTAGACAGAGACAGAAATTGTCAAAGCCAGATGATTTATAAAAGGTAACGGTAAACGGCTGATTTGATCTAGTAGCAACAACCTTTTCGCTACTGGCGAATAAGAGTTCTTTAAAGTTTTCTGTACGTTACTTTTCGAAAAAGTGAAAAGAAAGGAGTGATTTTGTGGGATTTAGTGAATATTTATCATAATACACTTTTTATGTTTTATTAGTTCATTCTCATATTTAGGTCTATTATCAATATAAAACTGAATCATTCCTTAGCAGTATAATCTGTCATAAATTTAATTGGATTTCTCTTATTGTTTCAAATTTTCCAATTTATTTTCAAAACTGTACGGATCGAATCGTATGGTGGAGGTCGCCTGCATGTGATTTTCCGAGATATAACAGACAGAAAATACTAAAACTATAGACTTTCTACAAAATTTTGTTGACAAAAAGTGGTTTTGTTCAACTTTCTGTCAAAAAGAGATGAAGAGAGAGCATAAAAATCAGATTTTTACCAGATATTTCTGTAAAAGTTCAACAAATTTCTCGTAAAGCCAAGTATGTTTTTGAACTGTGAAGAGGATTAGACACCTTAACAATTCTCTAGTCGGAAAGTCTATACCCTAGTGGATGTACTGAGCTTAGGGTACCTGAATATGTACCCGACTGGAAAGGATTTAGTAAATGGGTACTTGGAGCTACTAATCAAATACTCAATTGGGTACTGTTCCACAGTATTATTAGGTGCCATGTTGTCAAAATTGCAGTATGTTGATGATGAAACCTTACCTTCGACTTTTTTCATTTTTGTTTCTCTCACAGCGATTTATGACTTTTTTCGATTTGTTTATATAAAGCAGCGTGTGCAAAAGAAAACGGTAAATGAACAGTTGCTACACAGAACGCAACACATCTAGAGTACCCTGTAGAGGTTTCCTCAGTAAAATTACTGAAATTTTTCGAAGTGCCCGCATCGGGGACCTAGCTGAGGTTTTTTCAGTACATGACTTGACGATTTTCAGTAGAGACAATACTATTCCGAGAACGGTATATGAATATTTTATTTCTATACTAAGAATCGTATCGCACTGTATTTTTTTCGTCTTTTATATACTATCCGATATTATATAATGTCCTTGGAAAATACAGTTTACACACTAACAGAACGCACGGGAAGAGAGGACAAAGTTAGACGAGAAGAAGAGTTCGATAATATAAATGCATGATACTCTATAAGCAAAATGGGCTAACACGAAATGTATGATGTCAAAGTATATATAGAGTAGAGGAAATACGTGAATCACACGTAGACATGACACTAACGTGTCGTTCCAATGTGCATGCATCATGAGGAAGAGAAGAGCATATGAATAAGTTGATGTACGAGAAGAGGACAAATCTTTTCTAAGTGCATACACAAGGTGAATGACATGAAAGTCCATTCTCGTTTAGATTGGCACACATGGGTACCCTAAGCTCAGTACATTTACTAGGGTACTGTTTATAGAATATCTTTTACATGGATGTATAAGATCACAATTCAGTAATGATGTTTGCGTTAAAAGTACATTTATTGGTTGTTGAACTTTATTAACGATTTGCGGTGCTACGACGTTTTAGTTCACCAATGAATATCAAGAGAAAAAATATGATGGAAATAGATAATGCAAAACACTAAAATGCTTATTAGCACAGCTCATTTAATGCTAAAATATAGCACTCACACATGTTCTCTTGCTTTGTTAGACTCATATAAAATACGTCAAAGGAATAAAATCTAGTAGACGATAGGTTGCTTTCCCATGATAGTCATTTGTCAGAGAATAATAATGTTAAACTTGAAAGTGGAATTCAACTGTTGAAACATTCTTATGGCATGCAGATGCGACAACACCCTTCCTGACATCACTATTGCCCCCAGACAAGACATAACTCTTCGTGACATCTACACAACGCCCAGGCAAGACAGCATATTCTACTTTACTCAATTGACTGTGTCGCAATAGCTTAGATACTTCGTGCAGGCCATTGAACAGGCAATGTTACGTTGATACCTTCAAATCGCGTAAACTTAGCGGTGATGCATAGATAAATGTGCCATGTTATGCTCGCGTAGTCACTGAATTCAGCTCGAATTCTTGAATTATTGAATTTAAGTTTCAAGTGATACATGTATGTCAGAGAAAGGATCTCTCCTATTCATCTTCGAATTTCACACAGACATATTATCTTTAATTGTTTTTCTAGGCATTCTATCTCCATTTGCTTGTTGCCATTCACTGTTTATTTTTTGTTTTTATTTTATTTTTGTAATCATTGACTTAACTGAAAGAACAGCTCATCGTACATAGGATGAAGGCAAGTATTTTGTTTCGATCTGCATTCCATCCAATAGAATTGTAATGGGTAAGATTTTTTTCCTTATCGGTACCAGTACCGGTCGATATACCGGCATCAATCATTTGTTATCTTTCTGACTGCATAAAATTCAAATACGTTAGCATCAGTGACAGTCCACTCCGATGCTAAATCAATTTTAGGATGCTTCCTCTACTCTGATTGCCAGATGACATCTGTCCAAATAGCACAAGGTGCGTGATTCGGATTTCGCGAACGACATTGTTTTCTACTTTGTCTCTTTTTCCGTCGTATGTCTCTTGTAATGCTTCTAGTATAAAGATCTCATTGAGGTATGTTTGCGCCTGGACACTATAGAAATCATATAGGAATCCATTGTTACGGTCTTTTATGATTGATTTTCTCACTTTTTCCTTCTGTAATATCTATTGCTGTAGTGAAGATAAACTTTTATATTACCAGAAATTCTATATAACATTTATATAGAATTTCACTCTTGATTAAATAGAGACATTACTAAACTGTATATTTAATCATATTTCCACATTATATGCACTTTGTTATATCTTATATCTGTGTAAAACTTATCCTAGAAATAATAGCAAATGTACATATACTGATGTTAAACTATCATGCTAACCGATAATTCGATCCTGTTTCGTAGCATATTCAGATATCATAATAGGTTAAAGCAGCATATTAAGTATAGCAGGACGATTATTAACTTGACAGAAGAGTCTGGTGCTTGTTTCATCATATAAATAATCTTAAACTCCAATAAAAAGTATTTGATTTATGAGAAAAGATCCTTTTATCATGAATTTTTAAACAAAAAAGTTAGGCTCGTAAGGAATACTTTACCATAGGGAATCTGCCATAACCGGTCATCAATTAGAACTCTACTACTTCACCTTACACCTTTATCTCTCATGTTTGTTTTAGACACTTTTAATTTCGATCACAGCAGAATTATCAGGTTGTTATTCAAAGATAAAAAGCATCGAGACGAACACCGAGACTGCGTTAACTTGATACCGGGTGCCTCTAGTCTGTTTATGACAGGTGACAGAACAGCACGGAATTTTATATTCATCCTGTTTGATAAACTGATATGATTTAGCTGCTAACAATGGCTCCTCGTAAAAAAAATGATCATCAATTACTTGTTAATAATAGTGTTGTCGAAAAGCGATTATGCAATAAAAAAATGACTATGTTGGATGATCAAATATGTCAAAATGCTTATCATTAGAACTGTACAACATTTTTAGGAGTTGACAACTGTTTGTATGGCCATCGTTTTCTTTATTTACCATTGTGAACATAAATATAATTCTTTTTCATTCACAGTAGTCATATATCTAGATGATTGTATCTTTCTCTTGACAATTATTACTATCACTACCTTCAAAAGCAGATATATAAGTGTCCATTGATATTAAGAGAAAATAAGTCTAACAGTAATAGCGCAGAATGATTTTGGGAATAAACCATAATAATCCACTAGAACATTTGCGTGTCTTCCTTTTGTCGCAATGTTCATAACGTATTATTGATTCATTCTATTGAATGAAAGAGCCAGAAATATTTTTTTCGATTCTCTCTCTGAATTTTTTATTTAGTTTAAACTTCTGGCTGCTCTTTGTTCGATCTATCGTGAAACAGTAGTTCAGACTGTAGCAGATCTTAACAATACTGACTTCATCACCATTCAACTTCTTTCCGAAGATGAAGTTAAATCTCAAGTCAGTGATACGGTTGAACTTATACAAAATAACTTATGTGTTCAAATGATCTCAGCCATGGCCTTTCTTCAAGTGACAACGGACTCGAATTCTTTATTTTCGGCTAATAATAGTAATAGAGTCGTGATTAGAGCTGTGCAAGAGAGAGATGTGGAATTTTCGAATGTTCGTGACTTTATAACCGGTACTTTGTCGAATTCTATCTGCACCTTAAAACTCGCAGGCATCATCCCAGTCGGTTTGTTTCCCTTACCATACGGTCACGATAGAGATTGCTGGGGAAATGAGATGTTATCCTCAACGTGGATTCCTGTGAACCTTTATGGCAACATTGATTGTGATCTATGGAATAATTCTATAACGGTTAGTGGATTTGTTACAGGAAATACACCAATGGATGGTCTTCTTATGAGCACCCTCGATTGTTTATATGAAGTCAAATGCCTTGAACTGTTACTGGACTACTTTCCAGGCGTGAATCAAGTTTGTATAATATAACATTATCTATCTAACAAATTCTCTTTGTTTAGATGAATTTGAACTTGACAGAGTCTGTTCTACCTTCAAATGGATCAAATATATGTGTATATGATCGCTTAGCTAAGCTATTTATTGACGAATGGGCAACACAAATTAACTATTCAAAATATGCCGCTGATTGTGCTCCTTCGTTTTGCACGTACACTACAGGAGATAGCGACAATTTTTCTTATACAATCACTCTCTTACTTAGTCTCTATGGTGGTCTTACTCTCATGCTCCGTTTCATCGCAGCTGGCGCAATCAATGCCTTATCAAAAATGAAGCATTTTTCAGTGCAAATCCATCTTCGCTACCGTAAGTTTGGATTAGAACAAAAAAGAGATCTCATTTGAAATTTGACTTATTTTCTTTGTAGAAAATTTTGTGATAAATATCCGTAAGTTTATTCGGTGGACAAAACAGTTAAATTTATTCAAGTCAGCCAACGAGCGAACAGCAAATAGTATCAAGAAACAGCAAATCACTACATATGTCTATTTGATCTTGATAATAGGTATGATTCCTTTTCATACAAATGATTTTGTCATTCTCAATATCTAAATAAATGTGTTGATATACAACGTGACTCAATATCAGGTTAAGAAGGAGCAGGTCACCTATGATTCTTAGAATTCAACACCTAATTGCAGATGCATCGAGTGACATAAAGTTTAATAGATCATGTAAAAATTTGAATAATAGTCATATACTCATAGCATATGTTAAAATCAAATTCAGTCGAAATTTGAAAGACCATAGAAAATAAAAATCCAATACTCCCACGAAAAACAGGGTAGTTAGCAACGTATGAACATACGTTTCAAATATAATTTATTGACACAAAATATCCCAACTAATGCAGTATATATGCATCTAAAACGGAGAGTGAAGATATCAACTATGTGTATGTATAAATAATTGAATTACACGTTTTTGATACAATTCGTGCGAAAAGCTGAAAGAAAATCTACACAATCTCTAAGTACTGGATATTACTTATATCTCTTCCTGATACTGACCTGTTTAAGTTCTTTAGGCTTTCCTCATCTTATAACAATAGGTTAACTTCAATGCGATAGGAGAAATCGGAAAATGATTTATGCGTTCGCACTTCTATTTCTTAGACATCAGATTTTCAAGATGTCTGTGAAAAAACAGCCTGATACACACTCTAAAAAAACTAGGAGCTTTACCGAACCCCCAGAAAAAGGTTCGGCAGATGTGAAAAAGATTGGAAATATGTTGAAAGTATGAAAAAACGAATAAAAAAATCTACGAAACCTTTAAAGGATTTTTCCCTGGATACACGGGAAGATCCTTTAAAGGTTTCGTAGATTTTTTTATTTGTTTTTTCAAACTTTCAACATATTTCCAATCTTTTTCACATCTGCCGAACCTTTTTCTGGGGGTTCGGTAAAGCTCCTATTTTTTTTAGAGTGCAGTAAATGATGATTTTCTAAAAGACAGTAGACTATTGAAAGATGACAACTTGCATTGTCACATGCAGTCCTTATGCGATATGATTTGAGTTAAGAGTTAGATCAAATATTGTTAATAACACTTCTACTTATTTTTTATGAATCTAAGGAGTACCCGAAATTCTTGCTTTTTTTCTCTTTAATATCGATTTAAATCTAAAAATCTTGAACAAAAAAAGTAGCGCAAACTATAGCGTAGGGTAAAGCGGCTGAAACATAGTCATTTTCTGACACCAGCTGCAGCAGATGAAAGAAGGCACATCAAAGTGATGCGTAATACATATTATAGCGTCAAATAAGAAACGTGCTTGGGTCACAGTTTTGAAGGATCCTGAGCGTTTTTCTGTACACTCGCTGGCACAGCAAGCGCACTAAATTATTCCACAAATACTTTCGACAACAATTGACTATGGTTTAGAGACGTGAGACGAATGATATTAATTGACTCGCCGATGTAGATGTCTACCTCGTCGAGCAGTACAAGATTAAATATCTGCCGAGGAATCATCTTCATTCATCTATTGAAAAGGATGTCCAGCGATCAAATTTGATCCGTCGTTTTTTTCTCGGTATATTAAGCTTTTGCGCATCCAGGAATGTCATTGTATAGCCTCTTTCCATCTACCTGTCCTCACCAGCAGTCCGAGATATGTAAAAACTTCTTCCGTTGACTGAATGATAGAAGGAGAACAGGATTCTTTTAATACAGCCAAGGACGTTATGGGCTTTCAAGAACTGATGCAAGCACCTATTACATATGACACCTTGAAAAGATGAGAGCGAATGTTCTCGCTCTTGTTCTCCTTGAGTTTCATTGAGCAGAGATAAATTAGTGAAAGGAGGTGACTATCAAGTATGATGATTAGTTGCACCCTACAGCATAGGGCGGTGGCATATATTGAGCAGACGGATATATTTGTAACCATTTTTCATTGTAGGTGAACGTTCATGTAGAGTGTAACTCGAATTGAGTTCGACTTTGATCTGTATTAATACCCTCATCTAGTTCATATTCTAGCAAAGGATTGCGAACATTAGCTATGAATTAATCAGCTAAAGATATGGTGGCTCCTTGCTTTTATACTGCTCATTTTGTTACAGTCCATGAAGATTAAAGAGTTCTAGTAGGTTTAGCCCTAAACAATTTTCAAGAAAAAATAGGGTTTTGATTAAAACAGAAGAGCTCCTGTTTTATATTTGTTCTGGTGGTAGGGTATGAAAGTTCCTTTGATAGATTTAAAAGAAATGATCACAAATCTCTCAATTCTGCCACCTAATGTGATATAATATTGTGTTTATATTTGAGAAAGTACAGCCAATGACTTTAAGTCACAAAATTTTACATAGACTGATTCATAGCTTTTGTAAAAGCCCACCGACACAAATCTATATCACGCACAAGTAAAGTGTTCTTCCGAGCCCGTTCCAACATATGAAACATATGATTATCAATCTTATCAAGTTTTCAATTCTTCTTCCAATTTTCCTCCACATAATGGCGAAAATGCATGGGGGGAAACAACTAAGACTTCACGTATGAAGTCTCATAAAGTCATGAAAGTCTCGTGAAGTGTTCTGAAGTTCATTGAAGTCAAAGAATATCTCTGAAGTCACTGAAGTCGCATGACGTCTTTTGAAATTCAAAGACGAACTAACTGAGACTTCACGTATAAAGTCTTGCGAAGTTATCTGGAGTCGGATGAAGTCTTTGCAATCATCTGAAGTCTAATGAAGGCGCATGAAGTCTATTGAAATCATAGAAAAAAATTCAAAAAAATGAAGTCTTTCATCGTGAAGTCAGTGGAAGTCAAGTGAAGTCCGCTATTTCCCCCTTGGATTTTTGTAAAAATCGACCTCGCAATAGTTCATTGTGCAATGGAAATTTCTCGAGAACAATAAGAGATATAAGGCTAGATTGTAACCGAATATAGAACTGTGAGAACTATGTGTATGCTAAAAGCTTGAGTAACAGTGGAGGAATAAATCAAAAGTTATTGACGATGAAATTTGCAAATGGTCTAAA
Source organism: Macrotrachela quadricornifera (assembly GCA_022393335.1). Taxonomy (NCBI): domain Eukaryota; kingdom Metazoa; phylum Rotifera; class Eurotatoria; order Philodinida; family Philodinidae; genus Macrotrachela; species Macrotrachela quadricornifera. The sequence goes on from JAJEKB010020748.1 coordinate 495,351, forward strand.
TATATATGAAGCGGGACTTGGACTTTTTAGGCAAAATTGTTTTTGTGCAAAGAAAAGGGAAGTAGTTCAGAAGAAGCTTTTTTTATCAATGTTTGTTTTAGTCTCGCAGATTTTCTTTTAAGTACTTTTGCGTTTTCACAACTTATAGTCAAAAAAAGAAAATTAATAAGGAAGACCCTACTGCAACCTAACGAACAAATGTCTTGAATTAGGTATTTGCAACGAATGAATGTAGAAAGAGAAATAACGAAACACGAAAAGTTTATAATTCTACAGTATATTTCAGACTGTATAAAATAGAGTGTTCACTAGATATTTTTCGCTACCTCAGCGCTAAAAAAATTTTCTTTTCTCAATAGACTTTTCTATAAAACGCGATTTTTTTGCTGTGTAAAGGTCATAAGTCCATACTAATGTGAGCTAGACAGCTGAGATTTGCTGCATATTTGGGGTATCCAGAGAGGAATAGCATGTCGGTCAACGAGAACAAAAGTTATTAGGTAAATACAGCTAAATCACAATTGTACCAAAAAGTTGCAATTTATTCACATTCATTTGTTCATAGTAGATTAATTAATCGCGACATTCACTAGTAGAAGTTCGCTCTTCAGTTCAGATGACAAATATAGAATCTATGATCGCAGTTTTTTTAGTAGTTATTCTTTTTGTTATTTAGTTAATCGAGATAAAATTAATCGATATACCAAGCTAGAGAGACTATGTAAAGAACTGGATACCATTATTAATATCTCTGGTCTTAACAGATTAGTGATTGAATATATTGATATCTTAACTGATTCGGTTCGAACAGACTATTAGCTTTCTACTTAAGATAAACTGGTGAAATGACAGATATTCAATAACGAAAGTTAATTTTAAATTGATATATACCATCATAATAACTATCCTAAGCATTTTAAATTTCCTTTGATTGCTAAATTCCCTAACGAATACGGATTTTGTGGAATTGAATCAGATTTCATTTATGTTAGCATGTTTACTTATTTGTTTGTATCATTAGGGTGCTTGGTCGTTCTTGTACTGTTCAATTCGCTGAATACTCAAACTACTACAGTCAAGATATCAAATCCCACTTTCACTGCCTACAACTATACGCAAGCCTTGCATTCAAATACATTCAGGTGTCCTTGTTCAACGATGAAAATACCCTTTGATACTTTTATTTCATTTACTCCAATCTTACATCAGCTATGCTCGAGCGAGTTTGTCAACAATAATTGGAAGTCAATAATTTCATACATACATGGATGGATCCCTACAGACTGGCGTAATCCGATTATCGAACGATTCCAGTTGTTGTCGACCCTCTGTCAACAGGCTAATGTTACTGTCTATGATGCTGTTCGGCGTTTTATTAAGCGATCCTTTATTACTACAAATGTACTCACTGAAATTGAATTTAATGCGCAGTTAAATGTAATTTTCGATCAATTTATTCAGTCGACAAGCACCGATTATAGTAGATTTCTCGATATAATACGTCTTGTGACTCAAGTTGATCAGCCTTATACGGGAGAATCCAATATTTATCAGCCACATTTTAACGCAAAAATAAATATCGTACACATTACAAATACAACAGCGGACAAACAATTTAAGGTATTGCATCACTCATAAAAAAATAATTTCGTGTACACTTGATTGATAGTACTATGATAGTCAAATTTCTTGCATCTCGGTTCAAAAAAACTTCTAAACATATTTTTATTTGCAATGGATGTATTTATACTATCAGTTAAAGATATGACATATATTCAGGTCAAACGAAAGCTCGGGTATTTGTAAACAACGAGATGACTCACAATGAGCCCCAAATCCAGAATTGATACCATAGGTAGATCGAGCTCGGAGAGCTGATTTCACAACCATCCACAATATCCCAAAAAGTTGAACTAAAAGAGTGATTTCCCACAAATATTGAATTTTTCAATTTATAATGATCCCCAACGACCCATAATGACCCATATTTTTTTGCTACTAAGTAGTCCCACGTTGAGTTAAATACATTCCCGAAAGATTGGCGATATATAATGTCGTCTAAGAAAAATACGAGGAACGTATTTTTTCAACTTTTCATATATTCCTAAGTTTTCCAATAAGGACTTTCTTTCCATCGAGCTCTCCTTTTTTTCGTGAAATGGAATGCTCTTTTCATACATGAACAAGATTTTATGAAATGATTTATCTTTAATCTAGGTTGAATCGGTTGAAGAACCTCCGATATACTAGGATGACCTGTCTACAAGCAGGGCTCTACGCAAATCAGGCTCGGCATTTCTAAAACCTACCTCAAATCCTTGTTCTTGTATGAAAAAAATATTCTATTTGACGAAAAAAAGGAGAGCTAGATGGAAAGAAAGTCCTTATTGGAAAACTCAGGAATATATGAAAAATTGAAAAAATACGTTCCTCGTATTGATAAATGTTAACTTTGGAAACGAATTTCTAATAATTTATTATGCAAGCGTAAGCAATTGTGTATAAGAATCATATTTAGTCATATGCACTATACGTACAAGATGGTTCTATATATATTTTCATATTTGTTCGTTTCCGGACATGCATAGAGGTGAATGGTCACAACTAAATAAAAATTGAGGGATATATTTTTCGTATAGAGGACGTGACATACAGAAAAACAAGCCGTTTAAAAGCGGGAAGAACCAAAGAAAGATAGACAGACAGACAGACAGACAATTGTGAGGAAGCATACAAAAGCGACGGAAGAATTTACATCTGATCAAATTGCATACTTTAAGTTCTCTGAGAAGAACTGTGCTTCTTTGGATATTGTTTTCATTATGAGTAATTGTCTAATATAATATAACTTCTGGAAAGTCTTTTCATTCTGAGTTGAAAAGAAGATTTTCAAAATTGACTAACGAGAAAATACAGATCTTTCTTGTCTTTCTAGTATCCGTTTTCACTTACTGGTGTTCCAAATGTCACTGTTGGAAGTAGTTCTACGCGCATAATACCTAATTTACAATACACTAACTGTATTTGTGCTACTGATTCTCAGTGTCAAGTACAGTATCAATTCTACCAGAGATATCCGGCAGCGTTCAATGATCTCTACACACCCATTTACAAGGTACCAGGCTCATTTGCGAGGTGTTTTGCTGTCGATTCTCTTCTTTTCTCTACACTTGAATGCTTATATTCGGACTCGGATTGTTTATCAATATTGGTTAACCAAAGCGTAAACGATAAAGCATTGTAAGTAGCTGGAGTTGATCGAGATTCGAGTGTTTTTTTCCTATTAAACTCACCTTACAATATATTTAAAGTGATATATTATGGTTTCAAGTAAAATTTTCTGCAAAAATCGTGATAAAATATCGTTTTGTTCTTCATCAGCTGAAGTATACTTCGGAAAAAACAAGATAACATATTCTGAATCTACATGAAAAGATCTTTTTATCTGCATCTTAAAAAGAAGACTTTATTACGTTTTGTTTTTTTTATTAGAAAGCAAATGTTCACACAACATTAAGATGTAATCTGTAGAAATACCTTGAAATACCTGACACAGAAGAAATCGATGTCTGAATGTCTGGAGATATGTATGTGTATCACCCACACTCTCAAAGGGTTTTTATATGATATATATGAATGTAAGATTTCGTTTTGATGACTCCTTAGAAAACTTTTGGAAACGGTTCAGTCTACAAGTCTAATAAACTTGTCCTAGCGATTGATTTATATAAAAATGCAACTAATTTACTCGAATCGATCAATATAATAGTTGAATTCATCGAATCAGATATTCCAGTTCAATAGACGCTGAAGAACCTGATTTTGTACTGATTAAATAAATGCTCATCAAATTTGTAGCAATTAGTATTTTGCTATCAGAACCAGACACGATTCCATCACCCAAATTCTGCAGGATTCTGTAGAATGACTGAATCTTTCAAGATCCGTCGAATCTGCTGTTAGATATGTGAATCTGTATACAGAAAGATGATATTTATTGTGTCATGGATATTTTATAATCATAAAAGAAGATCTAAGTGATTTATGAATATTAGTGTGATGTCATAATACCGTTACACCCGGTATCCACATTTTCATCTATAATAAGCACTCGGCATCCAGTGACGGAATATTCATTGCCATATCGAATTCAATACCCTCATCCTCATCCTCAAGTCATTACCTCTAATGATATCGATATCTGTGTTTCATAGAGTTGAGAAATTTGAGTGAATTTGGTGTAATGTGAGGATGAGGGTAACCAGGTCGTTACACCAAATTCACTCATATTCCTCAACTTTCAGAATATATAGTTTATTGAGAGAGCAATGAAGTCATTACTCCATAACGTAAGAAGCGTGATATAAAGGTGAACTGACTTTAGTCGATTACTCTGTGGGGTATCCTGACGTTTAGCTCTGGATACCTAGTGTATTGGTATTATGACATCTATGGAATATTATGATAGAAAAATCAATTTACTTATACATATAATAAGTGACGATTTAGTCATAATGAGATTATGAATTATGAAACAAGCTTCTAAGTAAAGCCAGCAAGCAAATTTTTTGATGCTAGACGAAGCTCACCTGCATTATATTTGTCTTTTTACACTAGTGCATCGGATCCTAATATGCGTCATCTCATTTATAATCAAACATCAAGCCATTTTCCTCCAAATACAACATTAATAACGATAGTGAAAGAAATAATGGTTGAAAAATGGAATCCCTCGTCGTCATATTATAATTATTGGAAAACATGTGCACCAACATATTGTGCTTATTCTCAGATCACACCTGTGAAAAATTCCGTTGGGATATTAGTAGCATTAGTGTCTATGAGCGGTGGTCTTATTGCTGCCCTACGCATAATTACACCTGTCCTTATCGGTATTATTTTTCGTGCATTGAAATTAATTCGTAGAAGACAAAAACAAGGTAAGCATGAATTAAATATTTTGTAGAGAATACATTGACATTCCTAACATATTACAGATCGATTTTGGTATTGATTGATATAAATTGAAAATAACGAGAAAGAAAATCTATATTTATGATATGTTAATCGGTTATACTTTTGATTAATTATTAGAGATCATTTTTAGACATCATATATGATTTGTGGGTTAATTTTGTTCATTATGTCTTTCATAATCTAAAAAAAACTTTTTGAAGCCAAAGTTAGGTGTTGGTTAATCATAACCTCTCGAAAGAATGTTTATCAAATTCGAAAACTATTCCACATTCTTTCTTTTTCTCATAACATCCATGATATTGAATAATATATAGAGAAGAATAAAAGTTTCTTTGACAAGCTTTTCATTTTTATATTTTTTTCAGATCCAGAAGAAATTCAAACTATAACAACAACAGTGAATCGATCAGACATTACGGGTAAGTGCTAAAAGTTCCAGTTGATTTCTGGCAAATTTGAAACTAATTTATCTATGCCCTGCTTCTGAATATTTAACTCAAACACTGTTTTTATATCAGTCATTTTAGTATTGATGAAGTGAAAAGATGCAAATATGTCTTCTAATTTTCATTAATAGATAATATAGAAGAAAAATCTTTTTTTTAATTTGCTCGTGTAAAACAAAAGTTGTTGTAAAAATCAATATCTTTATAACAGCCGGATGGACCTACATTATCTTAAACTTTGCGTTGTTCGAGATATTCGCATTCTTAGTAAAATTTTAAGCACCGATCCATCTAAAATCATTTTGATCAGGCATGTACCAAAATCAAAAATACGCCAAAACTAAAACTTCATAAACCAGTTTTGGTTTTGGTGTATACCTGATTGTGATAAAAAAAAGCTTTGAAACAAAGAATTCTAATGCATAACACATATTTCATTCTTTTTTTTCTACATTTCACGAGTTGTTGCTATATTAATCAGATAGATTAGTATTTCTTTGCCAATTGTTTAATTTTTAAATATCTTTAACATTGTAGTTATCTCTTGATAAAAGATGTGATAATATATATATATATATATATATCTTTTTTATATAGTGCATCAAAAACTATCTGATCGCTTAAAACATATACTATTGAATCTAATCAAACGTTTATCTACCTTACTAATTCATCTTAATATATTTCCACCATGGCGTTTTGGAAGCAACACCAGTTTAATGACTGCCAAATATCTTGGTCAATGGGCCACGCGTCTTTTTATTTGCTTATTTACTATTAGCCTTGTGATTATTGTGCTCTTTATTGGTGTTCGTTCTCAAATGTTGACGAAAAGTTTTGATAAACCAACGTTGAGTGTCTATAATCAACTTGTACGCGATCATGAAGATACACTTGAATGTTCTTGTGAATCAATTTCGTCAACATACAATCGATTTATTCAAATTAAAGTCATCTTTCATGAGGTAAGATCAAAATATCATCCAAATTCATTTCAAATAATACCGAAGATCTGATGCCATTATCTTACATAATACTTGTAATTTGAATATGTTCTCTTTTTCTCATTAATTTATCATAGGTCTGCTTGAGTACATTTATTTCTGATGAATGGCACACAAATCTTTTGAGTGGTCTGGTTCCTGATCTATCTGTTTATGACATAATGGATTATCGACGCTTTCTTTCTGCTCATTTACAATTTCTTAAGGGTTTATGTGAATCATCTATTCAATTAATAAATAATTCTATCAATCAATTTCTCTCTTCCTCATTAATTACTGCTAAAATTCTACCAGTCACAATTTTAAATTCACGTGTCAATTTACTTATTGAGAAGACTAAATCAAATGCTCCAGTCATATTTGCTCGTCTTCTCTCGTTACTTAGAGCAGCAAATTCTGCAAATGCAATCGTGTCCGCCTACGGAACAAATTTTATATTCTACTATTCGGTTTTGTCTGTTCAAATCAACACTCTATACCTTCAAGGTGTTCTCTATAGTAATGGATGTTCGTGTGAATTAAATGCAACATGTACGATTCAAGCCAAGTTTATGAGTGAGAATTTGACTGAAACAACTCCAATCAATGGTTTACGAATAGGTTGTACACCAAGTGAATCATTTCTTCAATCAACTCTTGAATGTTTTTATAATTCATCTTGTATTAATCTCATTCAAGAACAAGTCAACTACAAAAATACTATGAATGATATAAACACTCCTATTCCACTATCTTCAAATAGAAGTCAATTTCCAATTAATACAACTGTGAAAGATCTTGTTGACAATCTTTTTGTCGAGAAATGGTCTACAATGATCAATTATTCAATGTATTTTAATCAATGCAAACCGACAGTATGTTCATATACCTACATTCAACAGCTCAATTCAATCTACACAGTGACATTTGTGCTTGGTATTTGCGGCGGTCTCATGGTCGTTCTTAAATGGATTTGTCCCATACTGATTCGTATTGTGGCTCACGTAAATCAGTATCGGAAGAAGCGAACAAACCGTGTTCAACCAGAGAATACTAGTCATATGGATACTCTTGCCACTACAAATACAACTTGTGATATAATGAAAGAATCAACTGCTCTATCATCTCCGTATGCGTCTTTTACTTTTATATCAATTATTAACTTCTATTATCTTTAGTAGGACACACTCTGCTCCTGCATCACTATGCTCTTACAAGATCATCTTTTGGATTATACTGTTTTTAGTTCTATCAGTGATCATCATTGTTTCCTCTCTGAAAATCTTTTCACAATTAAAAAATCAACCTGCATCATCAGGTATAACCTTCTTTACACATAAGCTGCATAGTGTTAGGGTCGAGTTTATTGGAACGGTAAAAGATAATGATTTGAATCAAAACTATTTTGTGTTTTTTTGACCAAAAGTAGCAAAATACAGTTAGGTAAGATATTCAAGTCCGATAACTTTTAAAAGCTGATGAGAATAATCTTTGTTTTCAGTAAAATTTCATGTAAAAGTCGTCTGAATATTCAAAAGAAAATGGCATATAACCATATGAAATTTCTTAATCTATAAATGATACTATTGCCCTTATCTTCGATACAGTAATAAGGTCGAAATTGTCAATCCTAGTTACAGCGAAGCTGGATTGATTGACTTATTTAACTACATGAGAGCAAATTAGCGTATAAAATAGAATAATATTTGAGTGGTGTAACATATTCAGGACTTTGGAAATGCAGTGATCTACCAATGGAGATGTACGATCTCCATCAGAGATGTGCACCTCTCACATTCACACTCGCATATCCCGTAAAAGAGGTAGTTGCATCTTCGAAATCCTAGATATGTAACAGTTGAAAGTAATAAGACCAAAGACTTCAAAATCATTATTAAAGTGTAATAGAAATTATAATCTTTAAGAATTTTATTTGTTTATAAGTATCTGCATTTGTATTTAATCAAATGAATATTCTTTTTGTTAGTGTCTCCAATAAATACAACCGATAGTGTAAGTATAATTACCACAATCAGCACCGCAAACATGATAACAATGAATACAACTACAACAAGCAGCACAACTCATATGACGACAATGAGTACATCAACAACAACAACAACAACAACATTTTCTTCATCAGCAGGTTTGTAGAGGGTGTTGTACATGAAGATGCATTCCAGCAATTTTAAAGATTCTAAGCGAGTACCTCCATTCATGTCAATACATATAGTGGAATCCGAAAATATGATTACTAACTATTCTAAGCATTGTAAAGGAGTAGATGCTTTCATCTCAATACGTGTAGTTGAATATATGGCTACCAAATGGAGGTGCAGGACACCTCCACCAACCCCATATAGGACGGGATTGTGGTTTTGGTTTCGTGTATATTACTATTTCGCCCTCACCCTCATCGAAAAAATTCATTTCTGTGTTTTTTTGTTCTTTGTTGATGTTTTATCATGGTTCGTAAGGTATGATTGAAGATATACGAGAACAGGCAGATTCTATTTTATTAAGAAAGGTCATTATATAATTGGTTTAGTGAAGCTTATTCTCTTCCGATGAAATTATCTACTTAGGGTACCCAAAAGTAGTGGCGGAGTCGGCTTATTTTCTTATAGAAGGCTTGAGAAAATTTTCTCTATTTATGGGATGACAGAGAAAACAACGCTCTATTTTTCTATGCTATTTGATCGCTCTTCAACTAATAATATAATAATAAAATTTCGATAGAAACTGTTTTTGTTGACAACTTAACTATCAGTTGAGACTGATTAAATGGATGCGCTTTGCATTTCAGTTTTCAATGACTAAGCATATTATATTAGAAAATAAAATATATCACAATATGCAGCGTGAAAAGTTCTACAATTTGCATATGACCGCTTGTTTTATAACTGTAACAAGAGAAAGGAATTTCTTGTTATACGGAAAAAAATTGTTTTTTGGGACAAAGAAAACTGATCGCATAAAATTTTGCTTTTTTGGAAAACAGGAAGTAAACAATTAAAATAAGCTTTACTTTGTAGATTGTAGAGCTTTTCACGCTACATCGTGTGATGTAATTTGTTTTTTTTTAAATAAAAGATATTAGGTGATAAAAGAATAAAATAAGCAAAAATGAATTCATCTTGTACTAAAAATATATCGTTTTCGTACGATCAAAAAATTATTGGCTCAAAATTTTGTTCATTTTGAAAACAAAAAGTGCAACGATAAAACAAGCGGTCTTTTGCAAATTGTAGAGCTTTTCACGCTGCATATTGTGATATATTTTATTTTCTAATATAATATGCTTAGTCATTGAAAACTGAAATGCAAAGCGCATCCATTTAATCGGCCTCAACTGATAGTTAAGTTTTCAACAAAACAGTTTCTATCGAAATTTTATTATTATATTATTAGTTGAAGAGCGCTCAAATAGCATAGAAAAATAGAGCGTTGTTTTCTCTGTCATCTCGTAAATAGAGAAAATTTTCTCAAGCCTTCTATAAGAAAATAAGCCGACTCCGCCACTACTGTTGGGTACTCCTAAGTATTTCATATTGTTTAGAGAATAGTCTGAACTAGATAAAGTCTCCAAGACTGCATGTATTTACAATTATGACGTTAATTTTTTTGCACAGAAATGTTGAACATACTTGTAAATTTATCAAGATATTTAGAGGAAATGGTAAATCATATCATTTAATGATATTATTGAATTGAATTGCGTAAATAAGGCTCTGCAACCAGCACCCTGCTTGAAAAACAAACTAGTAAAACACTATACATATTTAGTATTAGTATGAATAATAGACGATTAAATTGGTATAAAGTTCCTTCATAAATGGAATATTTTTGAATGAATTTACTGATTTGGAAATCATTAGATTAAGTATTGATTTTTAATAAATTAAAAAACTCTAATCTGTTTTCTGAATACATAATCTTTGATTTACTGCATATAACACAATTTTATAATTACTAACAAAACAAATAAGAAACGATACCATTTTCTAAACATCTTTGAATCCTGGGTCGAATCATCCGGCAAGAAACTGGTCCGTTCTGGCTTAATCGGAAGGTTTCATGGAAGCAGTATTACAGTGAACGGATCCATTGACTGGACTTATCCAGTTTCACCCGGAACCGATAGGATCCTGTCAAGACCGTCAGTCGAATTCTTAGCATTTCTCGACGGGTTGCAGTCGGAAACGGTGCATTTTCTCAGGGTTTGCGCCGGAAATTGACGGAATACTACTTCAAAAATCATCGACCTGGGATACTGTTACAGACGTCCAGCTGTAATCGAATTGCACGAGAGAAATATCTTCATTTGGTGTGAGTGGAAAAATCTCTACTTTATTACGAAAATTATCCCTTTTTATACCAACAAAGACACACACGACGAGCGAGAGAAAAAAAAGGAGAAAACAAAGACAGGAGAGAAATATCCAGGGATATTTCTCTTTAGACAAAGATGATCACATGACCATCTTTTACGCAATAACGAAATAAAGAGGAAAAACAAAAGAAAAATGAGAATCTCAATAATTCTTATGGACGAGAAAAGGAAAAAAAAGATTAACCTAGATATAGGGTGAACGAGTACCTCGATAGAGTGGAAATGGAAAGGAAAACATATATGTACATGTACACGTACGTAACGCGTGCACATATATGTGTAAGATGTCTGGATGTTAGAGTGCTCTCTAACAGATACGAACAGTTGATATAGGTAGAGGGTCTTTAGATAACTATGAAACAATCGAATAGCTACAACAACATGAAATAGCTGAAAGATTTTTAGATAATTTTGATATAATCAAATAGCTGATTACCACGCACACTAGTTCGATGAAAAAACTGAGCATTTTTATCTGTCTAATCATTTTGTACCAATTTTACGATGAAAAACAAGTATATATTATGAGAATGAGCCATAGTAGACATTGAGATCACGTGGAACCAGCGTTATGTTTAATTTTTTGAAATTCGAAAGGATTACGGCTAGTTATACAAGGTTTCACCGCGTATTCGAATTTTCGTTTGAAAAAATAGAAGTTTGGATTTACAAAAACTTGCTTTTATATAGTGTACTTATACAGTACTTCTATAAATTTTTGTAAAATGAACATATTTCGAGTTTTTGAGTCGTCTTCGATATTTGTTTCTAAAAATATTCATTTTCTGCGAAATGATCTAGACCCATAAATTACGAGCATATAGAGCTAATTATGAATCAAATTTCAGTCACGCAAAATTTTAATGAGATGATAATGCGAATAGAAGGCAGAAAAATTATCTGATGGGGGCGAATCGAAAACTAAAATGAAAAGATCTCTTAAATAGATAAAGAGCTATTACAACAAATTCATTAATAAGAAAAATGTAGTGGTGCTGTGAGAGTACTTAGAATTACATAGAGAATGCATTACTCTCTACTATCTCGATTCTTTCACCGCCTCTCACAAAATAGATGTGTCTGGTGTATTTATATTTGTTCAATGAATAACTACAAAAGACTAGTAAAATAACCTATATGTATCTAGCTCTCTGTGTTTCTTTATTTCGCTTAGTAAGACGAGCCTTTTGATTATCTGTATACTAACAGAATAAACTTATATACATTTGTGAGAATGAAAACGTTTGCTTTTAAAAAGCGACCGCATGGAGCTCCTGTTTTTCTTCTGATTCCAAGAATCAGCTTTCTAATTTCTCTCCTGATTTCTTAACCCAAATCTCCTAATTAACTGATGATTTTAAACGAAAAACTCCTAATTTCTAAAATTTGGATTCGACAATGTAACGATTTCTTTGCAGATGGTATACAATATGAGAACGAATATGAGAGTGTAACTTTTATTCGTGTATAAGAAACTATGCTTTACCTGCGTCCTCCTCGTCCTTTTTATAAGGTGAGAACAGATGCTTTATCACACATAGAAAGAATAGGATTAGGATGAAACATGAGATCGGAACATATGCACAATAAGGGCTTAACTAAAAATTGCGAAGTGCAAGTGTGTGGGAGGAAAGAAAAGAATGGAAAGGGGTCATATTGATCGCAGAGCGAAGCAACGAACATACGTTTGGTGATATCGTTACAGACAATTCTGGTTTCATTGAAGTTCTAGTTTTCAGTCTGCGACACATTTACCATAGAATATACACTTTTACTTAAATTATTTTTGAATTAATTATTTCAAGAAACATCGTCATATTTTCTTTCTCTTAGTACCATCTTGCCAAATATCGTTTCAACTTCCCATTGAATATCAATTCAATGTTAGCGCATACTCATTTATTGTCGGTGATTTAAACGGCGACAGACGGTGGGATATTGTCATTCCTGGATATAAGAGCGCCCGTATTCAGATACTGCTTGGGAATGGTAATAACACCTTCGAAGCGCCAGAGTTTGTATCGGCGGGAGCTTGCACATTTCCAAATTTAGCCATTTTCGCGGATTTCAATAAGGATGGTCAATTGGATGTCGCTGCTACTTGTGAATTTTCACCCCTCATTATTGTCTTGCTCGGAAATGCTAATGGAACTTTAGGCACACCAACAACACATACAACAGGATATGCTGCTAGTCCGCAATGGATCCTTGTTGGTGATTTTAATAGTGACGATAACTTAGATATCGTTTTTAATAATCATAGACCAGAAAGTAATCATACTATAGGTGTGCTGCTTGGATATGGAAATGGAAGTTTTACACAACAGAAAAGTTTTTCAATAGGAAATGAGAGTCCTCCTTGGTCAATTGCGGTTGGTGATTTCAACAATGATGGTCGATTAGACGTTGCTTTCGGGAAATCTTATGAGAAACGAATAGGTGTGATGCTTGGATATGGTGATGGGACTTTTGGAGCACCACTAATGAGTGAACAGCACGATTACATTTTTGCATCTTCAATGATTGCTAATGATTTCAACAACGACGGTTATCTAGATGTTGCAGTCACAAATGTAGGCAATAGCAATGTAGGTGTGTTTCTTGGAAAGGGTGATGGTGCTTTTCAAGCAGAAATAAAGTTGCCAACAGGACGTTATAGTACACCATATTCAATTACTAGCGGCGATTTCAATGGTGATGGGCAGTTGGATCTCGCTGTCGGAAATTACGGACAAGCGATACTCCCTATAAGTGTTGTCGGGTAAGACGAAATTTTAATCAAAAGAATTTTGCCATCTGAATTTGGACAATGTCGAATTTCCATTAGAAATAAGACAATATTTAGAAACTTGCTGAGCAAACTTGTATGTGTTTTCAACCCCGTTTGTTTCGTTTGATAAAAGCCAATAGGAGTACACCCAACGCTAGTCGGACTAACGAGGGAAGGGTCCCACCTGTCAAATCGCTTTTGAGTCGAGACTATGTACGTTAAGTAGACCCAAATGAGTTATGAATACCCTGAAAAAAGTTCGGGCCGCTAGCTTATTGCTATGGAGATATTTCACTTTTACAGTATTCTTTAAAAATGAATGCTGTGGTCCCCCTCAAGGATAACAGAAAAACTAATTTTCGAATTTCGACTTGAAACTTTGGATAGACACAGACTTCAATGAGAATAGTATACTGTAACTATTTCAGACTTTTTCGCCCTTCCTATCCCAGGATACAGTGATGGATAGCTTGTCACTATAAACTGGCAGATATGGTGCTTTTATTTTAGGATCAAAGCAGATGGAAAAATCTCTAAAACATTCACAATAAACTATTCTGATTAAGATCTGTCTCTATCCAAAGTTTCAAGTCGAAATTCGAAAATCAGTTTTTCTGATGTGTCTTAGGGGGACCACAGCATTCATTTTTAAAGAATACTGTAAAAGTGAAATATCTTCGTAGCAATAGGCTAGCGGCTCGAACTTTTTTCAGGGTATTCACAACTCATTTGGGTCTACATAACGCACATAGTCTCGACTCAAAAGCGATTTGACAGTTGGAACCCTTCCCTCGTAAGTACAAATTTAAGTAACTCATAATCTATTGACTACTTACGAGAGAACATACCAAGGTGTTCAAGCAGTCTAGACTCCGTCTTTTCGCCATAAGTAGACCTCAATGAGATATGAAAAACCTAAAGAGGATTCATCCCTTCGTGTCTTTATTCTCGAGATATAACATTTTTAAAGAAATTTTCCTCATAGAATTCGAGATTTACAATAAAACCGTATTACCGAACTTTGACCTGACACTTTGCCCACATTAACCTCTCAGGTCGAGTAGTTTGTGCAGAAAATCTCAGAGTTTTTTAACGCAACCTTTAGAAGATATGTATTTCGCAAAATATCCGTCTTTTCTACAATAGTCATGGAAATGGGCTCATATACCGAGAAATGCACATCTCTTAAACAGTATGTTAAAAAGTTTTGAAATTTCGTATACAAGCTATTCTACCTGAGAGGTTAATGTGGGCAAAGTTCCAGATCAAAGTTCGGTAATAGGGCTTTGTTGTAAATCTCGAATTCTATGAGGAAAATTACTTAAAAATGCTATATCTCGAGAATAAAGACGCGAGAGGATGAATCCTCTTTAGGTTTTTCATATCTCATTGAGGTCTACTTATGATCAAAAGATGGGGCCTAGACTGCTTGAACACCTCGACATGTTCTCTCGTTAGTAACTTGCGTTATATTAACATACTATAAGCATTTAATTTCTGCATGTCCATCAGCTTATAAGAACAGAAATTTGGAAGGAATTCATTATTTTCAGCATATAATTTGCTTCATAGATAGATGTACAGAAACCCGATAATTGTCATGTGTTAATATAACCGAAGTTACTAGGAAGTTACTAGATTATGAATCAATTAAATCTATACCCAGTCCAACTGTACTAGTGCATGCCTAAAAGCTAGATAAAGAAATAATTTTATAAAAAAAGAATGAGTCTTATTCACAAGACTAGTTGGAAAAATATGCTTATTTGTGGCTCAATAAACATTTTTTCAATTGTCTAACATGCATATATTTCAAGATCCGATAATATCGCATTACTTTCTTGTTCAAAGTGCTTTATAAAGTTTAAGAATATCAGAATAAACCGACTAGGACAAGATTAAAAAGCAGTAGAGATACTTAATAAAACTGAACTATTAGTGATGAGAAAGAAGCTCGATCAGGAAAGTTACGGACACTTTCGGTTCCACATTCATATAAACAGAATTTTTTTAAACACACAACATACGCAAAGTTCAAGTTGTATCATAATCATATGGTTTTCTTGCTCTAAGAGTCTATGAAAGCCATCCACACGAGAAAAAAATTCTATGAGGGTGATTAATGTATTGAGTGTCCATTTTTTGATATAAACTTGACAATAGAATACTAAACGGCATACGTCTAATACTGAAAACATTAGTATATCGTTATTTATCAATTGAAATATTTGAGCATCAACGAAAATTTGACTGTTCGTCATCGAACTATGTGAAAAACTATTATTTTGTGAAATAACTGCTAATTAAATACCTTCTCGCACTCAGTACTATACTTATTAGTTAAACAAGACAAATGTCAAAACTGCAGTAGGAGGAAAAGAATCCATGTATAGAACGATAGTGAGCATCTCTTAAGATATCTCCTAATATTTGTTTTTTCGCTTTTCTTTTATTTTGTGCATAAATGTCACAGACAAAACTCGATATTTTTAAGCACAAAAGTACGAATTAATTAGTTTTCTTTTTCAATTAAATATACCGAAGCATTACAAAACAAAGAAAAGATATTTTTATTATGCATAAAACTCCATAAACAATTTTTAATAATTTATTTGGTCGGAAGTTCAGATAAGGCATTTATATCATACAAGAAACAAAATCTTTCACAAAGATTTGGTAGTAAGACCTAATCAATAACAGACTGACGATAATGGTACAAAGTCTTTTTCTTTTCTAACTCGCTGCTCTAGATATATCAGAAAGGTTGCATTATAGGAGCTACTTTGAAACTGATATATAATTAAAGCAGGTGTATTTCGATCCAATGATGGAAACTGTAAGTATGTACTTTAGAATAAACACAATGGCAACCTCAACAAGCTCCTTCTTTTCTTTTTTTGATAGAGACAGAAACTTAAGATCCTTGAGGTAAAATAAATTTGATTAAGTAGATTCGTGTCCTGTACAAGTTCTTAAACCAGATTAGATTTCAATAAAATAACAGTGGCAAACTCTACATCTTTCTGAAACTTATTGACATTACTGTAGGATAGGTTGATAAATTCTACAACTTTGCGAGTTAATTCAATTTCCATATTGGATTAAATTACGGTGTAATAAACTTAAAAATTGTATTTAATTTTATCTAATGTCTAATTTTGCTTGGCACATAAATGTTTATGAAAAAGTGAAAATACGAAATCTAAAGATTATTACAAGTTCTAATATGCGTAACTGAAACGTTCGCATTATCGTTATTGTTCTGTCCCAATTCTGAATGTCCTATTCCGAAACACATTTGAGAGTTTCTTGCATATCGCTACCGCAGACAAGTAAATGAACAATCACTATTTTCTCTGTATACATCACCAGAGTGAACATACTGAACTCCATAGATAGACATTTTGGATAGATCAATGTGAAACAAAAGCAAATAAATGACAATAGGAAAATTTATCATCTTTTGTGCATGTTAAGACAGAAAACAATAAGTATCGAATAAAAGGACGCTATTTGGATTAAAACATAAAAAACTGAAGAAGAGACAACACGAGAAATAGGCATCTGTAAAAGACATCATTGTGCAACAGTAGTTCAAGAATTTATTATTGTATTAATTGAAATGTAATTAATTGAGTGTATCGCATTTCGTTTAAATATTGTCGTATTTCTGACGGAACATGCATAATAAAAAATATATTGATATAGTCATTATTATCATAATTCTGTGAGAATTTTGATAATATTGTCAACGCCTAGGTAGAATTTCCAAATTTTTCGAAATTCTTCCTGGAATTCGACATTGCCGAAATTGATGTGGCAAAATTCTTACTGTTGAACTTTTAGAGAGACAATGTATAACACTGGGAATGTAGCAGTATTCCTTGGATATGGTAATGGAACTTTTGGAACACAAATGATTTTTTCATTTCCCGAACAGTTTTCTGTCGAGCCTGCCATTCCAGGGGTACCCATCGGTAATCCTACTTATGTCAGGAGTATTGCTGCAGCTGATTTTAACAATGATGGTCGATTGGATATTGCTATTCTTGCCGGCAATAACCCAAATCTATATATCCTATGGAATACATGCGAATGTTGTGAACTTAAGTTTCTTAATATCAGCACATCCACTCATCAATGACAAATTTTATCTTCACTTCAAACAATTTTAAAATTCTGCGGTAACAATTCAGCTTGAACTAAAATACTTTAAATCTGCTTTCTGTTTATACAAAACTCGATTAATTTAAATCAATGTTTGTTTGTCTGTATTATTCATAAGTTTCAATGAAATATTGGTGAGATATTTTCATGTATAAAAAATGCAATATTTATTCGCATTTCATTCTTAATCTTTTTTCTTTTGGTTATCCTAGTTATTGTTGCTTTAGTACGGCTAATTATCTTATACAATTGCTTTCATTTTCTTCTTTATTTATATTAAACATTTTAATCCCCTTGTTCTTGTCTTAATTACTGACTATTCATTTTAAAACAAAGTGATCTTCCGTATTTGTTTTTGAACAGCTCGAAAGCACAATGAATTAGAGAACTGCAAAAATACAAATCTATGAAAAAATCAATAATCGAGAGTTTGTATTATGAAAATCTTTCAACGATCCATCTATAAAACTAAAGCATTTCAATAGTTTGAGGGGTAGATGTGTATATTAAAAAATAGCACTATCTGGATTTCATATACTTTGTTAATATAAAACTCTTGTAAATCGAGTAGTTTTGAAAAGTAGATAATTTCAATGAACGACTATTTTTGAAAACAAACGGTAGTAGATTGTTTTATATGTTTAGCATTAAGCTGTTGAATGCTGTCTATATTCTATACTCATTGGAGTGGTTGTTAGCTCGTGAACAAATTATTATTTATTCATAAAACAGATGTTTTGATTTGTCTCTATCAGAATGACAAATGCATTAAATTCCACAAAAACATATGAAATCTATTTTCCTCAGAAACAGTATAGACTTACTGATAGTATGGTGTCGATATGAGATGAAGATTTTGACTAAAAACTAAGCTTTATATACATTTTGTTACATAGTGTAATACGCAACTTTTATCTTCCTTTATAATAAGTACAAGTAATGTATTGTGTATGACTATCATTTATTTAAAACATAAAAACAGGACAGATAGTTTTAACCAAGAGAACCGATCTATTTATACGCGCAATATTCTTGTATCATGATCTTGAATTTGTTGTGCAATAACACATAGGTGTCGTTTTGAAGGAATGAACATGAAATGATGTAATAACATCAAGAACCTAATAACATGTATTTACTATCTAGTGACAAATCATGTTGAATTTTTCTTGAATATGTTGATTGTATCGAGGAAAGGATATTCAAAGCTTGTCACTTTTAAAACTGACTTCAAATGAAAACAATAGTTTTGATCAATTATTTCTCTTTGATTCTATTCTCATTTGTATGAACAATCTATTTGAGTTAAATATTAACATATTTGATCACAATCAACTTACACGAAATATAGAGTGACCTGGGGTAATTCGGATCACAACATCGACATGTTTGTT
>JAJEKB010020748.1:534480-577421 GCA_022393335.1 Macrotrachela quadricornifera
AAACTGAAAAAATTTTCATTGAAATAATAACGATAAGAATAAATAAATAATATATAAATGTATATTGTGTTATTCTACGTTTTCAGTAATTTCACACGACATTTTAAGTTGGAAAAGTTTTTTTTTTTTAGAAATCATCTTATGGGCAAAATACTTTTCTTATAAGCATTTCTAAAATTTGTATAGAAATATTCTGAAATATAGTGAAAAAACATTACTATTCTTATAGAAAGCATAATGTCTTATTAATTTTTTCAGTGATACATATTTTCGGTACTATTGGATTTTTATCAAGACAATGATTTTATTTCGAACACAAGAGTTGATGTTGAGTGCTATGAAACATAGTCAATTTATTTTATTTTCTTACACTTTGTTTGAGAAACTCGTATATAAATATTTTGCTGAAGATTGCATCTACGTTTTTTAAATCAGATAGGTGTAGGTCATTCTAATTTTTTTATCGTGATGAATCTTTTTACAAGATTTGAGATTTTTTAAAGTTGTTAGATTTCTACATGAAGATTAATTTGACAGTATGGAGATGAATCCAGCGAATGTTACACAAATTGTTGTAATATATACTCTCAAGAATAATCAATTGGACTGATCTTCATATATATATATAGATATATACATATATATGTACATATATTATTTACTCGATTGTTGACTGATAATTTGTAATTCTGATAGTGTTTTTTTTCAGTGTATTTTCGCTTAAATTATTTTCTTCTGCGTGGAGGAGTGTTGTTGCTTTCTGTATGAACTAAAATTATAAAAGATCTGGTGCACTTGTTTATGCTATCCTGTTTCTTTTTTCTTGCAAGAACTTTTATTAAATTATATACGTTTCATTATAGAATTGATTTGTTAAAGAATAGTTTTTTACGATGAATTCAAAATCAGGTAACAATCATAATGTTTGTTTTTTTCATGTGAAAGAAAAAGATGTAGGTATTTTATAATCAATGACGTTGAGTGCTATTTCATTCACTATCTTTAGGTTAATTGTGAAGGAAATAGACGAAATTTAAAAGACCTGTTAACAACATTTCCTGTTAATAGTTTTGAATGGAAGTCAGAGTTGGAATTTTTATTATTACGTGCAGCATATTATGATATTCCACACACTAATTTACATGGTCAAACAATATGTGATGCTCATCATGAACATTTACTTAGGAAATTTCGTCGAGATCATTGCTATCTATGTAAAACCATATTTGGTTGTAAGGTTAATTCGACACGCGATCTACGTCGGATTTCTCGAACTATAGCATTTGGTATTTGGCAAGACTATCAGCTATCAGTTTTTGATCAAACTATGTGTGGTTGTTGCAGAAAGAAGCTAGAAAAAGAATATTATAATAAAGACATAATTGAAAGAAGTGAAAATATATTTTCATGGTTATATGATGAATATACAATTTATACTCCGTCTATTATTTCATCTTCATCACATTCTATATATCAACTAAGCGAATTAGATCTCGATTTGCAGTCGGAACACAAAGATAATCTTAAACAATTTTTAATCAATACCGGTTTTCAAGGAAGGGTACAAATGACAGACTCTTATCACAAGATGCTGCAGAAGAGTCAGCGAAATTTTCAATATCAAACAAAAAAGATTTTATTATTTATTTTGCAAATGCTAGCACCAAATGATTATAATTTAGTTTGGAAAGATATAATAGAAACAGATGTTGAAGAGACTATGGAAGACTATAAACTTGATGGTAAATTTGGCATTGTTATGAAATGCATTGCTGATGCTTATAACAATGCCAATCATTGGAGTACTCGTCGTCAACTGTTATCAGTTGTAGCCCAAGATGTTCCGCTGTATATTATTAAACAGTTTATACCGGATCTAACGTTATGGAGATTAAAAGTAGCTAAAGAACAAGCTATTGCAAATGGTACATAATATGCTATCAATAAGTTGAGATCTAGCACGACTGATAGGCTCCCTACTTGAATTTAGTAACGAGCTCCATGTTCATAAAGAATACCTTCGTTAACAGCTCAAATTCCTAATAAACATTCTAAAATCTAAACTAGTAAATATGCTCTCATGTGAAATATAAAATTAAACTAATTGTGTGATTAACTGATATATAAAGGCATCAAAGTTTTATGGTGAAATTTTTTCAATTGGTTTTATATAGTAAATTTTTATCATCGAAATTTTAATTCTATATTAGTTTTGATGTTTCTTTAGAATTATTGATAAAATTTTTAAAAAATTGTATTTTTATTGTAAAAATCGTTATATAAGTTTACTTTTATCAAGTTAATATTAAAGGAAAATGAGACAGGTATTCAGAAACTTTGAGACAACTTTTTGGTTGCCAAGTCATGTAATAAGGGTCTTCTATATCGATACCCATGCTCAAATTGTTGCTCAATTAGTGGTAATTTTATTTCTACTTTTTAAGGACGGGGCAGCATTGTTAATATTGATCGATCAGTTAGAATGTGTTATACAGAAGATCAAATAGCACATTTCATTCAATATATTCTCTCTCCACATATAACAACAGATATGCCGTTTGGTGAAAAGACTATAAAATTATCATCAGGTGATACAATTATTGTTCCAAATACTATACGTAATTTGATACCCACTCGAATAATTCAAGCTTATAAAGAATATTGTAAAGAAACTGATGAAGAATTTAAACCATTAAGTGATACTTGTCTATTTGAAATTCTACATGGTTGCACTGCATCGAATCGAAAATCCTTGCAAGGTCTTGATTATTTTGCTTGTGACGGTTCGAATGCATTTGATATTCTTAAACATGCATGTGATGAATTGGCAACATATGGTAATTTCGAATGATATTCTAATAATAACACATCTTTTTTATTTAAAATGTTTGACTTTATTTATAGATGTTGCGATTTCTAAAATTGCTGAATTAAATAAAGCGTTACATGAATCACGTAATTTTTTAAAAAACAACTATAAATTACATGTGGAATCTGATAGTGAAATTGCTGATCATTGTCTAAGATACGGTTTAAGTGATCCACATGATATTGATTGGCAAGAAAATTGTAGTCATTCCCATAGTATGGAATTTGATCAATGTTTTTTGCTGAAAAGTACGATAGCTCAGTTACGATCAACAATTGAAAATTGTAACATGACTCGAGAAATAAAATCGCGCTATTTACATCGTTTCAACCACAATTTTCAATTAATTTTGGATTGGAAGGCGCATTTAATGCGATGTATCCAACAAGATCGTGCTAGAGTTGATGTATTACAGAACCTACAACATGATGGTGTATTAGTTTTATTAGATTGGGCAATGAAATGGTTGCCTACAAAATACAGAGAAGCTCAAAGAGATTTTTTCGGTAATTTGTTTAGCTTTTTATAGTAGCACTGATGATACTTTATCCACTAATTGCTTGACATGTAAATATAGAGTAGCAAATAATAAAAAAAATAGTTTTGCTTGCCTAATTACTTCAAGTAATCAATTCTCTTTATTATAAAATAAGTTTTATTAAAATTTTTCTATCTACAAATTTTATACAATGATAAAATATACATTTTTTGTAAGTAATAATAAAATGAAAAGTAACGATTGTAATAATATGTACATATGGAATATAACTACTAGTAAATTCTAGTGATTGTGAACGTTCACAATGAATGTAATAAATCGGGAACTTCAAATAGAGTTTTTAAAAATAAATAGTTTGATTCATGATCAATAACCTTCATCTAGGAATGAAAAGGAATAACTTTCTTAAAATCAAGATTGAATGTTTCAAAACTTCAACAAAGTAAACTAAATTTTCTCCAAAAAAATACATCCGTCTTAGGCGTTTAACTTGTTAAAGAGAACCAATTGATTAGAAACTAAATAAACTGACGTAGCTTTTTGCAATTTTAATGCATATGGATGACTAATCTTTATGGTAGGATGCTGTACTGTAAATCTGATTGTTGGAAGAAACTGCGGGATGATACCCACGTATTATCTGAGCTATGTTCTCATTAAAATAGTTAGCAATCATTCATTCAAATTTTTTCTCTCTGACCAAGTTCTTTTCGGAACTCTCTAAAAGTGATCTTTCTTTTTAGCAAAACGCGGATTGTCATGGCATGTCAGTTATGTAATCCGCGCTCAAAATGCCATAACAACTTCAACAGTATTGAAATCCGCTTCTGTTTCGTCTTCACAAAATTGCTTGCAACATCGAACATTTATCCATGTTTTTGAGCAATGTAATCAAAACAGTCGTACAGTACTTAGTATAGTTGCAGATATATTTAATCGAATAAAACGAGAAGGTAACATGTTCTAGTATAATCCTTTTTGAAATTTCATTTTTTAAAAATTTTATTAATTGATAATTATATAATATTTTTAATAAAATAGTTTTTTATATAACTGCTTAGATCCAAATATAAAATATGCCTACTTACGTGCCGATAACGCAGGTTGCTATAAAGCTTCGGAAATCTTATTATCGAATAAACAAATATTCGAAGTAACTGGAATATTCATTCGTCGCTTTGACTACAGCGATCCACAATCTGGTAAATCAGCATGCGATCGTATGGCGGCAGTGGTGAAATGTAATGTAAGGCGTCATATTAATGAAAGGAATAACGTTGAACATAGTAAAGAGTTTGTTGATGCAGCTAAAAGGACAAAATATTTATCGATATTTGCAAGTAAAATTGTGCCGTATATCTCAACAAACAAATCTATGAAGGTAAAACGAAGAACCGACAGCAAAAATTTCGGAAATGGAATTTCGGCAGTACTGCCAAATTTTAAAAATTGCCTGAACCTTTTCGAGAGTACGTCAGTAAAATATTTCATGAGATATTTCATTGGTTCAATTATAATCGATTATAACATGAAATTTGTTATTATTGTACCTCAGAAAAAGACTACGCAGTTTTCTCAATTCAACAGTTTCGCCGAAATTTCGTTTTTGTAATTCCTATTATCGATTTTCTAGAGAAATTCTGTAACATCAACTAAAAAAACTGATTTGCCGGGTGTAACTATGTTTAATAATGTTCAATATGAAATTAAATCATCTAAAGTAAAAGAAAAAGCTGTGGGGGCACAAATTCTATCGAATATCTGTGATGAAATTGAACTAACAGTCTGGAGGTCCTATAATATAGGCAATGGAAAAAAATTCTTTTGGTCCAATTTGAATACGATAAAAAGCATAGATCAATTAGTAGTAATATATGAATCATCTCAAACCCAAGGAAATTGGATGAATGTCAATTTAAAACAAGGTAACTTTTGTTTTTTTTACCTTTTCAACCACACTTTTAATCCGCCCATTCTTTCTATTCTTTTGACCACATGATAATGATGATTGTCAATTCGATATTAACCCTGAAGAAGAGCAAACAGGTGCAAATGAAAATAAAAATGGTGTTGAAAAAAACGATGCTAAATTATTTGTATTTGATTCTCCTGATCCTAATTGTATTCTCCAATTTCGACGATACACCAATTTAGAAACTCATTTAGCCGTGGGTACTCACAAATATCAACCAACTCGATTAACATTACTAGATAAAGCAAAATTATATTATCAAGAGCAGCTAGATAGTGACAAAAATGACCATCTACATCCAATAGAGAATTTCAAAATCATTAATAAAAACAATATTATTAATGAGTTGAAACAAGGATGGGCTTTATTTAATCGAAAGCCACGTAAGTGATTGGGATAGCATGTGCATTAGCACATATGATATTGATATGGTTACTTGCTTTATCTTCTGTTCAGAAACATTGATTTCCGATGATCAAATAGCGTATCTTACACAAAAATATGATGAAGGAGAGCAAAACGAGCTCAAATGGGATCCATCACGAGTAGCCGAATTGATGCAAACGGCAGTGAATAATGGAGAATATGTTTTTGAACCATCACAATGGCTCACCAGTAGTCAAATCAAATCATATTTTGGTCGCTTAACTAGAAAAAGACGGAAAAATAGCCAAATCAATAATGAACAAGAAGATTAAACTAAAGAAATTTACGATGATAATGAATCGCTAACACATGCTGAGCTAATGCAGAATTCTATCAAATCATTAGAAGAAAAAGAAACCGAATTATTAGAACAAGGATAACACCTCGTGAATTCTTCCCAATCAACAATTCGTAAAATGGATAATCGATCAAATGATGATTTTAGTCAGCTTCATCCTAAAAAGAGAACAGTAATAAAAAAATAACTATTGTTATATATACCGTTTCCAAAATGTGGTCTAAAATTTTTCATGAATAAACAATGACACCATCTTGAAATATGGTCATCATCTATTTTCTAACAAACCAAACTCATTCAAAACACGATCGAAAAACAATTCTTTTGAACTAGCTACCATGGGAATGTAGAATAACACAATATACATTTATATATTATTTATTTATTTTTTATTTATTCTTATCGTTATTATTTCAGTGAAATTTTTTCCAGTTTTGGACATATAACTTGGTATAATAGGAGTTTTCATTGAAGAACACCCATTATATAAGTCATTAAAGTTATCTTGTCTTTGTAAATATGTTTCGATGATTAAGTAAATTTTTATTTTAAAGTCACCAATAGAAAGAAGATAAAATATTCATGTCATTAATGCAAATTTAAAACGATCAGATGTCACTGTAGAAAGACAAAATATATACAATAAATTTATTGATGTCTAATATATAACAATTTTGAAGATGCATAACGTTTTCTGATGCCTAGACTACATGAAATAAAAAAGTTGGATAGTTCATCTTGTAGCCCTTGAAAAACTGTACAAAAACCATGCATTTACATTTGAAAATATTTTTTCTTTATAATGCTTATAATCGATATACTGGGCCAAATATAGGGCCATAATGTAAAAATCAGTATTTAGTCAAGCAGATGATGTATGAAAGCCTTTGAAAAGTTTTTAAAAATAGTTCAATCGATGCAGTTTTTCACGCTGATTACGAATCTGACGTCAAAATTTTGATTTGGATAAATGTAGAATTTATAAAAATTAAAAAAGGGCCAAAATAAGTTCCCATTGTCATCATATACTAACCTTTGTGGTCTTGATTAACTTTTGCTCACAGAGTTTCTGTCATTCGAGTTTTATCTTAAAAGATGCAGAATTTCAAGGGCTTTCAGAAAATATAAAAATTATTTTGGGATAGAACCATACAGCATGATTAGAGGCAAAATATTGAAAAAATACCGCAATAGCCAACTGCAATTTTTGCTCGTATATTGGCATTATGAATTAGAAAAATATCTTGTAAAAATTAATCAGTTAGCCAGTTTTGAAGAGAAAAAAATTCTGCATCTTTTGAGACGTTCCCGGCCTCATGGTGATGATTCATTGCAGAGAAAAACCCAAAATAGTAGGAGCACCCTGAAAAGTCAGTTTTTTGACCTATGGTCACTGGAGGTGTCACCTTGTGTACTTCGGCGTTTTTCACAGGCAAGTCAGAAAGAGCTAAAATTTTGGATTTGGGAGTTTCTAACTATGATCTATCGTTTTAGCTAATTAAGTCGAAAATCTAAATTTTAACGGCGGCCGACTTGGTTGGTCCTATGGCGGACCCTCTCTGAAAACTTTCATATAGGACTAAATATCTGATATCTGATTATCTGCTGGAAATATCTATATATATATAGAAAAGTACAGGTCCTATTATAAGTGATACACGAAACTTGAAAACTTTCATATGAAAGTAAATATATGAGGTCTTATTTGGTAATATATTTGAGTGTGGTGAAAGTTAATATCTGATTTTTTACAGTAGGAAGAAATTTTGAACAGATGGTGGTTTAACATAGACCGGTTACAGTTTAAGATTCGCCACGTCCTCTTCTTTATATTAAATAAAACGACTCATAATAATTAAATAAAACATGATAAATCTTTAACAAACCACGGAACCAGTCATGGTAGCATGGCTCACACTGCCCATCGAATTTACTACTACACTTTGTATTTAACAATTTGTAGCAGTGTAAAGTTGATCTATTTGGATTGATTTATTAATCTAATCCAGTCATAGATTAAGCCATCTGATGAGTCCCTTAAGCAAGGACGACACCGGTCATGCTAGCTTGACTTACCCTCACCCTCAAGTGAAAATACCTTAGAGTATTTGTGGTAATTTATCTCATCCCTCACCCTCAAGATAGTTTTAAAGATGATATCTACTCTATGTAGATTTTTAGTATTATTAGTTTGTGATTTTTTATAGATTGTTTATAGCAATAGTACAGCCACTTGACAAGATGTTAACAGTAAAATCGAAACGTGAGTATGTCGTGATGGCTATACTCATGCAATCACCCTCACTCCCTCCAAAATTCGATATATCAGTTATTTACTGTTGCGAAAAATAGAGACTGTCTGATGCATTGATGCAATAGCAGTTGATTTTGTTGTATACAATGTCAAACAATGCAAAAGTGACCTGTGGGATATATATTTGTTACTGTCTCAAATGCACATAAGTCAATCGTGTATTAAATACCACTAAAAGTCAAAACGTGTTTTGAGATAAAGATAGTTTAACGTTCAAACTTGTGAACTGGCAAGCGGCTCTGATCGAGAGTTTTGCGAAGAGTCATTATGAGTTTGGATTGCGGATATTTCGACGACACCATTTTGTTGAGTCAACGAATTCTTGCGATATAATAGTTTCCATATGTGATCTTTTATGATTAACCGTTTCGTCCATGCAAATAATAATAATGATAGAACAGTAATGACCGCAAAAGTGGCAAATAAACCACCAACTGAAACAACATTCATGCCAGAAGATGTATCGGATGCCGATGAATCAGAACAAATTTTTTTGTCAAACCATTTTTGTTGAAGATCGTTTATAGTACCTGATTCTCTTAACGACAAAATACTTACGTCTAATGCTTGTGTAAATAGCCATCCTTTAGGTATAACAACAGCATACGCATTCGGATTAAAAGGCGTTCCGGCCAAAGTTAAACTACAGTATAATGTGTCAATTGCATATTCTAAAAGTGCAGTGTCCATAATTGATGCATCAATGTTATTATTGATTAGGCTAGTATATATTTCATTTGTTGTTTTTAATGGATAAAAACCTGAATTTTCGAAAGAAACTTCTTTTAAAAAGTAATATTCAAAGGATGAATTCACGAGGATTCCTACACGACGAAGTGGTAACTTCCCATTTTTAATATCATCAATGCCAGATATAATATTCTGCGATTTTAATATTGTTAAATCAGCTGCCAAATTTGCAGTATATGTTGCGACTAAGATAATACTTAATATATATAAACCGAGAGTTAATAAGCGCCCAGCAGCTGTTTGCATCGCAAACTCGACACCACAGCCTAAAATGGTACCCAAAGAATACCAGATACTCATTGCCACTGAAGAAATGATTGATTTATCTTTCAATGCTTCATTTACTTGTCGTTCTAATATCCAAAACAAAACAGCAGCATAGATACAAGCAGCCAAGAGTGTCAACCAGAGGTTGAGTGAGAATGGTTTTAAGTACGCAAAAAAGTCAAGTTGAACCGAAATAGTTTTTCGAACAATGACGCTGAAAGTATTATCAAATATTGAAATTGAGAAATCGACAATTTGTCTTCGTGCAGCAGTAACACTGACATCTCCTATCACTATATCATAATCACCATTTACTACTGCTTGAACTATTCCATCATAGGTTTGATCCGATGGTGCTAACATAATTTCAGGAATAAATCCTGTTGCGCTCGTTAAACGATCAATAAGATCTGGAATATAGCCACTCAATGTAGTTGTGTTCTGTCCAGATGCACTGATCACATTTGTAGTCATGAGAAATGGAGGTGATATCAAAACACCAATTCGTAAATTAACACCAGAAAGTGTTGGAAAACCAGAGGGAGGTACTAATGAGTTGCCAGGCCACACAATGATATTTGTTTGTGCATATGTTTTCCAGTCGCTGGAATCAGTCCATCTCAAAACTGGCATGTAATCTACGCCATTCGAAGCAGGTTGAACATTTTGCACAATAAAATAATTACCATCGATTCTATCTGTCACATTGGCACTGTATCGTATTGCACCAGATACACCAAGGAATTGAGTGGTAGTAATCGTATTGAGAAACGAATTAGAATTGAGAAAACGACAATCAAAGCAGAATGAACAATTGGCCCATGATAAATACGCAGAAGATGTGTTGGTAACTGATGAACAACATTGTTGCAATGAAAGGATCAATGACCAAGTGGCATCAAATGCGAAGAGTGCATAACTATTAACTCTCGTCGAGCCAGGAAATGTCTCCGGTTCATATTGGTGCCAAATATCATATGCAGAATTTAGTAATGTTGTATTCACTGATGCATCAACCGCATTTCCAACAATGGGTTCAACAGTAAGTATTCCAATTAACTTTTGATAAAATGTCGGATTGAACGAATTCAATGAAATACTTGAGCTTAATATCCAAAGAAATTGTGGACCTAGAATATCATTATCAAGTGCATACTGCAAAATTGAAGTTGTGTAAGTAGACTCCGCCCATAGTAATACAATTCGAGTTGAACTACGAGATAAAATTCTTTTCAAGTCACCCCGAATAGTGAGCCTGCTAATATCAAACAATAACGCTTGGACCACTATCAAATTACTTTTATAAAATGCGTTGGTGATCGTATCTGCACCATTGATTCCAAAGTCATCATTTTGATAGATAATGACGCATGATGTCCAATTAAATCTAGCAAACAGTTTTACAATTGCCAATGCAGTTGCGTTATCTGAGGAAACTGTACGGTAAAATGTAGGATACACATTTCTATCAGATAAACTTGGATCGGTCGCAGAATAGGATATGACAGGAATACCGACTCTTTTAGCGAAAAGAGCAATAGTGTGGGCTTCCCTTGACAATGATGGGCCCACAATGCCGACGATGTTCGAAGTAGATATACTTCGGCATGTACTAGTTAGAGCATCTATGGCATCGCCATCCGTTTGTGCTGTTTGCCATCCAATGAATTGTTTGTCAGTCGTTATATTATATCGTTGAGAAAGTACTATTGCTGCTTTGAACATAGCACGAGAATGAATCGACAATGTAATATCTGTAGATTCAGATGAGCTGGACACATCTTGAAAGAGGCCCATCAGTTGTATGCTTGAAGAGTCAGAGAGAGGCCAAGTTGCTCTTGCATACTGAAAGTTCGATTGCGTCAATAAAAAAAGCAAGAGCAACCATCCGAAACTCCAGATGAATAACATAAACACTTTCAGTTTCAATAAAATGATAGCAGTTGAATGAAAAATTGAAAAGCAACAAAATATACTGAAATTTAATAACCAATATCGCAAGATTTTAGTGATTTCTTCCATCTCCGAGTCAAACATTTCTGTCAACCTGTTGACATAATATTATCTCTGGATAATCTCAGGATTATGTATATCCAACGCAAATATAATTAACATTTCTTCAAAATAGCTGGTACCTCGCTGTACAGTCTTGTAAGCTTAACTGATCCTAGCGAAGAGTAACAGTAGAATATATATATCGAATTTCAGGAGAAATATATAAGTGACATTCCTACGAGATTCTGTAATGTATGAGCTATGAATACTTATCGACATTGCCAGTTACGAATAATGTGTTCCATGATAGTGACCATCATGCTTCGAAATTGTTTATCATCTTTTATTTTCGTGATTTAAGATTAAGAAACTGTAGGATAATTTGCGGCAAGCTGAGTGTACGAAGACTCATGCCTTATGAAGGATCAAAGTAGTACTGATGGAACAGATTTTCCCAGTAAGTGATCGGAATTCACGAAAAATCTCATATATTACGACTTTTTTCAATGGGCCATCATGTTCAAGTTGGACACTATCGTATGCCATCCTTTTGCTTGCATCGGTCTGAGGAATGGACTGATTTGTCTCCGATTTCATAATACTCACAGAGAAAAAGGACAGACGTAATGTAGAAAATGTATAAGCACGTCCAATCAATTCAGTTATATGTAGCTGCATGTGCAAAACAAAACGGTGAATGAATGGTTAGCATATACAGTGGGAGATATCGAGAATGTGACACATGTTATTTCAGTATGTAAGGGGAAAACATAATGTTGTTTTGATTATATGAAATAGAATCCTGCTAACATCTATATTGACCAAAACAACACTATATTTGCTTCACTATTCCGAGGATAAAGCATAGTGTTGTTTTAGTCAATCAAAGATTTATTGGGGGTCCTCTTTCATACGGTCCAAACAACATCATGTTTTGCCTTTACCATATTAGAGAAAATTCTTTCTAGAAAAATAGCCTTTTCTTAATCAGATTCTGAAGCCCATAAAATTGGAGAAATTATCGTGTTAATCAGATTCCTTGGGTTCGAAAACTTTTGATCAAACTTTATAGAATATTGTTATCTTCGACAATAGCCTTGTCATATTGGAATTCTGAAGTCCACAAATTTTGAGAATCCATCAATAGAAATGATTTGTTTCGGATAGAAAGATAAGGTTAAAGAAGAAATCAAGAATGATTAGCAAATATTTTAAAGCTAAAGTGGCATATCTAGTCCATAATTTGACTTAGCTCCTCGCAGATTACGAAGGGGAAATGCCTTTAAGGCATCCCCCCTCAAAAATCGATCTCAGCTGGGGTACTTTCACATGGGCTGAAATTTGGAGCATATGTTGGAACTGATGTGAGGAGACTGTGGTAAAACTCTCAGCTAGATATTATGATATTTGACAGAGATATGAACCTAACAAAAGTCAAAAATAGGTTATTTGGAAATACATTTTTCTCTGTCGAATCTCATTCAATATATTTAAATTTTTTTATTTGAAAGAGTATCTCAAGATGCGGTACCTACCTGAGTCTTTTTTTTTAATTTGTTACTATTTAAGCAGAGCAAAGGGCTGACCAGTTCAATGACTCCAAAAAACCGAAAATGGTCGTCTATTTATATAAGTGCTTCCATATAAAATAAAAAACAAGCTTAATTTTAAAAAAGGACTCTGGTAGACACTGCATCTTGACGCGCTCTTTCAAACAAAATAAAATATAAATATATTGAAAGAGTCTGGACAGAGATATTTGGGTTGCGTGATCAGAAAAGCATAAACTTAGAAAAAACGAAAAACATTTTTCGTTTTTTTAAAAATAAGTATATTTTTCAAGAAGAGGTTAACGAAAATTATCATCATTTTTAGACAAAAACAGATTTTGCATAGAAAATCATATCATATCTAAAAGATCTGAAGATGAGCTATCTTCCTATGCATTTATCCAAATTTCAGAATTTCTAAGGAAAATTGGCTTTTTTGAGGGAGAGGGAATCCTTAACCTCGTCAGGTCTTCGTAAGATGCCAGTCCTCTCTTTCTGACTAGAGAAATTGTATCGACGAATTAACAGAGCAATGAGTATCCATGTAAAAAAGTTTTCATTGCTGTCACATTATAAAATGTTTATAGTAAGGATTGACGCTCTATCGTTCTATTTTAAAAAATGGAAGCGCCGTTGTATTAAGTTACAATCTCGACACAATAATAGTAAAGTACATGATTTCTCAGAAAAAACGTTCTGACTATTATAGAATTCATTAAATAATATTATAATGTAACGATAATCATTATCTTTTACATAGCTACCTTGAGTAGCGACTTTCAATCAAATGACATACAGTATGTAAAAAAAATGATTTGGACATCTTGTGATATATTTTTTGGAAACCAAATTTCACAACCATGAAAACATATTTTCTTAACTTTGAGCATATCATTCCATAGCCCCAAATCTCTAGTTTATTTCATGAAAAAAAATTTTTTCTTTTAACAGTATTTTAAAAAATTTTAGAAGGTTCTCAGTGAACTACTTGGTTTTCGATGCAAAAAAACCTATTTGAACATCTGTATTTTTCCTTGTGAATTGCTCCGATTTAAGATCAAAATAACTCGAATCATACCTCATTCGATTGGAAAAACATTTTTCTACACGTTGGTATACTTCAACAAATTGAAAAAATCTTAATAGATGCTTCAAAAACTTGAAAAACCAGCAGCCCTATAGTTTGTAAAGAAAACCTAGATTTTTCACTCATGGCTAAATGAGAATTCAAGTCAAAATACATCATTCGATAGAAGAACTAAAACTTAACCGAACCACCTATTCTCCTTCCAAAATTAATTGAGTTAGTACCGGATTTCAGTGCTAATAGCATCCAAAAACAACGAAAATTTCTGAGAAGAACAAATGTAGTAGGGGTAAAATTCTCGATAGTAAAATCTATATAAAATTTTACCCTCATGTTTGGGAGCGGATATGTGAGTGCTCAGGCTTAAATTGTGGTCGATAAATGAGGTGACGTTTCTGATTTTCGATTTACTGTTTTGTTCAACTTTGTGTATTTTGTTCAGTATTTTGCACATAGTTGAAATAGGCGGTGATAGTAGAAATGGAGATACACAACTGTTGAACAAGCCTGTTGGTAGATAGGATCGTTCAGATAGTGAAATATAATGGGGAAAATAATTCTACGGTGAAAAGCATGGGGAAGACATGTATGTAGCGGATACGTGTTTAGATTTATCATGATTACAAAGGGAAGTGCCATTTCATTTTAATAACAAAGGAGAAGCAGACAATCAAAAATATGCATTACGAATACTGTGGAGGCATAGAGAATATATTTTCCCACCATAGTTGATGAAAGACGGATTGAACCGATTGATCGTTGTCAGTTCTCAATTCAGTGCAGCAACGCGCGAAATGAGCGATGCTACCGCATGGGAATGGATTATTGCTGGTAGACAAATAGACATCGTATATCTATGCGTATTGCATCAGAAAATAGTGCAACAAAATTCAGCGTCGTTGAGGCTGTGCGAATGATAGACCTTATCGGAAATCGGAGATAAGCAAGGTAAGCTACTGTTAGGGATGCACCAGTCCAGTTAACTGGGTACCCAGTGTCACTGGGTATTTATTTTAACTGGATACATATTCAACTGGTTTATTATTTATAAAATCATCAGTAGTTTCCTTTGTGCTAGGTATCCATGAGTCCAGTTATCTGGGTGCCCAGTGACACTGGGTGTATATAGGATGTGTAAAAATATTTTTCCAGACGGATAACACTATAATTTTAA
Source organism: Macrotrachela quadricornifera (assembly GCA_022393335.1). NCBI lineage: Eukaryota > Metazoa > Rotifera > Eurotatoria > Philodinida > Philodinidae > Macrotrachela > Macrotrachela quadricornifera. Next base: position 549,682 of record JAJEKB010020748.1, read on the forward strand.
ATAGCATACATAAGGATCTTAATACCAAATTAAAGTGTGTCAGAAATGGAATTTATTCATGCTAAATGTAGGGATGCACTAGTGACAGTTAATAACTGATAATGGGTCCCAGTTAATTGGGACCCAGTTACAAGTTATTAACTGTCACTGGTGCATCCCTAGCTACTGTAGAAACCTATACAGGCATATTTTACCAACACTTCGATCATATAAAGCACAAAATATAAAATAGTCTGTCCCTTCTTGAGGAAAGTGATTCCAGCCGCCATATTTTATTGCTTAAACTGTGACACTCTGTCTCACCATAAAAGCTTGCTCATTGATATCTTTTATACAATGCCCATGACTAACTCCAATTCTGAACGCTTACAAATCTCACTGTGACCACAAACTCTTCCACATAGGCTCAGGTTAGACCCTGAACGTCGAAATCACCCACCTAAAATACAAAACACCCTAATCTTGAGTCCGTTTGATAGCCACTCTCATATGAGTTACGCCTTCACCTCAAGTGGACTATCAGCCTCGGGCGCCCCCTGTCACCCTAATCTCCTCACCCTCAGTCAGAAGTGCTCCCTGTCACCTTCCTGCCCTCACCCTCAGTCTGGGAATGCTCCCCTATCAACTTTTTTCCCTTGCCCTCACTCTGGCGATGCATCCCGTGGAATTCTTTCCCACTTACACTCCTTCCAGGTTTAAAACAACGGCTGATAGTATATTCTAAGATTCCATCAAAACTTTGAAAACTTTTGGAAAGCGATTTTCTTCCCGTTCTCAATGCTTCAAAAAAACATTGATGTAACGATAGGGTTGTGGACTCTCAACAAAGCACAGCGGCTGGTTTCATCCGTTTGTTACATTTATATGAAATCTCCGCTTACTTGCACACATCTACATCCAACTTCGTTACCTGTTCCACCACTCCAAAGTGAATATAAGGTCTTTTATACGGAATACTTCAAATAACAGTCCCTTCTCATTTTCTTTTAATCATCAGATAAAAATCGAAATACAATTCTATATGAGAAAAACTCGCACTCATTACTCTAATACCATACCCAAAATACGGAGGTTAAATTTTATATAGATTTCAGCATCGAAAATTTTACCCCTATTAGCTCACACATTCCAAAAACATGGGGTTCAATTTTATACAGATTTTAGGATCGAAATTTTTATCCAAACTACCCCCATACCTTCCCAGAACCATGGGGATAAAATTTTATCTAGATTCTAGCATCGAAAATTTTCCCATAATTTCTCCCATACGTTCCCAGTAATATTGGAGTAAAAGTTTATATGGATTTTAATATCGAAATTTTTCCCCATTACTCCCATACTTTCCCAGAAACATGCGGCGAAAATTTTATCTCCATTTTTGCATCGAAAATTTTACACGCATTACTACCATACCATCCCAGCGACATGATGGTAAAATTTTATCTAGATTTTTGCATCGAGAATTTTCCACCCCATTAAACCCATACCTTCCCAGAAACATGGGGTAAATTTTATATAGATTTTAGTATCGAAAATATTACCCCTATTACCCTCCATAACTTCCCAGAAACATGGGAATAAAATTTTATCTACAACATAGCATCGAAAGTTTCACCACGATTTCGCGCATACGTTCCCAGAAACCTCAGGGTAAAATTTTATATGGGTTTTAGCATGGAGTATTTTCCAGCCATTACGCCCATACGTTCCCAGAAATATTGGAGTACAATTTTATATGGATTTTACTATCGAAAAATTTCCCCCATTAACCCGATAGCTTCCCAGAAAAACATGGGGTAAAATTTCATATACATTTCAGTATCGAAAATTTTACTCCCAGTAGCCCCATACCTTCCGAGAAACATGCTGGTAAAATTCTATATCGATTTTAGCATCGAGAATTTTCCAACCATTACGCCCATACTTTCCCAGAAGCATCGGGTAAAATTTTATATTGATTTTAGCACGGAGAATTGTCCAACCATTACGCCCATCTCTTCCCAGAAACCTGGGGATAAAATTTTATATAGATTTTAGGATCGAAAATTTTACCCCCATTAACTCCATACTTTCCCAGAAACATGGTGTAAAATTTTATATGAATGTTAACATCGAGAATTTTCCTACCATTACCGGCATACCTTCCCAGAAACATGGGGATAAAATTTTATATAAATTTTAGGGTCGAAAATTTTAGCCCCATTACTATTTTTTGGTGTTTAGATTTTTTTTTTGGATGCTATTAGCATTCGATTCTTTCATTTACTGAATTAATGAGCTCAGCGGAATGTTAATTATTAATTACAATGCGGTTCTTAAATACATCTGCCAATACTGGGAATTTTGCAGAACAAAATTATTTCGAAAACTTTTTTCGGCATATACGGGCTTGTTGAGAATTAATTTCTGAACAAAATGATGTGCTTCTGTACATTTTTACTGGTTTGCTTAAATAAGTTAGGACTCTATCTCTTTGTAATATCTTTGTAAGTAGCGGAAAAACGGTGTTTTCTTCATGTACTAGGGAGATAGAGTTTTAATATATTTAAGAAAACCAGAAGGAATGTACACAAGCACATCAAATTATTCAGAATTTAATTCTCTACAAACTCGTATATGCTAAAAAGGTCTTCTGCTTAAGTTTTCCCCTGAATAGTTGCCAGTATTGTCAGATGTATCTACGATCCTCATGCGAATTAATAATTAATATTTCGTTGAGCTAATTAATTTGGGAAGCAAAATATTTGGTTCGATTAAGTTTTGTTTCTTCTATCGAATGATGTATTTTGACTTCAATTCTTATTTAGCCAAGAGTGAAAAATCTAGATTTTCTTTACAAACTATAAGGCTGCTGGTTTTTCAAGTTTTTGAAGCATCTAGTAAGATTTTTTCAATTTTTTAAATTATACCAACGTGTAGAAAAATGTTTTTTCAATCGAATGAGGTATGATTCGAGTTATTTTGATCTTAAATCGGAGCAATTCACAAGGAAAAATACAGATGTTCAAATAGTTTTTTTGCATCGAAAACCAAGTAGTTCACTGAGAACCTACTAAAATTTTTAAAAATACTGTTAAAATAAAAATTTTTCTTTCATAAAATAAACTAGAGATTTGGGGCTATGGAATGATATGCTCAAAGTTAAGAAAATATGTTTTCATGATTGTAAAATTTGCTTCATAAGAAATATACCACAGTGTGTCCATATCATTTTTTTTTACATACTGTACATAGAAAGCAGTTTATTATTATCGATAACTAATACCAAATAACGTATTGAAAATAAAGTGAATGTAAGAAGAACGCACGTTTTTATGTTGTATTTTATTGAAGCAAGCACTAATCCATGACAAGAGCAGATTTATACGCATCAGTAATTTTTCGCATTGAAGAGAAAACGAACATGCACTTCGATGAAAAAAGGAAGCGTAGACGTCACACACATAAGTATAGAAAAATAATCGTCATATACCGTTGCAGCCATAGGATGACGCTAGATATAGAGATTGGCGCAAAAGTCGGTATACCAAAAAAATTTGAATATCTCCATTATGGCTTGAGCAAACAAGCTGATTTTTATCAATCATAGAGGCGTATTCAAAGTGTATATCCATAAAATCATTCCTAGCGAGACGATTTCTGAAGTATCACTATTGATCTCAACAAAAGAAAAAATAATTTTTTTATAGATAGAAAAAGAAATAATACACTGAACAAAGGGTCTCTCTAGGCATGTCTTTACGAATACAAAGCTTTAATATACCGCTATCATAGATAAAAAAATCAGCTTGTTTGCTTGAGCCGTAGTAGAGATATTGACTCTTTTTTCGGCAAAGTGACTTTTACGCCGTTTTGTATATTGTTTTTTTCCTCGACTGCAGGGAGGATCATATGAAAAAAAAATAGTTTGTATGTTTGTTTGTGCGAGGGTCAAAAAAACATTGCTTTAGTTGGGCCTTAGGGGTCAAAAAAACCATTGTTTTGTTTGTTTCTGGGTTCGTGTCAGGGCCAAAAGAACATTAGCATTACAACTTCTGAAAGCCTTGCTAAGTCTTCCAGTATATTCTGAAGGAATCCGTAGGTCCTCGAGCTCTATATTAGAGGGATACTCATAGGTTCTCAGGCCCTATATTACAGGGATACCCATAGGTCGTCAACTACTATTCCCTCACCTGTAGGTAGGCCATACAAGAAAAATTAAATTCGTTTGGTTGTTTGTGCTAGGGTCAACAGTCAATTTTTGTGCACTTTATTCCCCCGACTGTAGTAAGGATCATATAACAAAAATAGTTTGTGGCTGTGTGCCAGAATCACAGGTCAAAAACACACATCCTTATCGAAACTCCATAATAAACGTATAAATGACGATAACTCATATTGAGCAAACTTTTGCAAAACTGATTGGTTGATTTTTGCAACCAATCAAATTTTAGGAACCTTTTTGTTCGCCATTAGTCGGAAGAAACGTTATGGTTCCTTATACAATAATGGGTAACTCACCGGGCTCTTTCAAAAAAATATGTTTTATCCCAAACAATTTTACAAAAAAGATCGAGTGTTTTTTTCCGAATGTTACGATTTAAGCAGAGAGATTTGAATTGCTTCTTTAGATAAAGTTGCTAAGTCAATTCTTCCCACATTGGCACATGCAAACAAAATATTTCTGCCTTCCGCAGTCGAGGGTTAAGTGAGTCAAAACGACGAACGTTACTTGTTTGTTTATCTGTGAAAAAGTAAAATTTTTATGTTGCGATCAATAGTGATAACGGGTGAGTCAAAATGAATGGCGCTCTCAGTATTTATCATGTAACTCATTCATTTTTCAGTGTGTAAGAAAAAAGTTTTTTTTACCAAAAGATTTGTCGTGAAATTCTCTACAAAACGTATATATTTTTATTATCTTTAATAATCTCCATTATTTTGAGACATGCGATACAACCGGTTGGTCCAAGAATTGCAACTTTCAAAGACAACATTTTTTAGAACTTATTTCTTCTATTATTGTTTCTTTGAATATCACTGTATTCAAGAAAACAAAATATACCACAAGATGCAGCGTGAGAAGCTCTACAAACTACCAAGTAAAGGTTATTTTAATAGTGAACTTTTTGTCTTCAAGTAAAATAAAACTTTTGCGTGATTAAATTTGCTATTGTGAGAAAATAATTTTTTTTACACGAACGAGAATTTCATTTCCTTATTTTATCTTTTGATCGACTAATAGGATTCTCTAAAAAAAAACAAAGTATACCATATGATGCAGCGTGAAAAGGTCTACAGTTTATAAAGAACGATTTATTTTATTTCTGTACTTTTTATGCTCAAAGAGGCTCCAAACTCTGTGCGACCAGCTTTTCATAACGGAAAAAGACTAATCTCACAAAATCTTTCTGTTTTGAAAACAAAAAGTACACTATTAAAATAAACTTTAGTTGGTAGTTTGTAGAACTTTTCACGCTGCGTCTTGTGGTATATTTTGTTTTCTTGAATACAGTAATTTCAAAGGTAGTATAGTCAAAGAGTTAAAATGTGCAGTAAAAAAAAATGGAAAAAATGTTGTGTTTGGAAGTTGCAATTCTTGAGCCAACTGGTTGTATCGCATGTCTCAAAACAATGGAGATTATTTAAGATAATAAAAATATATACGTTTAGTAGAGAATTTCACGACGAATCTTTTGGTAAAAAATTTTTTTTCTTTAACACTGAAAAATGAATAAGTTACATGAAAAATACTGAGAGCGCCATTCATTTTGACTCACCCGTTACTTAAGAAACAGTCTTTGTAAGCATGTCTTTATGGATAAAAACTTTGAATACGCTTCTATGATTGATAAAAGAATCAGGTCGTTTGCTCAAGCCATAATGCAGCTATTCAAGTTTTTTTCGGTATACCGACTTTTGCACCAGCCTGTACATTTAGTTTTTGTAGGATAATAATACTTTGCTGACAAATCTGATTTTTGGAATAGCCGAATGTATTTTAGTTTTGTTTCTTCGTAAAATCAAGTATTTCACACTTCGATAATATTTCTGAGAAAGATAATACCTATAAGATAGATATCAAGTTTTTCGAACTCATATTTTTCATAAACAAATAGATAGATATAATCAAACGATATTTGTTTGTTAGTTAGCAAAAAACTTCACAAAATATTGTTTTTTGAAATTAATCAATATTCAATAACAAGATTGACGTATTTTTCTACGAAAAATATGGGTTTAAAAAACTCAAAATCTGCTCTATTAACAAACATAAAATTATTTCATTTTATATAGAGTAAATCCATGAGAAACGTACCACTATATAGACAACCATCTGAAAATTAGTTGAAACTTTCAGGGTTTATAGAGCTCGATGAGCCGATCATTTTGGTATAAAATAATCCTAGGTTTGGATGTAGTTTAGCTTCAAACAAGTGAAAATATAGTTGTGCGAATTTAGCATAAAATATGTTAAAACTGGAAAATTCTGGTTTTTATGAAAACATTCCGAGAACCTTTTTCTCCTTATTTTATAACCAAAAATCAACAATCTATATATATTCTGATAGATCGTGTTCAGCTCTATTGAACCATGTAGAAATCAAATAGTTTAGCACTGTAAAAAGGAATTTTTAATGCCAAGACCATCGATTGACCACTACAAAAAGTTTGTTTTGCAATAGCAAGCCTCTGCTGAGTTTGAGTGAATTGTGGCATACTAGGTTATCTAGCACATCGCTTGCTCTATCTTCTGGCATATAAGACTTTGCACCCGGTTTGATTTTCGTCTGTTACAGAGTCTGATTGTTTATCTACTGATGTTATAGGACAGATTTGAGGTCGGATACGAGGAGTTTTATAGGATAACTCGATGAAATTACCTGAAAATTGCAAAGATTATTATTAGAGAAATGGTTAACTATGTTGCTGAGATAAAATGAAACAAAAGTTTTCGATAAAACTATGTAAACCTTTAAGATTTGCACATTCTTATGATAAAATATACCAACAAGTGTTATCGAAGTGTAAGCGACAAAATTGACCATTGAAGAGTGTAACAATTCTTTTGATAGATTACGATCGTGATATGATATGAAAGGAAACGAAATGATTTCTAATATCTGACGGACTTTTTTCTCTTCTAGTTGACACCTATTTCGATTGAAACTTTCAGGTAATTTCGTCGAATTATGCTCTCAAATTTGTCGTGTAACGTCGGTAGATAAATATTCAGCCTCTCTAACAGACGATAATCAAAACCGGGTGAAAAGCCCTATATACCAGGAGATAAAGCAAGCGACGCGCTACAGAACCTACTGTGATACCATTTACTCAAATTCGGCAAAGGCTTACTATTACGAAACAAAGCTTTTGTAGTGGTCAAATGATTGTCTTGGCATTAAAAATTTCGTCTTGCAGAACTAAACTATTTAATTTCCGTGTGGTTCGATAGAGCTGAACACGAACTATCAGAATATACATAGATTGTTGATTTTTGGTTATAAAATAAGGAAAAAAGGTTCGTGGAATGTTCTGATAAAAACCAGAATTTTCCAGTTTTAACATATTTTATGCTAAATTCACCTAACTGTATTTTGGTCCTTTTTAAGCTAAACTACATGAAAACCTAGGATTATTTTATACGAAAATGATCAGCTTATTGAGCTCTATAAATCCTGAAAGTTTCAGCCAATTGTGAGATGGTCGCGTATATTGTGGTACGTTTCCCATGGATTCACCCACTATTTTCAATGAACTCTAAACGAATATCAATGGTGTTTTAAATTAAAAGTTTATTTTTACACCTTTTGAAAAAAGCTCTAGATTTCTTTCATTATCCAAGTAATTTAGAAAACAAATGCGATATTCGTGATCAACATTCCCTGCTTGATGGACCTTCAAAGATCATACATGGAACGAAGACATGTTTTCTATCTTTTCTTTGTTTTTAAGTAATGAATACTTCTATCTTCTTCATCTTTGTTGTAAAGAAAAGATATAGAAAAGCTTACATGTCTAGTCATTTATTGTTACACTGTTCCTATTGAACAAAACTATGGTTTTGCGATAAAATTTTGATTTTTATAAGATTAAAATGTGTTCTTTCGTATTATTTTAGATCATTTCAAATATTGCATAATAAATGACATAGAAATATGATACTGAATAGAATTATCCCAACATCATTTATATCTTGATTTCTTTCATACTTATTTTTATCATATAAGCAATTTTTCGGTATTTCTTCAGATTACACACCGCTATGTAATTAAGAATGGAAGGAAAGGAAAAAATTCTATTGGTGTACATATTCAATCTATCATATACACATATATAAAGATGACGCTATAATAAAGTGTGATAAGAATTGATGGAACATGTTCTGTTCCTCTCTTCGTATATACATACATATACGAGGGCCGATCAAAAAGTATCGGGACTGGTTTTATTATAAAACAATAAGAAGTATGGCTGTATTTCTATTAATGCCTGTGTGAAGTTCGTACAGTCCTCTATCTCTAGACATTATAAGCTGCATTGAATTACACACACATACGAAAATAGCGAAATGCATTTTAGATCACTGTCTATACACTGACAGAAGATCAAAAATTCTGAGCATCGTTCAGTGATAACATTTCTTGCTCTTTGAAGCCATGCCTGATTTAATATTTAAAAATATACAATGGCAATGTATGATGATCGATTACCTATCATTCGCTACAGCTTTCAAATGGAATCGTTTTTGTAAAGACGGATTATCATACATTGCTAAGAGTTCATGCATGAATACCATAATTGTTATAATTGTGAATAACATAACTGCTAAAACTTTTAGAAGGCTGATAATCAAAGATAGTTGAATCACATTTGGATAAATAACAGACACTCCTAACATTCCAAATTTATAGTGCAAAGTATTTTGTATAATCCATTATATATGATTATAGTCAATTCACGAAAATATCACATTTTCTAACATTATGTAAACGATGTATCTATCATGCCCAGAACTATCAGTAATAGTTAGTTATTGATCTGTAGGAGGACGAATCCATTCATATGTCATAGTATATGACAGAGCAGTGTCACTGTAAACTGTCATCCTATGTTCATAGATATTGGATGGCAACTAGTCTCTCAAAATCTATAACTTTGTTGCAGGTTATAATTTTCTGTCAGTGTATAGACAGTGGTCTAAAATGCATTTCGATATTTTCGTATGTATGTATAATTCAATGGAATTTATGATGTCTATAGATAGAGGACTGTACGAACTACAGACAGGCATTAATAGAAATACAGCAGTACTTGTTATTGTTTTATAATAAAACCAGTCCCGATACTTTTTAAACGCGCTACGTATGTCTTTTTTTCCTGTCACGTAGTGAGATGACTGTGTATTATCTTTTCGCGTCATCCTCACCATCATCTCTGTGCGTGATGATAGATATTTACTTCTCTCTCTTCCTATGTTGAGTGATATCTGAGATGATATCATTGATTGTATTCTTTGTTTAGAGAGATGATATCTCTCTTGATCTCACTCTCTTTCTCTCTCTCCCTTTGGTCATCTATAAAAAGCGTTGGTATTGTTGAAAAGAAACATGGTTATTCCAACATTTGTGTGATAATTGTGAACTTCAACTTCTCTTATCTTCAATGGTCTTATCTTCTTCTTGTTCTTCTCTTCCACCTCTTGATGATATCAGCAATCGTGAATGGGTAGAGCTAACCTCTGGACAGGAAAAATTGATTAAGTTCTGTGAAACACTTGGATTACTCCTTTCGATGATGAAAGAACCTTGTAATCAAGGTCATACGACCTGGAAGATTGGCGTCAATTCAAGAGCTTGTGATCAATTCTCATGGAGATGCATTACCCGCCGAAGCACGAGAACACTTCGTGACAATACTTTCTTTAGTCATTCAAAATTAACACTTCAACAGATGATGGATCTTATGTATTACTGGCCACAAGGTCTTGATTCCCACATTTATATAGCTCGTCATTGTGACATTACAGACGACGCCACCATCGTCGACTGGAAGAACTTTATACGAGATATATGTGTGGAACATTGTTTTAAATATCCGGCAATGATTGGTGGTGTTGGTCATATTGTGGAGATTGATGAGAGTGCATGAGTAAAGGGAAAATATAATAGAGGGTATTTTCACACTTCTTACTACTTACCAGATCTATCCTTCTCTTCTTGACAGGCGCTCAGTCAGCACCCAGTGGGTGTTTGGTGGCATCGATCGTGACATCCGCGAATGTTTCGCAGTCACTGTGGATCAACTGGATGCTGCGACGCTGCTGCCAATCATCCAATAGTTCATTTTGCCAGAGATCACCATTTTATCTGATCAGTGGGCTGCATACAATAACATCTCATCTTGTACAGAGGGTTATGAGCATAAGACTGTGAACCATTCCCTGCACTTCGTCGATCCTGATATATATATACATACTCAAAATATAGATAATATGTGGATGTGTATTAAGAGAAAGAAGAAACAACAGATGGGACAACACAGTTCTCTTCTACCTACTCACTTGGCTGAGTTCATGTGGCGGCGAAAGTTTGCAGATAGGCCATTCGAAAATCTTATAAAATGTATTCATGATCTGCATCCTGTTGCATAGTTCTTTTTTTAAATAAAGTATTAATCAAGCGATACAACCCTATCTTTTTTTCTCTTACACACCTTCATCTTATAGCGTCATCTTTATATATGTGTATATGATAGATCGAATGTGTACACCAATAGAATTTTTTTCCTTTCTTTCCATTCTTAATTACATAGCGGTGTGTAATCTGAAGAAGTACCAATTTTTCTTACATATGTTTAATATGTTCCTATTGGTATATTTTCACAAGATTCTTTATTATCGTCAGGTATTATCACTCGATTCATCTTCTTTGATTTTTTTTGTAAAAAAAGTGCCAATAATTATTTGATCAATAAAGTGGGTCATATCAATTCCTACTAAACATTTGATTGTAAGGCTCATCGCCGAAATCTGACATCATCAAAACTTGCGTTAGAAAGAACGTCGAAACTCTTTCTGTGGTATATATCAATAATCTTTGTTTCGGGGAATACTGTTTTTCGCTTTTGAATAACTATCGAGTAAAGAGAAAGCGACTATTTAACTACTATGTGTATGTCACACATTGCAGTCTAGTTTTGTGATAGTTTCTCAGCTAGCTTAGTTCTTAATTTGATTCCTAACTTTATTTAGTTTCTAAACTTATTAGTCTTCTAAATTAACATAGTTCCTATATTGAGTTGGTTCCTAACTGAACTCACTACTAAGTAGTTACATCTACTACAATTACTAAGTACAATTACAATAGTATCGAAACATATAATATTGAAATGTTTTTAATATTATAAATGTCATATGAAAAATAGTTTTGATAGGTTCTGTCTTCGGAAGGAATACAGCTGAAAACATCGTTTGTCAATAGCCATATCATCGAAAATGACATTGATGAAATAGTAGACCTTTGATAGTCGAATTGCTGAACTTCTGTAATCTTCATTCCGACGATGTGACTTTCGGTAAAGAGTATATTTACTGTTGACGAGATGTGGCCATGGAGTTCGAGCCTTATTCTCCAAATGACGTTACTTTAATAATAATAAGTCCCATAGGATTATCTCCCGTCGGGGCCAATAGATGAAAGGATAAGATCTTTCCAACCTTTTCTATTCTGAGCTAGATGGAAAAGATCCTGTATATTGCAGTTGCACCAATCTATGATATCATCTAACCATTCTCTAGAAGGACGACCAACTCGAGATTTTCCATCCATTCTAACGAATACTACTTGTTTTACTAGCCTGCTATCATCCATCCTACAAATATGGCCATATAATTATAGCTTCCTCTTCTTTATAATATCCACAATAGTAATTTTTCGGGATATCATTTTTTTTATAGCTTCATTTGATACTTTATCTGTCCATTTGACTTTTAATATTTGACGATAGCATCTCATCTCAAATGCTAGTAATTTCTTTTTATCACTTTCCTTTAGTGTTCATGTTTCTGATGCATATAATAAAACACTGAACACAGTTGTAGTTAGGATTTTTATTTTGCTTTCTAGCTTGATCTTTCCACTACTTATTATATATTTTAAAGAAGCCAGTGCTCCTTTGCCTTGCTAATTCTTCTTTTGATTTCTTCGCTGCAGTTATTAACCCAAGTTAAAAGACTTCCAAGGTATTCGAATTTGTTGACATTTTCTATGGTTTCTCCGGACATCTTGACCTTTTGATTATAGTCTTTCTCTCTGAATACCATTATTTTTGTCTTTTTTGCGCTTATAATTAGTCCAGCTTGCTTCGCTGAATCGCTCGTAGTTTCGATATGCTTTGTTAGATTGTTAAAGTTTTCATCGATAAGATCTGTATCATCAGCAAATCTTAGGTTATTTATTAGATTTCTGTTGATATTGACTCCAGAAGGTTTTTGTTTTACCTTCTCCATTATTCGTTCAAGGTATGTTATAAATAGAAGTGGAGATAATGGATCTCTTTGCCTCGTTCCTACGCTAGTATGGAACCATTCTCCATTTTCTTTATTTATTCTGATAGCTGACTGAGCTTTCCCATAGATTTTCTTTAATAATGTGATTAATTTATAATCAACACCATAAGATTTCAGTACTGTCCACAAAACTTTATGATTAACAGTGTCGAAGGCTTTCTGGAAATCTATGAAGCAATTATAGATTTTTTTACCTTTCCGTTTTGCCTTTTCCGCTATGAGTCTTAATATTAGGATTTGATGAACAGTACTTCTATCTTTTCTAAAGCCTGATAGTTCCTCAGAAAGATAGGGATTCAATTGATATTGAAGACTGTTTCATTCATTACTTTTCGCTCTACAGATAAGTCGCTTTTTCTTCTTGTCTGTTTGATCTCTCACGCCGCTTTATTTACATTTCTCTACACTTTTTCTTCACCATCTTCAATCACAGTAGTAAGTAGTGTTAGGTGGTCTTTAGGTTCAGTCCCTGAAAATGCCTCCGAAAAGGAGAGGAGGTGGTGCCAATAACCGAAATAAAAGTCGGGACAATCAAATTAATCCACCTCAAGCATCAACAACAATTAATGGTTCACAAATCATTAAAAATCCAATTGGTTCGTTGTCGAACCAATCAAAATTCTTCATCGCACCTCTTATTATAGAGGGCGTGAAATTAAATAAACTGCAGTTGAATGATATCTTAAAGCAACATCTAGAGGAAATTAGAATTTCTGACATTCAACTTAATCGATCAGGAATTTTTACATTATATGCTACAGATATTAGTTCATTTAATCGTGTATTAAATGACTTTACATCAATATTAGTAGCAAATGGTCAAGCAACAGCTAAAATATATATTCCTCGATCAATACAACGAATTAAAGATACGCAAAAAGGTTGCTTTCGTAAAGAGAGTTGATCTAGAAATTTCGGAAAATCGAATCATCGATGCATTAAAAGATGTAGGTCTTGATGTTGAAAATGTTATTCGATTAACAACAAGAGATCGAAACAACCCCACCACAACCATTAAAATTACATTTAATGATCCTGATAAAATAACAATTATTTGGCTTTGGTCATAGAAAATAAGCTCAATATATGACAATGTGTACATCTATGCAAAGAACGATTTTATTTGAAGTTATTATACAATACTGTCAGATATAGGATATTGGATTAGAAATTAGTGTACATTTTATCTAGCATTAATCAGTAATTCTTTAATTGTAACTAGACAAATGTTTATTCATAACATAAGATAATCATAGCGGACAGCATGCTATAGCTATTTGAAGAAAAAATTGGAAATTTTGACCTACAATTCGTTGAAGAAAAAATATCATAGATCTGACAAACAAAAAATTAAAAAATTAATAAAAAAGGATAATTTTGCTTATTATGTGCAGCTAAAATTGAGCACTAATGCATTGTTTGACTAAATTCATAATAACTGATAAACTATTTCTTAAAATAAACCATTGGATTCAGTGACTCTTTCAAATCAAATGTTTTCTAGACTAACTCAAACACACCTGATTATTTGTTGGAAAATATCTAGGCAAAAAAAGAGCTATATTTATTGAATGTTTGTGATCTAACAAATATATTTTTCATAACATTTAGGATATGTTCCACCAACACGACAAATTGTTCAGCGGCAACTCAAGAGACTAATGGTCATTCATTCCAAAAATCTTTATGAAATTTTAAATGATATAGCTCATGTTGCTCTGCTATGTGACTTCTGATGTGATAAGAAAATGAGATCATACTTATGTGTAACAGTGCATTATGTTCATAAAGATCGTTTATGTTCAAATGTTCTTTCATTTAATGCATTTGAAGGTCGCCATGAGAATGTGAACATTATGCAAGCCATCACAAATGAACTTAAACGTTATAATATCTTCGAAAAATGCACCACAATTACTTGCGATGGTGCATCAAATATGAAGAAGAGCTTTTTACATCTTCCACAACAACATCATTGATAAACAGCAACAGACGAGAAGATGCAGCAACTGTGTTAACTACATCACTTCGTAAGTTGTTAATAGTTAATAATTATATGATTATATCCCAGGCTATATTTTGACCTTCTTAACAAACCATTGTTTAAACTAGCATTATATCCAGATTTAAAACGAAATTATTAGTATCGGAATGTATTCAATTTTTGCACTTCGCAGCTAATTGAAGGTGATTACTTGTCTGTCTAGAGTATGAGGAAGAGAAAGAAAAGTGTATAATCAGATAGTATTTAACAAAATCTTAATAAATAAATCAGATGAAGTCAAACAGTTTTTCATTATATAACTATAAGGTAAATTGTCAAGCGCTGTGTTATAATATGTAATTTTTGATTTACAGACAAGTGAAAATTTCGTTTCATGACTCAAATTGTCCTGGTGTAAAAAATTAAATTGAATGCATGACCTTTAGAAGGACCTTCTCCAAGTTTTTGAGCCAACTGAAACTGATTTTAATATATATACACGTATTAATAAACAGTCCTTACAATACACATACAGAGACATTTCATTGTTAAATCAACAAAGACGCCTAATATGTCTTGTGAAAAGTTAATCTGTTATATTTTATTTAGATTTAAATTGAAAAATATATATTTTGAAATTTCTCCCTGAACTCTTAAGTAGTTAGCTATTGTTAACCTGAGCACATTTCTGTTTGTAAAGTATATCATTACCATGAAAAAAATAGAAGAGAATAGCATATACGAAATATTAGTCGTCTATTGGTTTGTATTTATGTTCGGTGATACTTAAATATTTATATGAAAGTTTACAATCTGCTTTTGAACTAAGATGTTATTGAAACAAACTTTTATAAAATTGTGAGAATAATACGATTGAAAGAGTAAATAAGCTTCAATGTTAGCAATCTTTAAACTTGTCATGCTTTTGGCATTCATTAAAATATTTTATTCTTGAATTTGTTTGTTCTTTTTTTCAGGATTTTTATCATTTGAAGACATTATAGATGGTCAAGAGCAAATGGAGGTGGAATCAGATAATTCTGAAGTTAATTCGTCTGATGAAGACAGTATAAATGGAAAAGAAGATGACGATAGATTCAATAATATGAAAGTTGGTTATGATGGTTGGATTGAAGGTATTATTGATACTGAATCATTTGTTAAATTCTTGCCCATTTTATTGATCATTGGAAGAAAGATTACAATATTAAGAGCACTTAAAATCTTGATTGTCGATCAAGGTGGAATGCAACGCTCTTTCTTATTGAAACAGTAGTGCATCATCGAATGGTTATTGTACGCTTAATGGCGGAAAAACAAGAATTAGAATTAAATAAAAAACAAACTCAAAAATTAATTGATTTAGAAATAACCAAAGAAGAATGGGTACTTTTGAAATCGATTGAACAATTACTTTATCCCTTTTCTAAAGCCACTAAAATGATAAGTGGCCAAAAGTATGCTACTGTAGATATGGCATATTTTACATTAACAGGTATTCGTGATTTCCTAGACGAACAAAAACCAGATGAAAATTTATTAAACCGGTTAAAAGCTTTATTTTTAAATCAAATGGATCGTTACTTCGAAAATGATAATGATCAATGAGAAAAAATTAAAGTAAGCTGTTGATCCTATTAAATTTGTAGATAATTGAAATGAAATTAATTAACAGTAGCTATCTCGAAAAACATTGGAGGTGAAATATTTAATATAGCCTCCATTATAATTATAAACTCACGCTCTTGAATAGATGTCCTACAAATTTAGGCAAAAGTTCATTTGAAAAAAATTTTGAAGCTTCTTGGGGAAAAATCTTAGATAACTATTGTTTCAGATGGAACAATTATTAATATTCAAAAACTTTGTTTTTTGAACAAAAAAAACATTTTTACTACAGTGCCTGCTATTATTAATATTTATATAATTGTATAATTTGACTTACACTGCTCGAATGTGAATATTTTCAAATTATCTATAAGAATAGTTAGTTAATAAATACTATATCAATTTATTTTATTTTTAGTTTTTATCATATTTTGATCCTTTGCGATATGGTTCGCTATCGCGACAAGATCGTTTAAAAATTGAACAAGCAATTAAAGCTATGGCTAAAAATGGAGATTTTGATTCAATTTCATCAGTATCATCACAATCAACAACATCAAAATGATCAGCATTGTCAATATCAAATGCTATGGCAATACGACCACCAGCTGAAGAATTAAATCCTATACAAGGATTCTTAGGTTCTATTGGAAAAGAACAATCCGGTAAACAAATTGATGCTGGTGATCTTTCAATAAATGACGAAATAAAAGAATATGGAGCGTTAGCTACGAAAGAATATTTTAATGTAGTTGAAAATACTTTACAAATTTGCTGTTAAAAGTTTGATAACTCCTGCAACTTCAGTTCCTAGTGAACAAGCTTTTAGTATGGCCTCGTACATTGAGCGCAAGCAACGAGCTCGTTTGTCGCCTCAAAATTTAACGATGAGTGTTTTTTTAAAAGACAAACTTCATGATGATGTTGATGATCAATAAAACTGAAAAAAACAAATAAATTGATACGGGCATTGAAAGAAAATAGTATTGACTTTATCCTAGTTTATCAGATTAATACAGTAGTGCTTAATTTCATAAAATGTATCTGCAAATAAAAATTTAGAGATATTTGTAACTAAACGTATACTCTGGGTATGTCATTTACTAAACTGCTTCATACCCGTTTAGCGAAGAACTATTAATACAAGTCAATACTGAATAGAGCATCACCAAACAAGCTCAATTTGATAAACAACGTGGAAAATCACAGAGTCTTTGTTCTTCGTTCCTAGATTATTCAACATGAACCCATGTATATCATTTCTAAGACGAGATATTAGCAACGTAGAAGTAATTCTCGGTGTTTAGTTACATATTATCGACTAGTCCATGGTGGAAAAAAAATAGTAAGTGTTCGATAAATTGCAATGAAAATGGTTTTATTTACCAGATAATTACCGAAAAGACACAAAAAAAGACTATTTTGATCGGTAGTATGAACAACTTATATTCATAAGGCTAACAATCAGAAAATATGGATTGTATTTATTAAAAGTTTCAAGTACAATATTGCAGATATAAGAATAACTATTTTATTATGAAAACAAGCAATTTTTATTAAATCTGACAAGTGACTTTTTTTTTATGGAGGTATTTGAATCTGCGAGTCATTTATCAAAGTAGTTGACAAAACACATGACCAATTTAGATAGCTCATCAACAAGAATCGTAATCCAGTTTTACAAAGTTTTGTTAATTTCACTCAATACATTATTTGATTGAAAAATTCAAGTGGAACGTTTACCTAACTGATCAATAGATCTAATTCTTTTCCAAGTAGTGCTATGTTAATCATTACTTCCAGCATAATGAAACCTTCTCTTTTTCAGTTATATAATATAAAGTTTGATAAGCAAATCAAATTATTTTATCATAATAATTAATATCCTTATTCAAGAGAAGATCCAAAACCCAAAACTTCCGAAACTCAAATCCCCCAAACTCAAAACTCCCTAATTATTAAAAACTAGTTTTTATGAAAAATAAACATACAATTCAGAATCAGCATACAACAAGACACTAGAAATCTCGTATTTTATTTATAAATACCTCTTTTTGATCTTCACTAGTGGTGTTACTTTATCTTTACCTTTACAAAATAAAGTTAACGAAAATCTTTATCTCTATTGAATAAAGATAAAGAAAAAGTGACTTTATCTTTATAAGATAAAGAATGATGAAAATTTTTTTTACTTAAAAACTAAAAACTTGGTCTTCCCGAGACAGCCCGCAAAAAGCTATACAGTTATAGACGAAAAAAAGTTTTGAAGACAAGATCTTTTCCATAAATTTTTTGCGCCTCATACACGTTTATTGGTATTATTCCAGATTGCAATGTTGTTGAAGATACGAGAGATTAGCGATCAATGTCTCCAGTCCCTATGTCAATTATTTATCTATGTATCAATCACTAGAAAAAAATTTACTTTATTCTTTATTTTATCTTTATTTTTATTTTTTAAAATAAAAATCATCTTTGTTCTTTATCTTTATCCTTTATTATAAAGTAAAATAAAAATAAAGTAACTTTCTTAATCTCTACTTTTCCTCAGCTTTTTATTGATCAAACCTGATCGCTACTCTAGTGGGTATAAATTGATTTGAAGTTTTTTCCAATGAAATATAGAGTTTTCAGCATATTTTTGTGTGCTAATTTCGAATATCGTATTTATTTTTTTTATAAAAAAGCAACTTTTGACCATTAAAATCTTAAAATACTAGCCATTTTTTGATAGTCTATGTGGAATTGATCCTATTTTATATATAATGATTTTTTGCTGAAACTGAAAATATTCAATGTCCACTTTAACAATCTCATAGCCTCACATCACTAACAACAGCAAAATAGTTAAAAGAGAAAAATTCAAGCGGGATAAGGATGGGAAGAAAGGTTATAGCCCGCGGAAAAAACGTCATTTTCTTAGGCAGATGACCTTTTATTAGTCGTCTGAAGCATGCGTTGAATACAGTATGACGTTGGTGATGAGCATTTTTATGAGGATACAATAGATAGTTTCCGGATATATTAAAAAACAATAAATTTCTAGTATAATTGTCGTGAGTACTCAATGAATATGACATATTTTTATTTCCATTAATATTTGCATATATCTAAAGAAAACCGAAGATGTCAAAACGTTGATTAATTAACTTAATATTTATCAGATTTTACGAGATTGCACTTTAGCAAAGTGTAACTGAAATGGTAGAGAAATCAATTACGAATTTTTTTTTTTCTTAAAGAAAATTTCAGGTGTATGATCATCTTTGATGATACTGATTAAAGACTTTCTGAGAAGATCAGAAGATGAAAATTGTGACTGATAATCAAAAGGAAAGGTAATAGATTAATTAAGAATTTTATAACAGCTAATTTAAATCACTTTTGAATATTTTCTTTAAATTTGACTGCATTTCATATAACGCAAAAACTTATTCCAATACATTATAATTATTATATTGATCAGGAAAAACTAATTTCTTTCATACGATATATTCAATCATAATAACTCATAAAACACTTGTTAAATATAATTCAGTTCCCGTATTTGATGAAGAACATATTCTAAATTTTTCGCTATGTCTTCAAACCTTCTAATTATCTGTAGCCCAGTTGTGTGAGTTGTTTCGTCATAATACTATCATTCTGTTGTTGCGTGATCTAGAGTGACGCACAAAAAGAAAAGGAAAAGTATCAGTTGCGTTCTTATTCTCTCCATATAACTGTTATCATCAATTTATTCTTTTATTCTGCGCAGTTATACTAATCTAAGTTATGTGCTGAAAGAATGAATAAGTCATCAGATTCTTGCAAATAATTAAAACAAAAACAATTGTTAAATAAAACTATGAAATTCGAAAGGAAAATTGAACTTTGAACTAATAACAGAATAAATCTCCTAAGTATAATAAATTTCAAGGTATTTTTGCAAACGTTTAACATAGAAATGGAGAATAGAAAAAAATATCTATAGACATAAACTAATTTGCATGGATATAGACATTAAAAACTCTCTATACTCGATGTATTATATAATACTATGTTTCCAATAGAAAATTTAACTGCTTTACATTTTTTTGTCGAATAAAAATCAAATAGTTCGATCAATAATTGATTATCAATTGTTTTTTTTGAACTTTGTATTTAAACAAAGTGCCCTTGTGAATATTGTTTACAGCATTTAGCCAAGCATACCAAAATTATTCATTGTGTTTAGTACTTATTTGTTATTCATAGGCACACGCTTTTCTATTAGACATAGATCCACTTTCGCTTGCTTTTAATTAGATAAAAAATGATGAAATCATCCTAAAGGAAGGACCAAAAAAAGAACCACAAGTGAAGTGAAGAGAACGATGCGTGTCTATTTCTCTTCAAGGCCTGGAAGACATGCTTTCGACACGTACACCATGCTAGTTGAGAACAGAAAAATAGGAAGGAAAAAAAGAAACACTATTACGCCTTCCGTCCGTCATCGTTATCGTGAGAGGTAGAAACGACGAAAGAAAATTTTATAAAAGAGTGACTGTTGCTTCATATATTCCATCATCATTAAAGAACGAGAGAAAAAAAGAGAAATACGCAGCTGCAATTCATCATACATGATGTTTATCTACAGTCCGTACAACAGTACTGATATAGCTCCACCACTCTTCTCAATTATTCTCATCTATTCCGTTTATGCGGCCTCCTTTTCAATTATTCTATCAATTTCTATCATCATCTTTTATCTAACGCTGACCACTGAAAAACTAAAAACGTTCTCAAATCTACTCATCTGCAACACATGCATTATTAGTTTGTTCTACTCATCGACTATATTTCTTCAAACTTTTATGGTCATCTTAACTCCATTTATTCCGACTGGCAAAGATAGTCGACTATTTTGTATCATTCGTGCCTATCTCACAGTTGTTTCCACAACTCTACTTAGCTCGTCATTCCTTCTTCAAGCCGTTAGTCGTCTATTCCACTCACTGTTTCATATGTACCGCCGATCTTTATTAACATGGAAGTTTCATTATATCCTGCTAGCTGTTCAATGGACTGTGGGATTCGTAACACCGATTACAATCCTCATTAACCATAAAGATGTTATCTATCGAGCTGGTGTATTCTGTACAATTGATTTACATCGCACCCGACATCTTTACTATCTCTATTCCACGGAGTATCTCATACCAGTGTTAGCAATCCTTCTAATCTACATAACAATTATCTATCGAATGAATTATTATTCTTCGCCGTCTAAACATCGTCATTCTAGTCCTGCCCGTGAAGTAAAGTTACTCAGCAATATACTTATTTTCATCGCCATCTTTATTTTTGGTGGATTACCATCGATCATCTACATCAGTTTGATGGCACCAAAACGAATTCTATCGATTCATTTCTTCACTCTGACATTAATAGCGCCACCACTGGCTGTGGCAATGGAAAAAATGTCTGTACTTTGGTTAAACACATCGCTTAGAAATGCGTTTATAAAGTGTTGTTGCTGTGTAGTGAAAAAGAGAAATAGGAAAAGTATGATGATGAGTAATAGAAGTAGACCATCGATCAGTAATAGAAAAACATCGGTTAGTGATCGAGCAGAAAATATTGACTGATATCAGCCTCCTCGTAGTTTTTGTTTGTTTTTGTACTCGTTTTTGTTATTTTGTGTGAGGATGAGAGTAAGATTGATGTCAGCTACTCCTCCTCTCTCGTAAATAAAAAAGCAATGAGATGGCTTTTATCTCAGCTTAGCATTCTATTCTATGGGTATATCTAGTCAAACAAAAGAAAACAATGAGTGTACATGAATAATAGATAAAATGTTCTAGATTTTCGAATAAAATCCTGTCAAATGAGACAGAGATGAGAATGCATTTTTTGTGGTTATTATGTGTATACAGACGTGTCAACACATATATGGTTACTAATTTAGAAAAGAATTCTGAGTAGTAACAAAAATTTATTCATGTGTGAACAGTTTGAGGTCTTTCATAAGTCCAGCTCAATCCTATTTCTATATGTATAAATGGCATATGTTTTTCAGTGAATCAACAGAAATGTATTGTTCGTTTTATTTATTTGTAAGGTTTTTATTTCAACAAAGCGTCTAAGAAATATTTGGTATATGAAAATGAAATTTTATTTTAGGTATTAGTGGTAAAAACAAAAATGTATTTACAAGTCAGTAGAAACAGTCTATGTTATGATAAATCATAGGTGCCGATATGTATTTGGTTTTTTGATAGATTCTTCTTATATATAGCCTAACGAATTGTTCTCGTTCTCATCTGATCATTTCTGTTGAATGGAAGTTATTACGTAGTTACAATTAGTTTCGATTCTCTTTTATCAGAAGCATCCTGAGCAAAAATATATGCCTGTTTGAACTCATTCTAGTACAAGTATACAAGCACAAATAATGGGTTCTGTACTATAAATACTTGAACTTGCCCGTTTGTCTTGAATCATCCAGATTTCATCGAGAGATTCAAATCGCCTGAACACTTTCTTGACTGATAAGAGCTCGCTATGGTAGTAGCCTCACCTCGCTCATACTCGTAAGATTTGGCTGCTCACCCTAGAAAAATCTTACGGTGTGGTTCCAGTTATCACGTACAGGCTGAATACAGTAATTTCAGAGGAAAAAAGGACTTTCAGTTATTCTTTTTGTGTCGCATACAAAACTACAAGATCTGAGTATTCTCAATAAGATGCCACGAACAGACGAGTGAATGACGCTTTCAATTTAATGTCTGACGCGCAGCAATTTTATTCACGTGAATAGCATGACTTTACTGCATATGTAAATATAAAAGTGTCTCAAGTCGATTTTTCATCTGTATGATCCGTCTGACTTTCGTCACCTTCTATTCTTTTACGCTTGGTTTAGCCCATCAAAAAGTGCATCGAGTCATATAAAAACATCTGAAAAAACATTCGGGTATTTTGGGCGTAAATTTTTCCAAGGATCCAGATCTTAAAATTCATGTTTTTTTGATAACGAACCAATCATGTCAGTCATAGAAAAATTGTTTAGATTTGATTTAAATTTCGATTTCAAGGTATCAAATGGAAGCTTATCTGATGGCCCACCGAAATTCAAAATAATCGACTTTCTGTGGTGTATCTGTAGAATACCAGAAGACTCACATCATAATTTTCTTCCAGCTTATGACTCTACAAAATCTGAATTTTTTCAATCTTTCATTCCCTCGACTGTAAGGAGGGTCATATGAAAAAAAATAGTTTGCTTACTTGCTTGCTTGTCGTTGGGGTCAAAAAAACATGTTTTCAAGAAAATAACGATTTTCTATAAAGTTTGACCAAGGGTAATCGGGGTCGGGGAATCGATTGGCATGATTAGTTTTTTAGTTTTTTGACCCAAAAAACTATTTTTTTACCAAAAAAGTGTTTTTTGTCCCAGGTTTCCAACCAGTCAGAAATGTTGGTGACTAGATTTCATCAGACCTTGTTTTTTGACCCTAGGTTTCGGACCAATCAGAATTGTTGGGGGCTGGGTATCACTAGATCATGTTCCCTCGACTGAAGGGAGGTCATATGTAAAAACTAAAATGCATTCGTTTTCTGGTATTCAGGTCAAAGGAACATCATGTTTATATGTTCTCAGGTTTTCGATCAAGCAGATTTCTTTGCGACCGGGTTTTACCAGAGCATGTTCCATGGTGTATAACGAACACCATTGTTTATTGTGGTGATATCTGAATTGATCAATTGATGTTAGGAAGTAGTGAGGTTTGGTATATTTTATCAAAAACAGCTGCTTTTTTTGTGAGTTATTGATTTTACCATGGGGTGTGATGAACACAATCGCCTATAGTGCTGGTATCGAAATTGATCAATTGATGTTAGGAATGGATAAGGTTTGATATTTTTCGTCAAAAACAGATGTTTTGTTACAAACTGAGGATTTCCTCATGGTGGGTGATGAACAGCATTGTGTGTTCTTTTTTCCCTCTTATCCCTTCGACTGAAGGGAGGTTGATATGAAAAAAACTAAAATGCGTTTGTCTGTATGTGTGTATGTGTCGTAGGTCAAAAGAACACAAAGGCTTCAAAGTACCATTATAAAGTTTGACCAAAGATTTTCGGGCTCGGGGAATCCGAATCAAGGATAATTTTTTGTAAAATTTTTTTGAGATTAATTTTTTCACACAAAGGATGTGTTTTTTACGAAAAAAATTATTTTCTATAAAGTTTGATCAAAGGTTCTAGGGGTAGGGAAATCCGAATCTGGCATTAGTCTTTTGAAATTTTTTTGAGATTAATTTTTTTACACAAAGGAAAGGTTTTTTACAAAAAAATTTTCTTTACTTATAAAGTTTGACCAAAAGCTGTCGGCGTCAAGAAATCGAATGGCATTATTAGTTTTTCAAGATTTCCAAATGATTTCTTTTAGGTCATAAAAGGTTTTTTCTAAGAAATCAATGACTTTGAATAAAGTGTCACTAATGGCCTTTGCGGTCAAGGAATGGAATGATATTATTATTTTATCAAAATTTTCAACGGATTTCGCTGACTGAAGGGAGGGCCACATAAAAAGTTATAATTTGTTTACTTGTTTGATTGACGTCGGGTGTAAGGTCAAACGTTAAACGACAGTACAATAACGTAAAATTATCTATCTACAGAATAATCACTGCGATCATTTTCAACACGGTACCATAGGTCAGCGATCGCTGCACCCTAATTTTGAACTGATCAGAATCTTTTAGGCTACAGAATCAGCCAATCATGTTTTTTGGCCCTCGAACATTCGAACAATTAGATCCTTTTGGGCTATGCAGTCCGCCAATCCCGCGTTTAGATCAGCGAATCTCGACCCAATCAGATTCTTCTAGAGTGGTAAGTAAACCCATTGACTTCCTGAACTTAAACGCATTGAGCTAGTCCGAGTTTATATAATTTTGTGAGCCGTAATTATATGTTGTGGAAATGGATATTATAGCTAAGCCTACGTCTTTCGAGACGAAAGTATCAGGCGAACATATATTGTAGCTATCGCTCTTCGAGTGAGTTAGGTTGTCGAAGTTTTAAACTCACACCGGCTGGGATGATTAAGATAGGATTTCTGTAGACCACGTAATTCTAACTGACGAGCGAGCCTTTTTAGGTGGTAAAAAGCTCTTGGATTCAGACTACTTCTATCTTGTACGCCCCAATGAGTAGTGAAATACCCTCAGTTGATTCATCCCCATATTACTTTGGGATGGAGTTATGACCATTTTACTGGTTTTTCGACCTATGGCACCCTGTCGACAGCACTTCTAAATGAGTGAATTTAGATCTGTAATTATGTCCATAAAGAGATCTTATAAATATTAGTATACCCTGAAACTTTCAGACAAAACGAATGTATCCTTATTGAGATAATGAGTTTTGAAAAAACGACTGTTTTCCATGATAAATTTTATAATCGTGCGTGAATGAGTCGTTTTTTAAAAACTCATTATCTGGATAAGGATACATTCGTTTTGTCTGAAAGTTTCAGGGTATACTAATATTTATTGATAATGTTGTGCATGCTATTTGATAGATATTAGTTCTTTTCATATATTCATTTTTAAATGATGTAAAAAATAAACTTTTTGTTATTTAATTGGTTATGAAAATGCTAGAATAAATCTTCTTAGTTATAAAATAATTCGGATATTTTTCGGCTTTGCTGCAGAGCAATAAAATTTAAATTGTATATAATTTTATTTAAAGATATATTCAAGAATAGTACAACTGGAAATGATATCAAGAGCACTTTCATTTCCCCTCATTCTAGTTAAACACTCTAATTCATCTGTATACTCTGTTATAAATTGCCAATATTAAAGCGATACGAAATAAATAAAAAGCACATGGTAACGCTGTTGCTACGATAAAATAAAGAGAAAAATTATATTTCTGAATATTTTTCTCGATTGTAAGGGATACTTCTTTCAGATATGATTTTCTCGCATAATCTTGTACTGAACGATTAATTTTGCGTCAACGATTGATTAAATTAGAATAAACGGTATTATTTATATTATCCCGATGCTCAACATAACTACCGCAATATATTTATTTCATAACATGGTTAATTCTAATACTAATCACATTTTTAAAGTTAGAGCCGAATTTATAGAAGAAAAAAATACCAATAAAATATCAAAATAGAGTTATAACGAGTTGTTTCAGGAAGACAAAAGTATCAACTTGAGGATAAAAATTCAGTCGAGGGTTAAGCGAGTCAGCCTTGACGAGCGTTATCTTGTAATAAATGTCCAATTTAATCCATTATCTTTACTTACATATAATGAAAGATTTCTTCGAATAATAGATAAATCTGCTAAACCTGTATAAAATAGTTGATGAGTATCTTGATGATATATAGTTGAACCTTGACATCCAGTTATTGGTTGTACAAGTGTATTTAATAAATTAATTTTCTTAAATGTTAATCCTCCATCATAACTATAAGAACCAATTCTTTTTGTACCTAATGAACGAGAATTAATAAATATTGAATTATTATTTGGTAATAATTCAACAGCTTGACATTCATTTGGGAAATATGTTTCATAATGAATTTCTCCATCTAAATACCATTTATCTAATTGACCATTATAATCATTTAACATAAGAAAACCTGTTGAAAATAATCTATCATCATTTGAATGTATTGAATAATAAGCTGGAATTAATATACTATTTGATTGTAATAATAAACCAGTAGATGAACCTAAACCAATCCATTTCCAATTTGATTTTTTTTTATATAAGGAATAATTTCTGGTTGAGAAAATGTCAAACCATCATCATTTGAATAAGTTTGCATTATAATAAGATTATTTTTACAAAATGGAATTAATATTCTTTGATTATATTTTAATTGTATTGGTACTATACTTCCAACTCGATTATAATTATCATTTGAAGAATTTCCACGATATAATATTTTAATATTTGACCAAGTTTTTCCATTATCTAAACTTCGTTTATAAACAATATCCATTTATGTATAATCACTACAATTATATAATCGTACTTCTCCAAATGCTAATAAAGTACCTTTTATTGTACATATCATGGATGGAATTCTTATACAAAAATAACCACTTTCACCACGTGTAAATACAATACTATCAATTTCAAATGTATATTTTACATTAATAAAAAGAAAATATAGAATTAATAGAAACATATCATCGAAAATAATTTTGTTAAGTTATGATGCAATTTTTGATTATTTTCAATAGCTAAAAGCAACGATCTGAAAAGTATTAAAGAATAAATTATAGAAGACTGTTTTAGCTATAGTTGATTTATACTTTTAAGAGAGGATGCATGAAACCACCAAGAAATCGAAGTTTGATTTTGTGACTGTTTAGTAGTGGTTTTTTCAAAGACATGCAATAGCGACACCTAATTTAATATAAGACTGTTTGTTGATTTCCTCCGCAGCCGTTTATTGCTATTGAACATACATAAAAATTGAAAAATATTTATTTGTTTTTTAAACAGGATGAAACGGTTGTTAAGGATATGTTTTCGAATTTTAAAAAGGCTTGTATTTAAATGATCAGTATTTTATAGTGAATGATCAGTATT
>JAJEKB010020748.1:592421-643927 GCA_022393335.1 Macrotrachela quadricornifera
TGATCTCATTTTGCTTTTCATATCTAAATTAGATCAACTTACGGATGTAACGGGGAAATTAAACTGTTTGAATACCTCTAGAGATCCCTTCAACAGTTAAAAATTACATTTAATTACCAAGTAGTTTTTCGAATTAGTCTACAATAAAGAGCAATTGAATTAATTGTATATAATAGAAGAAACTTACTCATATACTTCATATGTGTGTTGACCTAAAACGAGAATATAAATATGATGATTTTGCAAAGTGAAACTTACTGACGATTTTGATAGAAAGATGATTCTGAAATAAAACAGAAGTTATTCTGGATTAGATGATTAATATACCCACGAATTCCATGTGGAGGCCAATCTATAACAGAAAAGAAAATGATTTATTGAAAACACCAAACTTACTCACTAATTTGCAAGGTTTCGGAAAATATTCGGTTCGGCAGTGTTGCCACTGAACCTGTAATTATATAAAATTAATTAATTAATTAAGATACTAGTTTATCAAAAATGTCCTTACTTAATGATGCGCAGGACGTCTTCTACAATGTGACAAGATATTTACACAAGCACTTAATCTTAAAACATCTACTATATAACGATAATTTTTCATGAACTCACTCGTATATATATATATATATAGCTTGCACTGGCGAAACAAAACGGTGAATGAGTAGTGGACAAAAGGGTTCCGTAAATTTTTAACAGATCCTTAAGGGTACATAAAAGATTCTCTACATGACAATAATTTTCCGCGAACTCGCTCATATATATATATATATATATATATATAGATCACAGCGGCGAAACAAAACGGTGAACGAGTAGTGGACAAAAAGGTTTCGTAAGTTTTCAACAGATCCTTAAGGCTACTTAAAACGTCCTCTGCATGGCAATAATTTTCTGTGAACTCATTCGTATATATATATATATATATAGGCTGCACCATCAAAACAAAACGGTGAATGAGTAATGAACAAAAAGGTTCCGTAAGTTCTTAACGCATATTTAAGGGTACTATAGGTAAGTTTTTGAGGGCTATCTCAACGTGCCATTGGTAACATTTTAAGGACTATCTTGAGATACTATAAGTAAATTTCTGAGGGGTATGTTAGGACACTATAAGTCACTTTTTGAGGGCTATCTTGGGGTACTTTAGGTAACTTTTTGAGCGCTATCGCAGCGTACCATTGGTGACTTTCTGAAGGCTATCTCGGACTACTGTGAGTAACTTTTCGACGACTATCTTGGAATACTATCAGTAATTTTTTTGACGGCTACCTCAGGAGTAATACGTGCAACTTTTTGAGACCTATCAAACAGTACGTCTCGTAACTACTTAAGACTGTTTCGTTGCGGAATCGATAATTTTTAAAATCTATGTTTGGGTTCTATCTCTGCCTTTCTATGAGTTATCTAAACATAGCTCATACAAGGCTTATTTGAGTTAGCGGACTCTAAAAAAATTGATGTTTTATCGAATTTTAAAGATTTGGTACTATTTTATGAGACGATTTTAAGTGTTGTCGCATGAAGATTGTTTCGTAATTTTCATACAGAATCTTTCTAAGTGCTAAAAATTGAAGAGAGTTTAGAAGTTTTACTATGAAACTATTTAGAAGTTCCATGCACCGTGTACTGGAATTTTCGTAATTTTGTATCTTTTGCTCAAAACCGTTGACAATTTCGTAAAACAACTAAAAGTATCGTATATCTCATACGAATCAATTGAAAGCTTTGTAAAATATTATAAGGTTCAACATAAAATAAGCGAAATTGTTCATAGTTTCATAAATGATATAATGGTTCGGTACATCTTTTACGAAGTCATGAACAACTCCGCAAGTGTTGCAAAGGTTCCGCCCATATTTTACGAAACCTTTGCTAGTTTCAAAAACCATATAATAGTTTGGTACGTTTTACACGAAGCCATTAACAGCTGCGCCAATTATCTGAAGGTTCAGTACACGTGTTACGAAACTGTCGGCAGTTTCGTATGGCATCTAAAGGTTGCGTATAAGTTCTACAAAATTATTCATAGTTTTGTAAGTGTTTTAATAGTTCCGCACATATTGTGCGAAACTAGCCATGGTTTAGTAGATGATATACCAAACCATTACATCATTGAAAAAACTATGAACAGTTTCGTGCAATGTACGCTGAACATTTTAATGCTTTACGAAGCTTTCGATAGATTCGTATAAGCTATACAGAACCTTTACTTATTTCACGAAACTATCAGTGGTTCCGTAAAATATGAAAAAGTTCAGCGTACATTGTACGAAACTGTTCATAGTTTTGTAATTGATGTATTGGTTCAGTATATCTTTTACGAAACCATGCCTAGTTTCGTACAATGTATCCAGAACTATTAGAGCATTTCCGAAACTATGACTGGTTTCGTAGAATATATACAAAACGTTTAAACACTATGCAAAACCGTCAATAGCTTTGTACAAAGGATACGAAACTATCGAAAGTTCAGTACGTGGTGCATGGAACTTCTAGAGGGTTTCGCAAACAAACTTTGGAACCTTCTGCAATTTTCAGAACTTAAAAAGGTTCTTTATAATAATTACGAAACGATTAGTATGCGACGGAACTTAAAATCGTTTCGTAAAACGGTGCCAAACCTTTAAAGTTCAGTAGACCTCCTATTTTTTTTACAGTGTATGGTAGTAGCCTCACCTCGCTCATACTCGTAAGATTTGGCTGCTCACCCTTGAAAAATCTTACGGTGGGGTTCCAGTCATCACGTACAGGCTGAATACAGTAATTTCAAAGGCAAAAAGGACTTTCAGTTATTCTTTTTGTGTCGCATACAAAACTACAAGATCTGAGTATTCTCAATAAGATGCCACGAACAGACGAGTGAATGACGTTTTCAATTCACTGTCTGACGCGCAGCAATTTTATTCACGTGAACACCATGACTTTACTGCATATGTAAATATAAGTGTCTCAACTCGATTTTTTATCTGGATGATTCATCTGACTTTCGTCACCTTCTATTCTTTTACGCTTGGTTTAGCCCATCAAAAAGTGCATCGACTCATATAAAAACGTCTGAAAAAACATTCGGGTATTTTGGGCGTCAACTTTCCCACGGATCCAGATCTTAAAATCCATGTTTTTTTCATAACGAACCAATCATGTCAGTCATAGAAAAATTGTGTAGATTTGATTTAAATTTCGATTTCAAGGTATCAAATGAAAGCTTATCTGATGGCCCACTGAAATTCAAAATAATCGACTTTCTGTGATGTATCTGTAGAATACCAGAAGACTCACATCATAATTTTCTTCCAGCTTATGACTCTACAAAATCTGAATTTTGTCAATCTTTCATATATATTGATTTAATTACAGGTCTACTATATCACTATTAACATACAATTTTGTGGATCTCATTCAGGACTAGAAGCTGCAAGGTTTTATCGTTGATTTTGATCGAGTAAAGGATTAGAACAGGGTACTTTACTGAGCAGGGGTCGCAGCCGGGGGAGGGCGGAGTACGAAAAAAAAAGGATTTTACGAAGGAATTTTTCGAAACAAAAGAAGGAAATTTTAATAAAAGAAGGATATTGTGAAATACTGCGTCACAACTAGTAGATTTTATTTGACACCCAATGAGAAAAATACAACTGACCAAAAAGAGTATAATACTTTTTGAATTAATATTTTGTCACATTCCGAGAGCATTTTTTTAGTAGCGTAACAGGAAATGGTTGGATGCGATCCTAAAAACTCTAAGGTATTACTTAAAAGTAATGCACTGTATCTCTTTTTCTTATACTGCAAAAACGCATTAAAGAATCTATCTGTAAAAATCGATTTTAAAAATTGTGATCAATATATTCAGCAGAGAAAAGAGCCAAAGATCGCAAAATATTGTTTGAATAAAATTCTGCTAGTTTTATGCTAATTAGTGAAATTGTTGATGAATTCTTCGAAGTAGGCGCTGGAATGACGTTTTGCTTCTGCTATATAAAAATTGTTCAATCGAATATCTAACATTGTATTAAGCGTGGTTGTCTCTATTGATTTTATTTTGCTAAATGTTCTGTGACAGATAGCAAACGAAACTGGTAGAGTTGCAGCACCGATGATATATAATACTATTGTTTGAAATGCCGATTGTTCACGTTACTAATTCAAGTTAGAGATCATGCTGATACCTCTAAATTTATTGTATTTCCAACATCCATTCAAGAATGACAGACGCACAACTATAAACTCGAGTTCAGATAAAATTCGAAGTTTACGCGCTTCGTTGTCAGAGTGGATATGGTTTATAAATGAGAATAAGGAATTGTAGACAAAGTGGATATTTAGAAGAAAAGAAATGAAATTACACGGTGTTGTAGTAGTATATGGTTGAAGTTGTTTAACTCGGTTAAGGAATTAAAGTTGATTAAATAACAGACACAGCATACCTTCTACCTTTCGTTAGATTAAGCGACGATCTGACAATATCGATTGAAATACGCCACGAAAGATCATTCGCACAGGCACCTATCAAATTCCAACTATGAGATGACTCAGTTTCAGCTATGCTGTGTCACGGAGTAAAGGTTCAAAATGTTCGATAGTAGCCGTATCCTAGAGAAGCGCTATTTTACGTGTTTCAAGTTCTGCATATACGTCCCACATAAAGTGAAGCCACACATGTATACTTTAGTCTAAGTATAATCACTTTGCATCGAACCTCAATTCAATAAAACATTTTCTGGAACTCTAAGAGCTCTTTATTAATGTCAAACTCTAAGTAAGCACTGCCAATAAGTTTTTCGACGTTTCTAAGAACATATTTGTATGAAAAATAAAAAAGAAGGAAAAGAAGGATTTTAGGCGTAAAGAAGGATCAAGAAGCACATCCGAAAAAAAGAAGGACCCTTGCGAGGCCTGTATCCTTTTTCTCATGACTGAATAAAAATTCTGTATAATGAGAAAGAATTCGAATAAGGAGAAAGAACGTGCAAAGATATGTTTCTCGACAAAGTCAATGATGAAGATATGCTTTCACAAGTCTTTAACGTTATCCCTTCGAATCTCATAGTAGCAATTTTGCTACACATGTTTTACAGCTCAATTTTATTACATACTTTATAAAAATTTGCACGTCATTTGCTAAAATGAAGTCGTAAAGAATGTTCTAGAACCTTCTCAAACTATGAATGAATAAAAACTAGCATTCTATTAGGAAATAAACCTTCAGTAGTTGAGTTACCAGAGCATATGCCTCTTGATGGGTCCAGAAGAAGGTGCAAATATTGCAGTACTGCGGCTTCTTCGATGTTCAGCAGTATAAAATGCAAGTTTTGCGGTGTGTCTCTTTGTGTCAAACGAAAAAAGAATTGTTTTTTGTTATTTTATGAAAAAACTTGCATAAAGTTTTGTAGTCAATAAACACAACAGATACAATATCAACTGACTTATAACAAAATTAAATAGAGTTAAACGCAGTAGATTACGAGTGTACCCATATAACCATTTTTCAGGTTTGAACGCGTCCAAAATGCAACATTTTCAGGGGTTCCGATGCGTTCATACTGAACAAATGCGTCTAGATGTGTTTGTTTTTCCTAAAAAAAATAAAAAAATTTTGATCACTCTATGTCGGAGTCGAACCGACGCACCATAGCAAATTATGGCATAACTCTCAAATCCAGTAAGCAACAGAGTAGAATTGTTTTACGTGATAGATTGAACCGAGATTCGAACCCACGACCAACCGAACACAAGTATCTCTGAGCTGAACATAACTCGAAAGTGTTTGTATGTTCATTAAGGACAAGAATAATCTTTCTTACGTCAGTTGTTAGAAGTTAGAGATTAGAAATAATAATTTATCTTTACTTTCTGCAGTAATTATAAGTGGATTATTTATTGCCGTTTCTGAAATATTTATAAAATTAACACATTCAACGCGATTCAGTTTTCTTTGAAAATTCTATCAAAATATTGATTTGTATCACGAATTTGCATTTAATAAATGTATATAATACCCTTTTCATTCTTTTCTACCAACTGGTCGTCGTTCCTTCTTTGTATCACCACATAATGAGTCATGCTTTATCTTTAAAGGAAAAATCCCTTACATCACTTTCTTATTTCTTTTCATCTTATCTGTAGTATACGTAACATAAGAGAAAGAAATTTCCAGATTTTTCCTCGTTGTTCTGCTCTCTCGATTCTTTTGTTGTACGTATAAAACTATCCAAAATTTTGTAATTAATCACATGTCGTTCGAAGAATCTGAAACAGAAGAAAGTACTGGCTCATACTCAGTGACGTGAGCTCTTTGGATGATGATTTCATTAGGATGGATCTGGAATCAGGAAATTCTGATGAAGAAACTACTGGTCACGAAGTGGATTCGCAAGATTGGGATGAAATACAATCGAAATCTGATGCAGAATTCATGGAAGATTATGGATTAGTTCAAGAGATAACTTCTGTATCAGGAGAGAATACAAATCTTCCCATCGATTGCTATTGCCATTTCATCCCGGACGAAATTATTGATCTTATGGTTCGCGAACCTAATCAATATGCAGAGCAATACTTGAAAACGCATGATATTAGCCGACGGTCAAACAGTCGTCAGTGGAAACCAACTAATGATGTGGAGATGCTCAGTTTTTTTGGAATCAGTATCGAAATGGGATTGGTACAAATGCCAGAATTAGAATACTACTGAAGCAGCAGTCAACTATATGGATCCAAAATCGTTCAAAATGCAATGGCAAGAGATAGGTTTGAATTACTCCTCAACTTCTGGCATTTTTCGGACAACCGTAAGTACCACTCCAACCAAAATAGACTAGTCAAATTGACACCACTTTTGAATTTGCTGAAAGCCTGATTTTCATCTGTATATGTTCCTGGTGCAGTAATTACAATCGATGAAACAATGATACCATGGCGTGGTAGGCTTTTGTTCAAACAATATATATACCTGGGAAGGCGCACAAATATGGAATAAAGATGTACGAGTTAGAGGCCACTAATGGGTACAAGTGGAATTATTTGATCTATACTGGTGAGCAAGACCCAATGGCAGGTGTTGGACATGCTGGAAGAGTCGTGATGGATTTATTGGATGGTCTCTCGGGATGTTATCGGACTATGGTGACTGACAACTTTTTTACCAGTATTTCCCTTGCAAAACGTTTGCTGGCACACGACATGTACCTTATTGGAACATTGAGAAGCAATCGTTCTGCAACAGGAAAAGAATTTCTTCAGCAAAAACTGAAGTGTGGCAAGGCGAGGCGTACGGACTTCAAAATAAAGAATGTATAAAACTGGTCGTGTGGAAAGACAAGAAAGATGTTTTGATGATATCTACAAAGCCGTCGCATTCAGCAGCTATAGTAGGCACTGGAAAAACAAATTCTGAAAATAAAGCAATTATGAAGCCACAAATTATAATAGATTAAAACAGAGGAAGACAAGGTACTAATTTATCTGATCAACTATCCATATATTATACGTGCCTGAGGCGATCTAGAAAATGGTACCGAAAGATGGCATTTGAATTGATTTTTGGGACGGCTTTAGTGAATAGTTATCTGGTATACAAGGAAAATTATTCAACAAGCGGTAAGACCATGCTGAAGTTTCGTGAAAGTCTTGTTAGATCTTTACTGCTCGATACACCATCTGAGCATTTGAAGCCCGGTGCGAGATCACAGTCAACAAGTCAAAGCAAGCGCAAACTTGCTGATCACAAACTTGAGGAAAAGGATGGGTCTGATCATGATGTCCGGCGACGGTGTGCTGGCTGCTACGAGAAAATAAAGCAACAGCAATCAAGAGAAACAAGTAATGCAACTGCAAAAAAAGAAAAAAACTTTTTGTTTCGAATGTGACAAATTTTACTGTCTTGTTTGCTTTAACGAGAAACATCATACTATATAATAAATGGTTGAAGAAAGACTCAAGAAAATATATGATATATTGCAGATAACCTTCTGACCGAAGGAAAAAAGGAAACGAAAGCGCTTTTCTACTCGTTTTTTTTCTAAAATATAGCGGGTCCCACCCGTAGGACCCGTCGCGTCAAATGTGTTAAAAAGATTGGAACCTTCAGAATCAATAAAGCATTTGAAAAGATCATCAATCTTTTGTCACCTACGTCGATAACACACTCTATATATATTTTTTTCCAAAGCATACCCTAGAACTCATGATTCTGCTTAGAAAAGACAATTTTTTTTTCTTTTTCAATTTATTTTTCTAATCTTTCCATCAGATTCAACACAAAAAGTTAGCTATGATATGGTTTTGGCGTTGCCAGTAACTCACTCGAATCGCTGATTTCATTGCGCATCTTGACATGTACCGAGAAATAGCCCTGTAGTCCAATCATTTCGATGAAAGGCAGTAATTTTTTTTTACATCAATAATGTTTTCTAAAGCGGATCAGTCATTTGAATGAAAAAAAACTTTTCCAAAATGGTTGTTGGATCTCCATGGGTTTACCCTTTAATCATAACAGTATGACCACGAGTTGATTGTAATTCATCCATTTTTTGTTGTGATAAAACGGCAACACTATTATCATCCTTGTTAGCATCATCAATTATTAAACGATTTGGGCGTTCTTTTCGATTTAACTTCGTTACTTGGATCATATAATTGAGTCATTCGAATTTTCTTTCAACAGGAAAAACGTTTTTCTAGAAATCTAGAAATAAAATAAATTAATATTAAAAAAAACGATCATAAAGAACGTATTGCATCATTTTGCGAGTAAGAATGAATGTACATATAGTACTCTGTTTATCTTGTATTTCATACTGTCGCACCAATCGGAGTATGAATAATATCAGTGAAAC
Source organism: Macrotrachela quadricornifera (assembly GCA_022393335.1). Classification (NCBI taxonomy): domain Eukaryota; kingdom Metazoa; phylum Rotifera; class Eurotatoria; order Philodinida; family Philodinidae; genus Macrotrachela; species Macrotrachela quadricornifera. The sequence continues at coordinate 601,259 of JAJEKB010020748.1, forward strand.
GAGTCAGCTGGAGAGTATAAGTGACTGTATGTTTCACAATCTCATCTTTACCCTTTCTTAATGCCACATGAAATTCAAAGAAAATTTTGGTAATCAATTTTTACAAATCGCTTTTCAGAATAAAAAAGAATTGTCAAAGATACACTGTCCGAATTGACAATCATATAAATACTAATAAATGTGTATGGTGCAGCTGATATGATGCAGTGATTCAAAAAAAAACAGTAGAATGAAAATATATTTGCACTATATTCAGAAAATAAAGTAAATATGCTTTTCGCCAAACAATACTTTATCAAAGGTGTTTTTTCTCTCTATGAGTTGGTAGATAAAAATCGGCTTTTATGACTCTGAATCTAGTGTTAATGTTGATTCTGATTTTCGCTGACTCTGCATAAATAAACCAGAAAATAAAGGAAGGTAAATAATTGTGTCATACTTCATAATGTTTTCTCACTCCTATTTTGGCTAATACAGTACAAATGAAGTTGGAATTAATTGTAAATGTGGCGAGGATGAAGATGGGACGTGAATATGGATATAGTATTCTTCTCTAAGCTTCACTCCCATCCACACCTGCACCGACAGTCTCCATATTTTCTCTATAATATGATATTCTTCTTATCCTATGTTGTCATAATAATAATTTCGGTACAAATAATATTCATCACTGCTTGAAAGTCAACGATGATTCAGACTTATATAAATTAGCATAGAATAGAATTTGGATGATGATAAGAAAGAAAGATATGCACTCGATTTCATTGTTTGTTTATATCGAAAAAGTCATTTCTACTGTTGTTTTTTAACTGTATAAATTTTTGATAGGTTGTAGTTTATTATCAAAGGTTATTTTATCAAAGGTTATTTCATTTCTCTATGCAAGATATTGTCGTATGTTTTATTAAATGTCATAATCAATCGGCATTTCTACATATATATAAAGTGATCAAAGGGTTATTAACGAAAAACATTATGATGAGCGATTCATTAACTTTAAATCCAACGATACTATCAAAAACATCAAATCTACCCATGGTGACTGATGACACATCATTGATTAGTATCTATGATATTCGTACAAATCGACGTCGTCTTCTCATTTTGATTATGTTAGCTTTTTCTGGTCTTATACTTCCATTTTGTGATACTGTCTATTTGCCAGCATTAGCTCAATTAGAACATGACTTGAAAACTAGTGCGACATTAGTTGATTATACGATTTCATCCTATCTAATAACTACTGGTGTCTTTGGTCTTCTTTGGGGTCCTTTAAGTGATCGATTCGGTCGAAAGATTATACTTTTAATATCGTTTGCTGTCTTCACGGCGTTTACTATTGTATGTGCGCTTGCACGTTCAATTATTGTACTATTAATTTTTCGTTCATTACAAGGTGGAGCAATATCTGCCTCGTTAATTGTTGGACAGAGCATCGTCGTTGATATGTATCCATCAGAAAGACTTGGTTTTGCCATGGGTCTTTTTCTTGTTCCATTACTTGTTGGACCTATTCTTGGTCCATTTATTGGCGGTGCACTAGCCAATTTCTTTGGTTGGCGAAGCACATTTATCGCATTAATTATTATGGCTGTTATCTCGACAATTATTATTCTTATATTTGTTCCAGAAACTCATCATTATTTTACGATGCAGCGTTTATCGAATTTGAAGATCAAGATTGATAGTAATCAGAGGAAAATAGAGACGAGAAAACTTCGCGAAATGGATTCTATTGGAAAACCTTACTTTATGCCACCATGGCGTCCATTTGTATTCTTATTGGATATAACAATAGCACCCCATGTATTTGCATGTGCCATTAATTTTGCTGGTCTTTTCGTTTCACTTACTCTTTTATCCAATCGAACAGCTCAAAAGCCTTATTCACTCTCGCCATTACTGATCGGTTTCTGTTATATTCCAACTGGTGCATCTTCATTACTAGGCAGTTTATTTGGTGGTTTCATTTCAGACTGGTCGGCTAGACGTTTTCCACGAGTAGCAGAAGGTCGTCTTGTTTTTAGCTTATTTGGTTCTCTTTTAGGTCCTACGGGATTATTACTCTTTGGTTGGACGTTTCATTTTAATGTTCATTTAGCAGCACCAATCATTGGTGCATCAATGTTTTGCTTTGGTGAAACATTTTTATTTACAAGCGTTGCTGCGTTCGTAAATGTCAAAAAACCAGCAATGGCTGGTGCAATTCTTGCACTGATCAATGCAATTAGTTTTGTATTTGCTGGTATTGGAATTATTGTTTGCATTCCTTTAGTGGCATTGATACAATATGGACCTTTATTTAGTCTTTTAGCTGCATTATCCTTGGTACTTATCATCATCGCGATAATCGTCGTAGCAAACGAGTTTCGAAAAAAACTTTTTGTCGTTACAGCATCCGATCTATCCAAAACTGAATCTTTGTCAACGAAGCATAACGAAATAATAGAAAAACCAACTTCAATTCAATGGTTTTAATGCTCCCGTAGAGACGAATGATGAATTCGTTAATAAATTGACTGCACAGCAGTCATTTTCGCCATTGTTATATAAACATGTTCAGTAGAATTTAGATTTTATCATTGTAGAGAAATATAAATCGATAAAGATAGCACAACATTGTCTTAATGTTTTCTTTCCTATATTCGTAGTCGTCATTTATTGACTCTCATTTTTTATTGATCAACTTCAAAAAAATTAATTTTAAATCGGTAATAAGACGATGTTTCTCATCTCTCCAATTGCATACTTCTGCCAGCGAGTTTTCTAAGAGTATCGATATCTCTTTGGAAATCTGATGTACTTCTCGAACAGATATATGCACCTTAGTCTGCTGTTAACCATATTTGCCATCGAGCACCTACTGAAATTGTACCGAAACCACATACTGCTCCTTGAAAACTGGTACACTGTAAAAAAAATAGGAGCTCTACCGAACTTTAAGGGTTTGGTACAGTTTTACGAAACGATTTTAAGTTTCGCGGCATACAAATCGTTTCGTAATTATTATAAAGAACCATTTTAAGTTCCGAAAATTGCAGAAGGTTCCAAAGTTTGTTTGCGAAACCCTCTAGAAGTTCCATGCACCACGTACTGAACTTTCGATAGTTTCGTATCCTTTGTACAAAGCTATTGACGGTTTTGCATAGTGTTTAAACGTTTTGTATATATTCTACGAAACCAGTCATAGTTTCGGAAATGCTCTAATAGTTCTGGATACATTGTACGAAACTAGGCATGGTTTCGTAAAAGATATACTGAACCAATACATCAATTACAAAACTATGAACAGTTTCGTACAATGTACGCTGAACTTTTTCATATTTTACGGAGCTAGGGATGCACCAGTCCAGTTAACTGGGTACCCAGTGTCACTGGGTACCCCAGTTAACTGGGACCCAGTGTCACTGGGTATTTATTTTAACTGGATACATATTCAACTGGTTTATTATTTATAAAATCATCAGTAGTTTCCTTTGTGCTAGGTATCCATGAGTCCAGTTAACTGGGTGCCCAGTGACACTGGGTACCCAGTTAACTGGGTCCCAGTGTCACTGGGTACCCAGTTAACTGGGTGTATATAGGATGTGTAAAAATATTTTTCCAGACGGGTAACACTATGATTTTAAATAGCATACATAAGGATCTTAATACCAAATTAAAGTGTGTCAAAAATGGAATTTATTCATACTAAATGTAGGGATCCACCAGTGAGTTAATAACTGATAACTGGGTCCCAGTTAACTGGGGGTACCCCAGTTATGACTGGGACCCAGTTAACTGGGTACCCAGTGTCACTGGGACCCAGTTAACTGGGTCATCCAGTTAACTGGATACCCAGTGACACTGGGTACCCCAGTTAACTGGATACCCAGTGACACTGGGTACCCCAGTTAACTGGATACCCAGTGACACTGGGTACCCCAGTTAACTGGGACCCAGTTACCAGTTATTAACTGTCACTGGTGCATCCCTATACGGAGCCACTGGTAGCTTCGTGAAACAATTAAACGTTTCGTATACCGTGTACGAATCTATCAAAAGTTTTGTAAAGCATCAAAAGGTTCAGCATATATTGCGCGAAACTGTTCATAGTTTTATCAATGATGTAATGGTTTGGTTTATCATTTATGAAACCATGGTTAGTTCCGTACAATATGTGCGGAACTATTAGAACATTTACAAAACTATGAACGATTTCGTAGAACTTATACGCAACCTTTAGATGCCCTACGAAACTGTTGACGGTTTCGTAACATGTGTACTAAATCATCAGAAAATTGGTGCAGCTGTTAATGGCTTCGTATAAAATATACGAAACTATTATATGACCTTTGAAACTATCAAAGGTTTCGTAAAATATGGGTAGAATCTTTGTAACACTTGCGGAGTTGTTCATGATTTCGTAAAAGATGTACCGAACCATTATATCATTTACGAAACTATGAACAATTCCACTTAATTTATGTTAAACCTTATAATATTTTACAAAGCTTCCGATTGATTCGTGTAAGATATACGGTGCTTCTAGTTGTCTTATAAGACTTTCACCGATTTTGAGCAAAAGATACAAAATTACAAAAATTCCAGTACACAGTGCATGGAACTTCCAAACAGTTTCATAGTAAAACTTCAAAACTCTCTTCAATTTTTAGCATTTTGAAGGGTCCTGTATAAAAATTACTAAACAATTTTCATGCCGCAACACTTAAAATCGTCTCATAAAACAGTACCAAATCTTCAAAATCCGATAAAACACGAATTTTTTTAAGAGTCTGCTAACTCAAATTACACTGTAAAAAAAATAGGTACCTTACCGAACCCTCGAAAAAGGTTTCGTAGATGTCTAAAAGCTTCCAAATGCGTCCATAGGCTTAAAAAAATGGTTTTCAAAATCTACGAAACCTTAAAAGGATCTGAAGTTGGGCACAACTTCGGAACCATCTCCTACGAAACCTTTTTTAAGTTCCGTACAGCAAAAAAAGGTTTCGTAAGAAAATACGAAACCTTTATGGTTTCGTATAAAACCATAGTGTGAAACCATAAGGTTTACTAAGAAACTATAAAGGTTTCGTGTTTTCTTACGAAACCTTTTTTTGCTGTACGGAACTTAAAAAAGGTTTCGTAGGAGATGGTTCCGAAGTTGTGCCCAACTTCAGATCCTTTTAAGGTTTCGTAGAGTTTGAAAACCATTTTTTTAAGCCTATGGATGTATTTGGAAGCTTTTAGTCATCTACGAAACCTTTTTCGAGGGTTCGGTAAGATACCTATTTTTTTTACAGTGTAGTCTAGTATGAACTATGTCTAGATAACTTATATGAAGGCAGAGATAATATCTAAACATACATTTTAAAAATTATTGATTCCGCAACGAAACAGTCTCAAGTAGTTACGAGATGTACTATCTGGTAGGTCTCAAAAAGTTGCACGTATTACTCCTGGAATAGCCGTCAAAAACGTTACTAATAGTATTCCAAGATAGTCGTCGAAGAGTTACTAACAGTAGTCCGACATAGCCTTCAGAAAGTTACCAATGGTACGCCGTGATAGCGCTCAAAAAGTTACCTATAGTACCCTTAAATATGGGATAAAAACTTACGGAACCTTTTTGTTCACTACTCATTCACCGTTTTGCTTTGACGGCACAGCCTATATATATATATATACGAATGTGCTCACAGAAAATTATTGCCATGCAGAAGACGTTTGAAGTACCCTGAAGGATCTATTGAAAACCTACGGAACTTTTTCGTCCACTACTCATTCACCGTTTTGTTTTGCCAGTGTAGGTTGTATATATATACGAATGAATTCATGAAAAATTATCATCATATAGAAGATGTTCGAAGATTAAGTATTTGTGCGAATGTCTTGTCAAAGTGTGTAAAATATCCTGCACATCCGAATGCACATAATTAAGTAAGAACTTTTTTGATAAACTAGTATCCTAATTAATTAATTAATTGTATATAGTTTTAGGTTCGGTGACAACACTGCTGAACCTAATGTTTTCCGAAAATCTACAAATTAATCAGTAAGTTTGTTGTACCAAAATAAATAAACTTCTTTTCTGTTACAGAGTGACTTTAATATGGGACTCGCAGATAGATTTATCATCTAATTCAAATTAACTCGCGTTTCATTTCAAAAGCATCTTTGTATCAAATTATGGGTAAGTTTCACTATTGAAAATAAACATATTTCTTTTCTCTGTTTAGATCGACGCACATATGAGCTGTATGGGCAAGTTTATTTTATTATATAAAATTAATTGATTTGCTCTTTATTGTAGATTAATTCGAGACACTATTTGGCGATTAAGTTTTATATTTCACTAATGATGGAAACAGCTTCATAGGTATGAACCAGTTTAGTTTCCACTTTGTATTCGTGAGTTGATCTTATTTAGATATGAAAAGCTATATAGAATTTGTGTAAGAATTCTATGTAGCTTTTCATATCTAAATAAGATCAACTCACGAATGCAAAATGGAAACTAAACTGACTCATTATTTCGGACGCTGCTTCCATCATCAGCTATTGGGTAGGTGATAAAAAGTTCAGTGCGAATAAGCACGTACGAAACTTCTTTTTAAGTTGATGTGCAATGTTTAGTATGAAACCTCTTTTCAATCTGGAATAAAATGTTCAGCATGAAACCATTTCTACGAAACCCTGTTTCGGTTTTTTGAAAAATTTTGGTACTGAACCTTTGATACGAAACCTTTTTGACCTTTTCCGATAGAAGTTTCGTACTGAACTTCGTGTACGAAACCTTTTTTGTCATTTCTCGAACGAAAGTTTGGTACGAAACTTTCTTTTCATGGAACCAAAAAAGGATCGGACGGTGTACCGACCAGCCGATATCTTTTTTGGTTCGGTAAAATTCCTTTTTTTTTTACAGTGTGGTCACCGGATATGGGCGCATACTGTGTGACCCATGCTAGCTTAGCACGCCTGTATTTTCTTGCAATTTAGTGACAAGGGATGTATTATGATGAGATCTATGTCTTACAGAAACAACGAAATACAGGGTCTAGTGCATCACGTGAGAGAAGTCCAAATACTCCCTCTCGAAATATGCTATATCGCTGAATTTATACAGTTTTTGGCTTATAATACTTTCTTTTCCTATAACTTACTCCCTGAGTGTAGTGAATTTATAGATTAAACTGTTTTCTATCCAATTGAGACCTTCTTTGGCTCAAAGGGCCAAATCGTTCATGGAACAAAGTTATTTTCTATTAATTTTTCGTAAGCTGGAGGGGGTGTAGTGCTCACTAGCCCCCTTATTTACGCCCTTGGATGGAACAGTAACCAATAAAAATGAAGTTATGAGAAAAATGGTTTTTCATAAAGACAATTTGTCATGATAGTTTTGGCGTTCAAACATTCCATAATGACTCATTTGATTCATACACTTTTTGCAGTACACATAACTTTCGGATAAAATCCGAAGTTTTCGCATTTATTTTTGTTTGGTTTTAACCGCCACAACAGCTGCAGTGATAATTGCTATTTTAAAATATATTATTTGCTTTCTCTAAATTGATCAGATCGAGAGCTGCGGTGGCAATTACTATTTTAAAAATATGAGTTAAGTTTTCTATACATGAAAATAGTAGTGAAAGAATGTCATGTGCTCTGCACATGATACATTCTTTTCTCTCTCATGTTTGTTTGTGTCCATTCACATTCCTCTCACTTGTCTTCTTGCTCCTCTTCGATTCCTTTTGTTCCTCCTCCATTCCTTTTGCTCCTCTTCCTTTGTTTGTTGCTCTGAGTCAGTGAGGATGTGTTGGAACGCATGTATACATCAGAAAAGGCGTTGGCAGCGGTAAATATATATTGTTCTGTTATTGTGTGTATTTTCGGTGGTGTACTTACACTCTTTTTTGTTTGGTTTTGGTTCGGTTATGGAATAAAGCTTTCATTCTTCACAAAGACAAACTACCAAAGGCGAGTGTTATTAATCTTGAATTCTTTTAACAACAGTGTAAAAAGTAAAATTTTTAGTCATTTCAATATTTCGATAATATTTATCATCATTTTCAAGAACACAGATCGCAAATAAATATACGATACAGGGTGAATTTTAAAAATCTTTGCGATAAAAAAATTGAATATCTCCTTCGTTGGTTGCATCTATAGGGCTGAGTTTTTTTTCAATGATAGAGTAATGTTGAAAGTTTTTATTCATAACACAATCATCAATGCAGACTGTCTTAAATTATCATTACCTTCCTCGATTATTTTATTTGGCGTTCCTTACATTTTAAGAAAGATGTTCAAAATTTTTCATAAACCTTTCTCGGACACTAAAGTTATATAAAAACAAGAAAAACCTTAAAAAAACTTTATTGAAAACATCAAAGGGATGCACACAGACACAAGTTATAGAATACATTATTTTAAGTGCTCAAATTGATGTCCATCAGCATCATTACAACGTTTGAATCTTTCAGGTACTAATTTACAAACCTTCTCTCAGAGGTCAGAATCCATTGTTTGAAAGGCTAATATGTGTGACTGTCTGAGAACTTTTAGGGTTTTAGGTTTGTTTTGTCATAGCTGCACGAGTATGAGTACATTGTGTGTCGTCATAAAAACATATGTACTGTCAAAAGAGCTAGAATTCATTTACTGACATGTACTGATACATGATTATGTACTGTCAACAACATATGTACTCCCGAAAAACCTAGAATTCTACAATTTATGTACTGGCATATACTAGCATGTAGTGGTACATATACATGTACCGGTATACATAATTCGATACACCTCATCGAGTTGTACTTGGAACTCATTTGGAACACTTGGAGCATGCTCCTGGGCGAATCCGCGGTAGAATTACTGGCTGGTTTGGCACTTGGGACCTCTATTTGGAGATTTTTTGAAACTCAGTTTGAGTTATGGAAAATCTGAGTACATCATTCGATAGAGCTCGTCGAGTTGTACCTGGCACTCATTTGGAAAACGCGTAAGAAGTTCCTAGACGAATCGGTGGTGGAATTACTATGCTGATGGGCGATTCCTGATACTTTTGGACCAGTATTTTGAGATTTGCAAACACATAGTTTGAGCTACGTAAAATTCGAATATACCATCTTATAGAGCTCATCAAGTTGTATTTCGAACACTATTGAAATACTTGGAACATGTTCCTAAGCGAATCGGCGGTAGAATTACTCAAATCGGACGCTAACTTCACCCACGTGAAAAACCAAAAACCCTCAAGAAATGTTTTTTCCTTGAAAAATATGAAGAAAAAGTAGTTTTTAGTTTTTGGTAGACTATTTCACTAAAACACGGTCAAAACTCAAAGTCAATGACATATTCGCATTCCTCTTGAGATGGCGCATCTAGCCATATTGAAAATAACTTCAGTCTACAAGAAAAAAGCTTCGAGTATGTTCACTTTTCCTCAATTATTGAACAGTTTCAGAATGGACTATGACTTTAAGCCTCGAGTTGCTCAAAGTTTTAGGCGTAAAGTGAAGTCACGTTTAGTATAGTTAGATGCGTCGTCTCTAGAGGAATACGAATATGTCATTGACTTTGAGTTTTGACCTTATTTTAGTGAAATAGTCTACCAAAAACTATTAACCACTGTTTTCTCATATTTTTTAAGGAAAAAAATATTTTTTTTGAGAGGTTTTGGTTTTTCATGGTCTTCAGTATTATGGATCTATTTCCATCAAAATAAAGGCTTTGAAAAATTTTTTTTATCAAAATGCTCAGAATTGAAAGCTCTACAAATACTAAAAGTTTCATCGAAATCTGAGACAATTTTTTTGTATAACACGGGTGACCGTTCTATGAAAACAGTCCTTCGAAGATGTAGCAAGTTTTCCTTTCAGTCCCTTTTTAATAATAGAATCTTAATCTCATAGAAAACTAAATATAGAGTTTGATAGAGCAAGTTCCACTCTTTCAAATGGTATATAGCATTTATTTGCAGAATTCCAAAGTTCTGTTTAAGTTTTTGCAATACTTCTTACTACTAATTCACTTGTAGTCGTCCGCTGTATGGCCTAGCGGGTCACGTAATTCATCATACTAAAATTTTTCATTTATATACAGTTCGATGCAGTTTTACATGGGCTACAAAATTTTACGAACAAAACTTTATGATAAATGGATTAATGACTTAAATAATTCACGAAATCACGAGATGATTCATATAAGGCACCCGAAATAAAGATATTTTCTATGAAAAATCATCTAAAATAATTTGACTCGTTCTTCGCTATTTCAAATCATAGACTTAACTGTTTTCATATCAAAATGATCAGCATAAAAAGTTCTACAAACGATCAAAGTTTCACGCGTTTTGAAGGAAGTCACTGTAATAGTGAAAGGGTCCCGGCAGAATCTCCCAGATGAGATTTCTGCGAAAGTGAATGTACACATATTTAAATTACAGAAATAATCATCGGATGAAACAAAGTTAGACTTTATTATATTGTCCATTAAAAGGTACTTAAAATAACTTGTTTTTGTATTTATTTCAATAATCTCGAAAGCACTCCTTTTTCAATTATCTGCCTATATCTCTTTTATTGTATACGTAGATTCAGATAACATAAACATTGCTTAACCCTTTACCCCCCAATGTCCACTGGGATGGACATTTATAAAATGATCTTTAAGAAAGATTGAAATGTTTGATTCAAAACCAATTTTATGCTATGTGTAGCGTACTCCAAGTGCTATCGATCGATTGAAAAGAATTCTGTTTTGTGAAGCCTCTAGTTGAGATATTTAAAAGACAGCATTGAGAGCTTTTGTAAGTGTGAATGTAGTTTTCATATTTCTGCATTCTCTAATGCTTTAAATCAAATTTCTAATTCAAGAACTGATATCTGTAGTCTAAGTGCTCATCTGTTAATTCGACTACTTTATGAAAACTATCCACTATTTATTAGCTGACAGATAACTATGACAATGTAATGTCCATCCCAGTGGACATTGGGGGGGAGCGGCATAAAAATATCCATGTCAATATTGTCGGCATACTCAAGTGTCTTGGTCAAATATCAATCCAATGACTTATATTGAGAAGAGATATTATTATGTCACATGTTACGTGATTATAATTGCTTAAATTCATACTAGAATGTTGTTCTTAACCTTCCCTCCACGCCTTGAGGAATATCTATCAGTCCAAAATGATAATATAACCAGTTGAAAGCTCTTCCAGAATTCTATCTGACAAAGGTTTATCTACTGTAGAGACAATTATCGGGTGAATATTAGGCAAGGCTTTTACTTTTTTGAGAAAATCTAATATGTGGAACGAGTAGTTACAGCTTTCCTAGGTCCTATGTTCAATATGGTGCCTTCGAAAAGTATGTAATCCACACCATATTCAATTCTCTATTTAGAATAAACTTTATTTTTTTTTAACAAAGATCATTGGACGAACATATCCCTAAAATACTTGAATATGGTGCTATATGAATTTGAGTTAAATTCATGTCGTTCCCCCCCAATGTCCATCCCGGTGGACATCATAAAAAACCAAGAAAAAAGCAACTTCAAGTTTTTTCTTTCATAGCATAAGTACACTGATGAATAGCTGTTTACATAATAGAGGTCAGTTTTTCTGTAGGTCTTCAGCGTCCCGTGTGGGGGGGAGGGGCGGGGTGAAGGGTTAATAGAGGCGCCAGCATTCAAAAATTTTCTCTTTCGTTCTTTGGTTTGTTTACAGTGTAACAAGAAGAAAAACAAAACAAGAAAATTATGTTACACACGTTCTCTCTGAATCATTCATTCGTTTTCGGCCGCGTCTTTCATATAGTTGTTTATATCTTTTTCTCATTTTTTTATAATTGACAAAATCATCCACTCGTTTCATTCGTCGTCTTATCAAGGTAAGAGTAGAATAGACAAACATATGCACACATTAAAAGTGATGAATAGAATCGAATATGCGTGAAAAGATTAATAGACGATGCATGGTAATATTAAGCATCGGCCTGAAAGGCCATAACATACTTTTTGTAACATCCCCTTTATTTCATTCGATTCTACACGAAAAATTGGTTTGACAAAATTGTTTTTTCGATTTTTATCACTTACGTTCATTGAGTTATAGCCTCCTCAATAGAAGCACTCACCCAAAACTACGAAAAGCAACAGATTTCACTAATTCTCATTTTGTGAAGTCAAATTACATCATACAATGCTAGATAACATCTCATTGGAAAGAGCGTTAAAAATCCTATGAAAAAACAATCTGTTGTCCCGGGGGTCAGTTTTTCAAAGGGAAAATTTTTCTAAAACATGTTTGATCCATTTAGTTCTTTTACGCTGATTCCGAATATCACGTTTTGTTTGCTTTACAATCGCGGCGTGACAATGAAAACTGCAAAAGATGTTCATTTTCTACTGAAAAACCATGAAAAAATCACTATGTTCGTGAGAGATGTGAACCCCGTTTTGCTTCAAGAGTGAATTTTGTGAAACACGATCTGAACGAGAGTGTTGAAGTGTATAGGGATAGAAATTTGGACCCACTCCCTCCTCCCGTCTCCAAAAACCGTGACAGAGAAAATTCATACGCATCACAGACCGTAACAGAGAACTAGGGGTGAGAAGTTATTGTTATTTTTTGTTATTAACAACAATAACAATAACAAAAAAGTTATTGTTATTCAATAACAATAACAGATCAATAACAATAACTTTCTTGTTATTTGTTATCAATAACAGATCAATAAAAATAACTTGTTTTATTTTCTTAACTGTAGTCACAATATTGATGCAGAAAATTACTATATGTTTCTGCGTTCGTGTCTTTCTTCGAAGTCCTATAATATACAGTCATCCTTACTTCCCCAACTACTATATTAAGAGGGTATCCTTAGGCCTTTAACTGCTACATTATAGGGGTACCTTTAAGTTCTCAACTAATATATTACAAGGGTACCTTTGGGTCCTCAACTGCTATACTATAGGGTAACTTGGGTGCTCGTATGTCTATCCTATGGGAGATACTTGGGTCCTCCTCTAGCTATTCTATGGGGGTAAACATTGGTCCTTAGGGACTATTATATGGGGATTCCGATAGATCTTAAAAAATTATTATCTGAGATATTCCACAGGTTATGAAGGACTATCGTATAGGGATACTCATAGAATCTAAAGGACGATTATATGAGAGAATCTATAGTAGGAATGTAAAAGTATAAATAGCAGTTGGTGTTGTGTATTTTGTGACAAAAAACAAAGTGGAAAATTCCAAAAACGGATAATAGATTCAGAATCCTTGACTCCGGAAACATTTGATAAAACTTTATAAGATATTGTTGTTTTGTTGAAAAAGCCTGTTCTGAGTGAAATAATCAAGTACATGATTTTGAAAAACCGATTTCAGATTCGGATTCCTTGATCTCGCAAACCTTTGATTAAACTTTATAAAAACTGTTATTTTCGAAAAATATCCTTTCTCTAAGGAACAAATGAAGAAATTATGATGAGTTCCACGAAGTTTGTGATTTTGATTTTTCATTCGGGACAGGCTTATTTTTCGAAAATAACGATTTCCTATAAAGTTTGATCAAAAGTATTCGGGATCAAGGAATCCGAATCTATTATCCGTTTTTGAAATTTTCCACTTTGTTTTTTGTCACAAAATACACAACACCAACTGCTATTGATACTTTTACATTCCTACTATAGATTCTCTCATATAATCGTCCTTTAGATTCTATGAGTATCCCTATACGATAGTCCTTCATAACCTGCAGAATATCTCAGATAATAATCCTTTAAGATCTATCGGAATCTCCATATAATAGTCCCTAAGGACCAATGTTTACCCCCATAGAGTAGATAGAGGAGGACCCAAGTATCTCCCATAAGATAGATATATGAGGACCCAAGTACCCCCCATAGGATAGCCCGACGATGACCCAAGTACCTCTATAATATAGCAGTTGAGGACCCGAAGGTACTTTCATTATATAGTAGTCGAACACCTAAAGGTACCCCCTATTATAGTAGTTGAGGACCTAAGGGTACCCCATTATATAGAAGTTGAAGACCTAAAAGTACCCCCATTATATAGTAAATGAATATCTAAAGGTACCCCTCTAATATAGTAATTGAGGGCCGAAGAGTACCGTCTATTATAGCCGTTGAGAACCTAAGATTACCTCGACAAAATAGTACTTGAAGACCTAAGAGCACCCGTGGAAGACAGTACTACGGACAAAGACACAAACACACAGCCAATCTCAGAATGGTTGGACTTACTTCAGTGACGGAAAGAAATAGTTATTGTTATTGATCTTGTTATTGATAACAAATAACAAAAAAGTTGTTGTTATTGAATAACAATAACCTTTTTTTTGTTATTGTTATTCAATAACAATAAACTGTCACCCCTATTTACAGAGCTATAAAATAAATTAATTGATTTCGGCCGATGTACATTCATACTTATCGAACTTAGGAAAATGTTGCACTAGTCACAGGTTACAGTTGTTGTTCAACAGCAAATATGGAATGGTACAGACATTTATTGATTATTCTGTGCACATTCTATTTCATCTAAAATTAAAAATATAGGGTGGCGCAAAAGTCACGATACCGAAAAAAAATTAAATATCTCTGCTACAGCTCAGCCAAATCGTCGGATATTTTTTTACCAGTAATAAAGACATACATATATATCATATTCATCAAAGACAAAGTTGGACTAAACTTTTTCCAAGTATCATTACTGGCTTCAACAAAAAAATTATCCTAATTTACTCTCTCGCAGATAAGGTAGGACATGAAAACATCATTACGCTCCTTCCTACGATTTTGATATCATCACGTATTTTATACTAATTGATAGAGCTCGTCGAGCTTTACAAAAGCATATATAGTAAAAATTTTTAGTTCCTCTGTTGTGAGATAAAAAGTTCCAAAAGCTGCTTAGGAACTCTCGAAAAACGTTTAAAAAATTCTTTTTTTCCAAGTTCAAGAAAAACACCCCATTTAACAATAAAAATAACTTTTTTCATTATTTTTAGTACCTCAGATGTCTTGAAATATGTGCATTCGATGCAACGTGAAAAACTGCGTCTGATGAGTATATTTCAAGACATCTGAGGTAGTAAAAATAATGAAAAAAGTTATTTTTATTGAAAAATGGGGCATTTTTCTTCAATTTGGAAAAAAAGAATTTTTTAAACGTTTTTCAAGAGTTCATAAGCAGCTTTTGGACCTTTTTATCTCACAAAAGAGATACTAAAAATATTTACTATATATGCTTTTGTAGAGCTTGACAATCTCTATACATTACTACAAAATACGTGATGATATCAAAGTTGTAGGAGGGAGCGTAATGATGTTTTCATATCCTACCCTATCTGTGAGAAAGTGAACTAGGGTAATTTTTTTGTTAAAGTCAGTAATAATACTTGAAAAAGGTTTAGTCCAACCTTATCTTAGGTGAATATGATCTATATGTATGTCTTTATTACTGGTAAAAAAATCAGCCCATTTGGCCGGGCTATCGCGAAGATATTTATTTTTTTTTCGGTATCGTGACTTTTGCGCCACCCTGTATCTATATAAGTATCTAAAATTTCTTTGCATTATTGAAAAAAATGTTTTTTTTCTGATGTTAGTGATTAAACGATAGAAAATGGCTAAAAATTATCGGCATAATCACTGGTTTTCTTCATCATAACTCAATTGAATAGAAAAACGAATAACATATTCGGAATCACAGCACAAAACTGTATCAAATAAAGTATATTTAAGAAAACTTGATTTTCTATGAAAAAACGACCCTGTGGTTTTCCCTCACCTTTCTTTTTCTAAAACTTTCCATGTGATCCGTCAGAGTTAATTTTTCGTGGAAAATCAAATTTTCTTAAATATACTTTATTTGATGCAGTTTTGTGCTGTAGTTCTGAATATGTTATTCGTTTTTCTATTCAATTGAGTTATGATGAAGAAAACCAGTAATTATGCCAGCAATTGTTAACCATTTTCTATGGTTTAACCACTAACATCAGAAAAAAAAACATTTTTTCCAATAATGCAAAAAAATTTTAGATACCTATATAGATACTTTTGAAGATTTAGTGTCAGTGATTCTTAATGAGATACGATATTTGATGTTATATCATTTTACGAAAAATTGGACAGGTCCAAAAGGATACCTATTGAAATTGTACACTTTAAGGTATACTCAGGGTATCTGTACTTGACTGAATTATTTCTAACTGTCAGTTACTTTACCTTCAATCAAATGATATTGTTATAATCAGGTTTTTTTTATGCTGATCACGAATCTGAAGTCAGATTCTTAATATAGAAAAGTCAAAATTATATAGTAGCCAATTCCGAGTCAAAATGAATATAGATAGCCATGATCTGCTTACATATGTGGTATTGACTAACTTTTCCCATCAAGTTTTTAGTATTTTGAAGTGATACAGTCAACGATACAGAACTTCAAGAGCTGCCAGAAAATATAATTTTTTTTAGAGAGGGGGATGGCAGGATTCCACATAGTTAGAGCAAAAATACTAGAAAATCTTCATATTAGCCAATAGTGCTTTTTACTAGTATATTGGCATTATCGATTAAGAAAAGGTGTTGCAAAAGTTATTGAACTATCTGCTTTTGTAGAGAAAACATTTTTACATCTTTTGAGATGTCTCTGAGTTCGAACGGATGAGCTATCATCTAGGAAATCGCGAGAGATTAGAAGCACTTTAAAAAAATGATTTTTTAACCAAGGGTCGAAAGTAGGGCGCTTGTATGGTGTGGTTTTTTTCACAGGCACATTAGAAAGAGCTAATATTTTGGATTTAGAGATTTTTAATGATGATCTACCGTTTGAGATAGTTAAATTAAAAATCAAAATTTTAGCAGCGACTGGCTTCATACAAAGTTGGTAGGTTCTCTCACGGACCCTCTCTTAACCTCTCTCCGCCCGTTTTTGGATAGAAAGTCATATAAAAAGACTTTTTGTTAAATTTTTTGCCTCTACCACCGTTAAAAACAACCGTAAATCCTGATCAAAATTAAGAAAAAAATATACTTGATTATCACAGATTTAATAGACACATTTATGAACATGAAGAAATATCATGACGACGAACTTAAAACCTTAATCGATAGTAATAGTAGCTCAAATAGGTATAGTAATCATCATCAACGTCAGTCGTCTCGCCTCACGTGGGCAGAATCGTCATGGACTCGATGTTTACATTTATGGTTTTGGTGGTGGGTTAAGCCTATTCTTTCATTAGGTTATAAAAGACCGTTGACAGACAATGATTTCGACGATCTACCACATGATGATAAATCCTCAATATTATTAGATAGATTATACTCTTATGATTGGATAGGAGCAACAACATGGAAGATTGTTGTTCAAGAATTTTGGAAAGAGTATATGGTTATCGGTCTTACGTACATTCCGTTTATTTTTTCACGTATTGTTCAGCCATTAATTCTTCGTCAAATTATTCTAATTATCAGTAATAGACAAAGATCACCTACGGTCGCTTATTTTTATGCCATATTATTATTTATTTGTGCAGTTATTCAAATGACGCTCCCACAACTGATTGGTTTTCGTGCTAATCGTGTTGGTGTAAGAATCCGTAATGCACTTACATCAACAATTTATAAACATTTGTTGTGTATGAAATTAGCCTCATTTCAACAAATTAATACTGCTCATATTATTAATTTGATCGCTAAGGATACAGCAAAATTTGAAGAAGCTTGTAGATTTTTGCACGATATATGGGGAGGAACTGTTGACGTCATGATCGTATTTGGTATTCTGTGTTGGATCATTGGACTTTTCCCTACATTGTTGGTCTATACTACATTGGTTTTATTCATTTTTATACAATTATTATTCAGTCGAAAATTTCATAAATATCGAGAAATAACAGCATCATATAGCGACAAGCGTATACATACTTATAATGAATTTATTCACGGATGTCATATTATCAAAATGTATGGCTGGGAGAAATTGATGGAAGATCGTATATATAAAATGCGTCAAAACGAACTGGCGAGTATTCGGTCTGCATTTCGTTTACGTGTACTCAATCAAGTTCAATTTTTTATTTCAACATCATTTTTTGCACTTGTCGCTTTTGGAAGCATGTGGCTCTTGAAATATCCGCTCGTTCCAATGGATGTTTTTACAGCACTTGCATTTTTTTCTATAATGCGGCAAAGTATCATATATACAATTCCAATCAGCGTTGAGAGACTCAGTGAGGTGCGATTTGCTTCGAAAAATATTGATTTATTCATGCGATCTGCCATACTGCAAGAACAACAATCATTATCATTCACTGATTCGTTAAATCATCAACAGCAAAAAGGAAGAATTGTCATGTCTGATGCATCATTTTCATGGAATAATGATCATCCTTGTTTATCATCACTGAATATTATTATTAAACCAGCTACATTTGTAGGAATCATTGGGCCAGTTGGTTCTGGTAAATCATCATTATTCAATGCTATTCTTGGTGAAATGAATATTATAAATGGTCAATTGAATACAAATAATAGTTCATTCGCTTATGCTAGTCAATCATCATGGATATTTGCTGATACACTTCGTAATAATATTCTTCTTGGAAGATCATTTGATGAACAACGATACAAAAATATAATATATGCATGTTGTCTCGATGTTGATCTCAGTCTATTTGGATCTAGTGGTGATTTAATAATGATCGGCGAAAGAGGTGTTAATTTAAGTGGTGGACAAAAAGCACGTGTATCACTTGCGCGTGCTTTGTATGGTGATGCTGATATTTATCTACTTGATGATCCTCTAGCAGCGGTAGATCGCACTGTAGCGAAACAAATCTACGAACGTTGTATCGGTCCATATGGACTGTTAAAATACAAAACTCGCCTGTTAATTACACATCAAATGCAATTTCTTGTTGAAGCGCATCAAAAAATTTTTCTTATCCATGGACATATTGATAAAGAAGGACATTTTGACGAAAATAATATGAAATATGATGATACAAAGTTACAGGAAAACTCAGCATTATTTAGTATGCTGGATCTCAATCAGTTGATTGCTGATACAGAGTCAATTATAGTTGAAGAAAAGTCAGTTAGCGGTACTGTTAGTTGGTCTCTTTGGTGTCGTCTATTCACTGCATCATCTTTGGGTTGGTTTGGATTATGTCTACTTATTATCATACTTCTTACAGCTGAATTTTTTTATGATGTTACAAATTATTGGCTCATGTTATGGTCTCGACGATCATATAAAGACCAGCAATCTCATCCAATATATGTTTATATTTATATTGGTTTGACATTAGCTATTCTGTGTACCGATCTTTTACGTAGTAATTATTTCTATTTTCTTATTTTACATGGATCAAATAGATTACATAATAATATGTTAAAAGGATTATTATATACATCAATAGAGTTTTTTGAAAATAATCCAAGTGGACGTATTATTAATAGAGCAAGTAAAGATCAACAAATAATTGATGAATCAATACCTGTACTTCTGTTCACTAGTATAGAAATGCTATTAATGGTGGGCGGTTCAGTAATTGTGATCTGCCTTATTAATCCATATGTTTTATTGGCATTCGTGGTTTTAATACCTATATTTTGGGCATTGACTCGTTTTTATTTACCAACGAATCGTGATTTAAAACGACTTGAAAGTGTTAGTCGAAGTCCTGTTTATAGTCTATTTTCATCAACGTTAAATGGCTTAGCGACTATACGTGCATTTAAAGCTAAAGATCATTTTATACAATTATTGACAGACAGAATTGATGCAAATACACGTGCATACATTATTATGCAAGGTGCATCGTATTGGTTTAATCTACGACTTCATCTTATAGCATGTTTATTTACTTTAGTCGCTGTCGTTCTCGTAGTCGTTTTCCGCAATCAAATAGGTCCGTCATCAGCTGCACTCAGTTTAACGTATATTATTGCCGGAATGGGATGGTTTTCATGGGGTTTTCGATTACTTGTTGAAGTCGAAATTTTAATGACAAGTGCCGAACGTATTGATGAATATACACGACTTCCACCTGAAGAAGATTACGGTGGTCAGAAACGATTAATACAAACATCGGCAGACTGGCCAAATCGTGGAACAATTGAATTTCGAAATTATTCAATGCGTTATCGAATGGATGTTGAACCTATACTCAAAAGACTCACTGTACGCATTGAATCTGGTGAGAAGATTGGCATTATAGGCCGTACTGGTATACATAAAATATGTTGTTAAAAATCTATTTAACAATTTTCTATATAGGTGCAGGAAAATCATCTTTATTCAAAGGCCTCTTCCGTTGTATTGATCGATCAAAGGTCGACGGTGTAATACTTATTGATGATATTGATATAAGTCGTATCACACTCAATCATCTTCGTTCTCATCTTAGTATCATTCCTCAACAACCCATATTGTTTTGTGATACTCTTCGGTATAATCTTGATCCATTCAATCAATATTCTGATGAAGAATGTTTTATGGCACTTGAAGCTGTACAAATGAAAGAGTTTGTTTGCAATAATCCAGCTGGTCTTCTATTATTTATTGCAGAATCAGGTAGCAATTTAAGTGCAGGTCAATGTCAAATGATCTGTATTGCTCGAGCCATTCTGAAAAAAAGTAAAATTTTGTTGGTCGATGAAGCAACAGCTAATATTGATGAAAAAACAGAGGAATTAATTCAAGCAATTATTACTGATGAATTTCAAGATCGAACCATTTTAACAATTGCTCATCGACTGAATACATTGGTCAAAAGTGATCGCATCCTTGTGTTGGATAAAGGTGTAATAATTAACTTTGATACATCCAGTCATATTTTGCATTATTACCAATAATATTGTCTTTTACAGATTGTCTTCTCTATTTTGCTTTCGATCTCTCTCTCTCTCTCTCTCTCTCTCTTTCTCTCTTTTTTTTTTTCTTCATGCATTGCTCCATTTTTGTTCTTTTTTTCACTTTTTTTTCTTTTGTCCTTTGATCCTTCTCATTTTGCACATCTAATAATCTTCTAAATAGCGGATGACATCGAATAATTTAACATTTTATGTAGTTTATATTCTTAGTCATGTGAATAAGTTCTTTTTTATAGGCTCTGTTCATTTCCTTATTGTTCAAGTTTTAAGCATCATCTGTTTGCTGCAAGACAAAAATATTTAACCCTCGGATAGTTTTTATGCGTCTGGTTGGATCCACATAATGCCATTTTTCGTTTCCTACTATGTCAATACGTATTCTTTTCCGAGCAATCTCTTTTCTAAGTATTAGCTATCTTGAGAGCAAGGGTGAGTAGAAATAAGCCATTCCGCCACAGACATTTGTTTCTCTATATTCAGAACGTTTTTAAGTGGTCTAATGATATTATATCAATAGTAATTCAAATTAATATATTTTTAAACAAAGTAATTACTATATTAGATATGAGTAACGCTCGTCATTGTGACTCGCTTAACCCTTGACTAAAACCGATTTAATTATTACCTATCATTGCTTGCTGGGTCCTGTTTTGACACTTATCGCTGAATACATGTATGCATACAAATGAACTGCATAATAATGCTAGCGATGGTCATTTTAAATTTTATAAACAGACGGGGTCTTTAAACTCCAGTTAAGCTTTTCCAAAGTGAACCTTAAGGAGCAGCTCGCAGTCGGTCGTCGACGCTCGTACGGTCCGCCACTCCCTACCACCCAATTTCGTCTACGATGTGAGTATAAATTAAAGTAGTATTTTATTTTCTTGTTCGGAACATTTTATAGTTGTACTGAAGAAACCTATGAAAATGTATATTATATACACATATTCCCATCAGCACATTGCCTAGTGAATAAAAGAAGACGATTATCACATGTAAAAAGAATTGAATCGGCATTTTAGATGGTTTAATGGGAATGGAACTCACAAATATATGATACTAATTCTCATGGTCCACTCAAAGTCAATTTCTTTCACATCTTCCCACAAGCCCATCTACCGTCCGATGTTGCACATTCAGCATTAAGTCAGTTATCATGACTATTCTTCGTTCGTAACTCATTATTGTTGTGTGTTTATTTCGTATAAAAACTCCTATTATTGTACTGCAAAAGCTATCTTGTGAAATTCTGATGAAAGTGTTCCATTAGCTTTGAATACAGATGTCCGCATTTTCATCAAAATAGTGTTGTAGAATGTAACACGTACATTTTCACAAGCTTTTTCATATAGAATAGAAAGATACACAACCTAATCTAAAATCTTGATTCCAAATCATTCGGTATAGACAATATAAATCTGACTGACTGAAGTGATTTCGATCAGCATCCCACAAAACTCTAAGAAAGATAACAGACGTACAACAACTCAAATCTGAATCTTGCTCCTAACTAAATTACATGAAAGCTGATTAGCAGCGGATTATTCCATTTTTTTGTCACTTGTATGCATTCAAACTGGAAGTACTACTACTACTACACTTAGAACCCTCGGTTATTATTGATTATACGAAACAACGTCTTAACAATATTTCAATTTTAGTTGAGCGTCTTGGTGCAAATTTTTGCCTTTATTTATTTTTCACTTCTTTTTTCTTGTAAGACAATACAATTAGATCTGTAACGCATACGGTTTTGTAGAGCTTGAAATTTTCTATCTTTTAGTATCTAAACGAATTTCTTTTTAAGAATAGTAAGTAGGAAAGAAAAGACGTTTATATTAAACGTGATTCATTATGGCCCACTCATTATATTTTCTTTTCTTCATCTTTCTTTCTTTGCAAGTGATATTGAAGCTGCGTAACACCGATTTTTTTTCTTCATTCTATAATTATTACTTAAAATATATAATTATAAGGAACTTTGTCGTTTTACTACTGGATCCGGTGCACACAAATTTAGTAACACAAAAAGTAAAGCATGACAACTAGAATCAATTTGATAGTGATTTCACTGTATTATTATCTATTCATGAGTTGACAAATGATATATTGTACTTGCGCTATGCAATTTTGAAAAAACTTGTGGATGCACCACGGTGTCTCAATCTTCACAAGATATTATTAGATAAAACACACACAACATCAATTTACTCGTCAGGATCATCATCAACTTGAATCGCGTCAATTTGTGCCAATATTCAGCAAAATAAAATGAATCCAGTCCCCCTTTTGTATTGAAAGGCTCATTTACAGACACACAAAAGTTCAACAACGACGATAACTTAACGGTTACCTTCTTAGCAGCTAATTGTGTCAAAGATGATGATGTGACATTTACAGCCGCAACACTTTGCTCATCTGATCTTCGAAAAATATGGCGCTTATCCGATGCTATTTGTTTTTCTGTTTAAAACAACTCTTTTCAAATGCCAAAACACATATATGATATACTCTTCTCGCACTACTTGTCGTCGTATCAATTGTTCATCATAGTCAAATGGTCGTTTATATACATTGGCTATGCCCTTTCATGCTATTAGTTTAATTCTGAGACAATACACGCCCATACCAACTACCGATGTCTGGCGGTATCCATGCATTCATACATCATGTTCATATCATTTCGATTAACAAACTTACCTTACTACCCTCAATATTTATCGTATCTGCTCTTCGACAATCATTGACATCACGAGACACCCTCGATGCCTTGTACATGTTTGATTGTCTGCGAACGAGAGACTGAGTCGTCATTGCCGCATATAGCATATTATAGCCATTTTTGTAAATCCTACCAGTGTGTATTATAGCTCGAATCCATCATATATGTAAGAGCATTTTCTTGAAGGTGGTTAACAATTGATACCCGTATACTAGAATGTGCAATGTCAAAAGAAATGTTGCCTTCAATACAAATAAATGTATTGTGAACTAGCTATAATGCACATCCAAGTGACGATCTCAAAACTATTGAGTGGCGAGGTATACAGATCCAACAAATATCGAAGTCAATTCCGTATTGTTGCTTATTAAAAAGAAGATTGATTCAATTGATGCAGCATCTTCTAGATGTTGAGTATAATCTGAAGAACACAATCAAGTTTTTGTTGTTTTGATTTCTTTCTATAAACTTTCGATACCAAATCTAGTAGGATTGATTAATTGTATCTTATTATTTAAGTATAATTTCTAACTGCAGATGATGTTCTTCATATATATACTTGCTTCAATTATTTATGCTGATCCTGATATAACCTTCATCAGACATCTGTTCTTGTCCTAACTCTATTTAATAGAACGTATTATTATTATTATTATTACTTTTTGTTTTCTTATCATTCTGTTCACTACATAGTTTACGTGTACAAACGTTTCAACATTTCTCTATCATAGATTTTTAGTGCATCAACAAATACGTCAATAAATATATGAGTATGACATAATACATGGATGATAATAATAATAATTCTCAATATGGAATTTATTCCATATCGTATCTATTCCACAACTCTCTTTTTTACGGAGTACCTCTCTGGTTCATTCACAAAACACATCACGCTCGAACTCCTCTTCATTCGACATTGAAACTTAATGACATATTTACATGAATTTATATTGGTTGGTCCACATCGTCACCATTACGTCTTGGAATAGTATTTGGAATAACATTATATAGATGAGGATTGTTTAAAGCAAAATAAGTGCGTATTTCGGGTTCTCAATATCTCCAATACCTTCTTTCGGAAACCCTCTAACAGTTTTTACGAGTACTTTTTCAGACTGTATGTCCTTAGCAATTCGTTTTTGTACAACATGTGGTTCTTACATATAATTTAGTAAGTCGAATAGTCCGTGCGAGAGAGTTAATGTGTTCGGTAGACTGCTCCAGATAAAATGTTTGACACTCTGTTGTTGTGCTGCTTTGACCATATTCAAACCTTGTTCGTACTCCTTTGAAGGGCCAGATTCTCAGTAATTAATCATAGCATATACACCATAAGCACCATCAAATCCTTTTCAACACTCATCGAATGAATCAATATTACACGGCTCCATTTCCACACCACTTTTAATTAAATACTGAAAAACTACATCGTCAATCTTATGCTACGTAGAGCACTCTAAAAGTGCCAATCTTTGTAGTTAAAGACCTGCAAGATCGAGTTAATCAGGTCTTCTCTCCACCAAGCATTTGAACTATTATCCATGCTTACCCGAGCATAATTAAGTGTTTTTCAATACATTTGCTAAATGTTTTTTTCTCGAATCATCTTCGATTGAAAGAATTGTTATCTTGGCTACAGCACTAAATGTTATGACTGGGGGATGTTTGAGTAATTAAATTTATCAGTTAGACAGAGTACCGAAAAACTACGTAGTACTGAACACCTAGGATAAGATGAGTATAAAATAATTACTACATTATGATGCAAGATAGTAAAAAGCATCTTTATTAATATATGCTTGGACGTTGTCATGTTGATTTCGATGTACTGAGCGTTAGCTGACGATCTGTAACTACTCATTCCACTAATAAATAGTTTTGGATATAGAACCGTAGGACTCGTGCATACCGAAGTAGTTTTAGAGGATTACTGATATAATATTAGTTATTAGAAGTCTGCTTTCTTTCCGTATCTGTCTTTTTTAAGAGTACTTGACTAGTTGTTTGAAGAAAAGACACGAACATTGTTTTGAAGCTAACTTATTGCGTCAAATTCCTGTCTAGTAGAAACTCTTCACTTGCGATCTTTCTGGTTAGTTCAAAGAGTTTGAGTCATTTATGAGTAACAATCTACAACTTGTCACCTACTACCACTTTATGTATGCAGTATAATTCTTTAATTGACTCTGTCCAATAAAAGTTCATCAATAAAGATAGTTCCGACGCGTTATATTGAGTACCGTAATCAGTAATGAGTTTTTTAATCAACGATGATTTGAAAAAAAGCTTTCAACAAATATCTTGACAAACAACTTATTGTGCATGGGTGAGCATGGAAACTAGCCTCGGTACTTGTTGCTGTAATACTTGATTAACCCTTTACCTCCTGATGGGTCATTTTTGACGCATTCATAGAAAGTGTATATTTGCAGTAACACAAAATAGGATTAAGACGGCTCTTGATCATTGTGTAGAACCCTCAATAAGCTATAAACTCGGAAAAAATAAGATCTTTTTCATCATTCATTTTTTAAGATATTTAAGTGGAAAAATAGTAATTTTCTAAAAAAGGTAGAAAAGTCCGACTTATTTTTGTTATTTGGTTTTTTTATATGTACGAACTGATCATTTTTGTGTTCATGTGGTTCGTATATATTAGTGAGAGCATTAGATATTTACCCAGACGCTTGGAAACACCATTGTTTGCAACAGCATGGGTCCAAATGACCCATTCGTAGTGAATGACATAAAAAGTGATTTTCTGAAGTTGTTTTGTTTTCGATATAAACAATGAATTGGACTATATCTAACAAGGGAACATTCCCAGGTGAAGGATCGCTTTTCAGTTGGGGTTTCGCGCATCTAGTAGCTCATACTGAGCTATGTCTATGGTAAAAAAAGTTCGAGTTTCTGGCTTGATTCTGAGGAGATACCGAGCTCCTAGTGAGTTTTCCCTATAGTATGCCTACATTGGTAGCAAAGCTATACTTTCGAATTTTGACCTGAAACTTTGCCTGCATAAAGGCCTCAGCTAGACTAGTTTGCATAGAAAATTTCAGATGTTTTGAACAAAGTCTCTCTAAGATATGAAACTATCAAGGTATAGTCCCTTTTTTATAAATAATATATACACTATGCATTTTTTTCAAAGCTTCGTATCTAAGAGAGATTTTATTCAAAACTTCTGCAATTTTTTATACGAACTAGTCTAGCTGAGGCCTTTATGCAGGCAAAGTTTCAGGTCAAAATTCGAAAGTATAGCTTTGCTACCAATGTAGGCATACTATAGAGAAAATTCACTAGGAGCTCGATATCTCCTCCGAATCAAGCCAGAAACCCGAACTTTTTTTACCATAGACATAGCTCACTGTGAGCTACTAGATGCGCGAAACCCCAACTGAAAAGCGATCCTTCACTTGGGAATGTTCCCTTGTAAGCTTAAAACTTTCATGAAACTAATAATCAGTCAGAAACAGCAATCCATATTTGGTTTTGAATAGCTTTTTATTGATAAAACGATATAAATCCATAGTTTTTGTTATAATTTTCTTCTAGATCGAACCAAAAACAACAGAAATGACCAACTTCGAATCGCAAATAGGACAAAAATCTCGTATTGCAAAAAGAAATGGATACAAACGATTCCGATACGATTTTCGAAACAAAAGATCAGATAATAGCCCGAAAACAGTCACCTTTACCGATTTGTGATCATATTTTATGCCCATCATGGCTAATTTTTCAAAAAATAACTCGTGATACATATGCTTCCAGTTTTATACCAATAAAATAAACACAAAATTGCAAAAAAGCATGAAAATATCGGATTCCGAAAAAATCCAATTTTTATGTCATTCAACATGAATGAGTCATTTTTGACCCATCATGCATCTCCACAGTGAGACAACGTTGTTCAAATCTAACCATACCACTGATATATTGAGTCCTTATATGGAGCATTCTTGTGACTAAATCAGCACAATCTCTGCTGGATTGGTGTCAGTGGTAAATAGTTAACTTTATCTTGTGAGACTTTACTAGTAAAGGTCATTAGCTTGAGACTATTCAAGATGGCCTGGTTCTATTTTGAATTCATACCTGACTGGCCTGTAATGATACATTACGAGGAAGACCTCGAAGTCGTCATTGACCAGAATTGATAAGTGTATTGACTACACTATTTCCTTGTCGACCAGCTATACCGACAACAATAATCAACGGTTTCATCGTTCTCTTTCGTTCCATACAGGAGACTACATGATATGAGAGTACACAAATACTGCCACATGGTATTATCTTCGATGATGCATATGCATAATCCAACGATGACGTCCGATCACCTGATAAAGGAATCGTATGCAATGATATCATAGAACAGATGCCACTGCATAGCAGCAAAGAAATACACATACATATAATGTTGGCTGCTCCTCCTTCCTTTTTTTTTTCGAAAGATGTCCGTATACGTTTATTGGCAGCCTTATTGTGGATAAAAACTATGAAAAATCCTGTCTGATGGAAAGAAATCGATAGGACACATCTGAATGGTTCTTTCAAAACAACAAAAAGAATATGATTCATTAGTTAAAAATCAACTCCAAATCTGACTAGCTTGTTGAAAATAGGCAGATGAATTTGAATGGTCGATGAGAAACTGACATCAAGATCTGCAAAGTGTCACTTTGCACAAAAGTTGTTCCGTTGACTTTTGACTCTTCCTACTTCCTGTTGGTGTATGACACGGCGACGTATTATCTTTCTTGCTAGAATACGCAACTACATATTTCGTGGGAGTTTCGCAAGAACACACATCGATACGAGATCTTTCGTTTTTATTACATAGAAATGGTGATTGTAAGTAACGACATCAGACATTCTCATTAAGAACTCGAACAGAAGCCAGCGCGATGACTAATCGACTACACCATTCATAAATACAGTTTGCAATAAAAATCAATTCGGACTGTGAAATTGTTATTCTGTCTCAATCGAGTGGTTGAATTGAACCAATTGTGTGTGATTGGAAGAGAGTGAGGATCCGTGCAAAAAGGCGGATGTCAAATCTCGCATTACCTAAACGTTCGAATCCATTAACTAAAACTGCCATATCCTGCAGTGATTTGGCACACTTCTCCAGCTTAATTTGAGTGAGCGAATCATTTCGAATATTGATTTCGAATTAGAGCACAACAGTAATTGATCACTGTCGATTGCGAAACTATGTAAAATAGGCATCAGTGTCAAAAGAAGCTTAATGGACAACAATGATAGCTGAGTATCATTCATGGATATCTCCTTCTAGAGAAGCCGAAGGCAGCTAATATTTTAACCTTGTTAGTTTGGCAATGAGAGCTTTCATTTGATCCGAATATGTCCTATCTTTTTGCTTATTAACAGAAACACCTCCATTGTAAGTAGAAAAATCCAACTGTAGGATTTTTATGATGCTTTTCTATAATGTCTTCTGTTTGTGGAAAGTAGTTTGAAACATACTGTGTCTATCGCAGAGGAATTTCCGACCCGGAATACTGCTTCCACCTTCGATGATTTTTCCCGCTGGTTCCCGAGATCGGAACGATCAACTTGGGCGAAAAGCCTTCTATTCTCTATAAAATTTTGAAATCTTTGTATCATTTCCTCGAAGAAAAATAAGTTTAAGAGGTAAAAATTTTATCTCGAATACAGAACTCTTCGAGTTACATTTTGTTGTAATTTCAGCCTAGATTGCTATGAAAATTTATGAATATAGATAAAGAATTAGTTTTCACGTTCAAAACAGTGATGGAAAGTTCTATGAATTTAATGAATCGTATATGAATAGACGCCCCCACGCCGCTCTGTCAGATAGCGAAAACTCGACATCGATAGCATGAAATGGTGAAGAGTTATTCAAAAAATGGCGGTTGGTATTTTTAAAAAATCCGACAACAATTAAACGCAAATATTATCTGAAATAAATTATTCTGTTATGAAATGGATCTAGACGCATTTTATAATGAAACCGCATTTAAACGTCTCTACTTTGCGTTTGACATTTACATGGGTAAATCGTAACCACGTGCAAATGATAAAAAAATACAAAGTAATTTTATTCGATGTAGAAAAATGATCAGAAAAGATTTATATCAATATTATCCATGTACTTATGCAAATAATATATTCCTCTCATATAATATAATGCATAACAAAGAGAAAGAATGAGATAAATATGAAAATTTGAAGAATACATTTACCATTGCTCAAACATAAACAAAGGAGAATTTATACTACGAAACTGTATCATAACAAGCATCATGTTTATTATATATAATATCCATCGCTAGCAACTACACGTTGCCAGCGATCGCGTAAAGAGCTTATACCATCAGAAAAAAACTTTGGATCGAGGTCTCTAAGGTAGTCGTCAACAGTCCCAATCACTTCGTCGTTAGAGTCAACACTCCTACCATGAAGAAACTTCTTCATATGAAAGAACATATGGTAATCAGAAGGAGCAATGCTCGGAGAATAGGCAGGATGATTTAATTCGACAAGTCCTGTCTGACGGATGGCAGCTTGCACGATATTGGACTTGTGAACTGGCGCGTTGTCATGAAGTAGGAGCACTCCATTGTTGATTTTGCCACGGCGCTTCTCTGAGATGACATCGTGTAGCTGTTCGATGAGTAATGCGTAATAGGGTCCATTGATTGTCTGTCCACTAATCAAGTAATCAGTGAGTAACACACCATCTTTATCACAGAACATAACCAACACAATCTTACCGGCTGATTAGTGCTGTTGAGGTTGACTTGGTCGTTGTTCTTCTGACCGCTTCCACACCTTGGACTCCTGCTTGCTAAGTGGGTCGTAGTAGTGCCCCCATGACTCATTTCCAGTGACGATGCGACTGAAAAATTTGAACGGATTTGGTTCACTTTCCTGCAATAGTTTCAGGCAACACTCCACTCTATTGAGGCGTTGGATTGGAGTCAGGAATTTGGGAACCCAACGTACGCAGACCTTTCGCATGCCCAAGTGGTTGCTCAGAATTTCGTGGACAATGATTTTTTGGGATGCCCAACTCATCTGCCACACGGCGGACAGAGATCTGTCGATCGCGCATTACAATGCGTTCTACGGCTTCAGTGTTCTCGTCGGTGGTTGTTGTCGGCGGACGACCAGTTCTCGGCGCATTTCCAAAGTCACGCCTTGGATGCTTGAATTCAGGGACCCACTTTGCAACGGTACGATATGCTGGAGCAGAGTCTTGATAAACCTCTTCCAGTTCTTTAGTGATTTCGGTAGCATTCAGTCCCTTTCGACTGAAAAACTTTATAACTGCTCGATGCTCGATGTTCGGCATATTTGAAAGATAAATGAACACAGCTATGTGTGAACGCTGCTCCTTTATTGTTCTGATAATGAAGACGGGAGAAAAACAACACACACAAGACAAACGAATATCAACCTTTTATACTTTCTTCGCGAGAGCGGCAGAGAAGAAAAACAGGAGAAAAAATGTGATGATGGGAGAAAATGTGAGATAGGGAGAATGTGATATACCGAGGAGAGACAAACACGAGCTAATCATGGCCGATGGACATGACACTATGAAAACTGTAAGTAAGATAAGATAGACACGTAGAAGTGTATTGGAAAAGGTCCTAATATAATTTATGGTAATATGTGGAAAAATCC
Source organism: Macrotrachela quadricornifera (assembly GCA_022393335.1). Lineage (NCBI taxonomy): Eukaryota > Metazoa > Rotifera > Eurotatoria > Philodinida > Philodinidae > Macrotrachela > Macrotrachela quadricornifera. The sequence goes on from JAJEKB010020748.1 coordinate 632,571, forward strand.
AGCATGTAATGTGTGGATATTTCCAGCATTTGTGAATGTCCTCGGACGTTCTACTTGAATAAAGGTAAATGTTAAACTTGGAAAAGCTTACAATCGACACAATAGGCCAATAATCCTTGTAAAGATGCATTTTCTACACGATGCTGTAAGTGAAATAACTAAAAGTCACTGTTTTGATATAGTTGCACGGACTTTCCGGACAAGAGGATAGCAAAAAGAGGATATTCTAATGATAAGAACAATTTTATTCGAAAAATTAATTGATTTATACATCTAAATTCTATAAAATGTTTCTCAGAGCGCATTTTTGATCAAATATTGTTGTTCTACTTAACTTTATTATCGAGCTAAAAATTTTAAGCAAACCAATGTCTAGTAACGCACATCATTTAGCAAAAAACGTGTTTAAGAATAAAAACTTCTGAAATTCTTAATAATATTTGCTTAAAATATTTGTTGATGTACCATAGTTCACTACAATACCCTTGTCTAATACAAGAATACGATCACATTTGGCCACTATATTTAGTCAATGAGCAATTATCATAACAGTTCGATCTTATAATTTGTCATTAATAACTGTTGAATTAGATTATCTATTTTTTTTATTCACATTAGCTGTTGCTTCATCGATTAATAATATTGGATTTTTCTTCAAAATGGCTCGTACAATACTTATCAATTGACATTGACTTACACTCAAATTGTTACCGCATTCATCAATAGACATTAGAAGATCTGCTGAATGATTGCGTATAAGCTGTTTGAGTTGAACATCTTCAAGTGCTTTCCAACATTCTGCGCCAGAATGACAATATCATTAATCAAAATTTGACCGGCAATATTTGATCGGTCAACAAATCGGCAGATGCCTTTGAAAAGTGACTTCAAATCCAAACTTCCTCCTAAGCCTTTTCAATCCATTCATTGTCAAGATCGAAAATACAGTGAAACAGAGTACTTGAGCACCCAATGGTACGCCCTAATACAGTAGTTCAGGGCTCAAGGAAACTCCTCCAATACAGTACTTGAAGATCCTAGGGTACCCCCCGTAGTATACTAGTTGAGGAACTAAGGATACCCCCTTAGTATAATACTTGAGGATGTTTTTTTGACTTTTGACCTTTGCCCCTGCGAACAAACACGCAAACACACCGACAATTTTGAAATTTAGACCCTGACTTACAGTCAAGGAAACAGAAACCAAAGATTCCGAATGATGGTGCAGGAAATAAATGATACCAAACAGGTCATCTAGCACTATTATTGAGTGCTATTTCATCACTTACGAGTGGTTGATTATCAATCATTGATGTAGTTTTATTAATCATATCAGATAATATTGATGTTCCACTTTTGTTAGTATCATCTTCTTTTTTCAACATATTTTCGTTTAATCCTTTGCGGGCTAAATTTTGTATAGCCAATTTCTGTCGATGTTTAGAGTGCATTTAGGTAGACCTTGATCCAGATTGTCATGCGCGAGGATCAGGTCATCAATATTGGGATACTTCACGTTTGACATGCTCATTTATAGCGACTAACATGAGTATTGTTTATACAGAAGGTTTAGTAAAGCGAGAAAAATGAATTATTTATTTTCTTGCTTTGATATGTTGGGTTTTTATTTTACAAGTAAAATGAAGTTCGATTTATCATGCTTCTATATGATACAAAGCAATGGGAGTATATAAGGACAACCAGAGTACACCTTTACATTGAGGAGTAAACAAAACTCAAACAATATCAGAGAAAGTCATTTGATAAGTCACAAAAAAACAAAATTAGCAAAAAAAGTATGACTATCAAGAGAAATTCTTTGTTTTTAGATATAAACATGAAGTTCTATTTAGTATGGAATAAGTAAAAGCAATTTCTTCTATTTGAAATACATAAAGCCACTTTGCAAGTTGAACATTCTGTTGAAGATCGTTGTTCATCATTTTTAGTGCTGCAATAGGCACATCTTCTTCGGGAGGTAGGGATTGGAAGATGAACGCCAATATTAGAAAATCGAATTTCATTAGAAATAGATATTTTGCTTTTACCTTTCCTGCGCTTTTTGACACCAAAGTTGTTTACAGGTCTTCCTTTTCTCTTTTTTACTGAAGACCTGCAACCAATTAGTTGTTCGGCAATAGTAGCTAAAAATTGCAAGTATCTCATATTGTTATGTAGACGATCTCTTTGATAGATGACAAAAGCATTTGATAATGCCACATTGAAAAAATGGAAAAATATCCGAATCCAATTTCTATGTGACTTTCTATCAACAGCATAATATTGAATTCGTTGATCAGCCCGATCAACTGCAATCTTTCCATAGTTGTAGTCCTGGATCATCACTGGACATCGTAGCTGAATTGTTTGTCCATTTTTCATTTTACGAGTAATTACTGTCATCTCTGTCGGGTCAGAAAAATTGGATATAATGTATACCGGTTTCCGATCCATCCACTTGAGAACTGAAATAGAATTTTGGGCTAAAAATTTTACATCACCACGAGCCATTTTGATATCACTAATAATTTCGGGTGGAGCACCTCTTCTGGCGGTTCTAACAATACCAGTATAATAAATCCCATCTTCAAGAAGTCGTTCAACAAGGAGTGGAGATGTAAAAATGTTATCGAAATAGACGTGGTGAAATTTCATTGACAGTCCTCTAGTCAATGACCAAATAACATGCTCACCTAAGGATAACTGTCTTTCTAGTGATTTACCGGAATATATATCAAAACTATAGACATAACCGGTCGATACATCAGCAAGTACCCAGACCTTGTAGCCCCACTTGATTGATTTTTGTTTCATATATTGTTTTGAAGGAAGATCTTCCCTTGAACTTTATCATCATTTCGTCAATTGTCAACTTTTCTCCTACGTCAAATTGTGTCTGGAAATTGTGTAACAATAGTTCGAGAAAGTTTAGTACTTTGTATAGTTTGTGGGATGCTACTTTTTCTCCTTTTGTTGTTTTTGAATTGTCAACAAGGTGTAAATTTTGTAAAATTTTTTTTAAATTTGTACGCGACATTGATGTTGAAATTTTTTCATTTCGAAATGATGCGTCTGTAGACCAGTAGGAACCGACTGATGGATTTCTGTAATATCCCATAATGATGTTAATGCCAAGAAATTGTTCTATTTCAGCTTTTGTACATCAGTCCAATTAGTCTTATTTCCTGATTTCTGACATTTCTGCCTTCCATAAATATTTGTTTGTTAATGTATCAGATTGATAACATCATCACTAAAGAGTCTTCTAAACGTTTTAATAGGAGATGATGGTAATACACCAGAACACTTTCTTGACGACTGAAATGGTTGTGTGGGTGGAGGGTGAAAATGTACCGTCCATGGACAACGAGAAACTGATGAAGGCAGCAATGTTGGACTACTATCACTTTCAGAATCATCATTAGAATTATCTTCATCACATTCAGAATCACTTTCGGAATTATCTTCAGAATCATCTTCAAAGTCATCTTTAGAATTATCATTAGAACCACCTTCACCCTGTTCAGAATTATTTTCAGAATCATCTTTAGAATCATCTTCATCACTCACACATATCTTCTAATATATTTTCTTCAAATTCTTTTGTTCTCGTCGTTAAATTTGTAAAACGACTCATATTTATCAAAATACAATTAAAAATTTCGTAGAAGAGTATTCTAGTTTTATTCGTCAATTCAAAAAGCAGTTGTGTACTGTATTACTTCAAGCTGAAAACTGATAATTTTCTGTAATAGCTTCGCCTTATATACTACTGTGAAACTATCTAGAACACTCTATAGAAGGTTTAGTGCATTTTCGCCGAAGAAAATTATTCTGTTCTGCTTCGCCGATATATATAATGCTTAGCAAAAATGAACAGGAAAATTTTCTTCGGTGAAAAAGGAAAATACCTACATATATATATATTTTTTTTTCTTCTTTTCTTTTCTTTAAATTATCTATATTCGTCATATATTTATATATAGATCATTCTCTTTTTTCTGTTCATGAGAATCATTCAAATTCTCATATTCTTTCTTTTTTTTTCCTTATTTATTCTACAGTTGAACAAGAAAATATATGACGTCATTTTCTTTGTTATATAACTTGAACTATAACTCGAATAGCCAGAAATTAACCCCATATATGCAGTATTATCATTCTTTCTAAGGTCGGAGTAATGCAAAATTAAAGCAAATTTTTTTTCCGATTTCTTATATCTAGTAAGATAGAGCTCGTCGAGCTGAGTAAGAATATATGTGTTTTAATATTTGTTTTCAATAGTTTTGTTAAAAAAAATTCGAATATCTTCGATAATGCTCAATGGTCCAATTTTTCGAAGAAAAACCGAACTTTTTCATATTTTTTCAATTTTTAAAGATTTTTCTCTATGTTTGATTTATAAAAATAATATATTCGGATTCCTCGTGAAAAACTGCGTCGACTGAACATATATATACTTGTAGAATGTCTGAAGACTACCAGTGAGAAAACGTCAAAAATTGACATGTCGTGGACTTTTTTTCAAAGCTATCTAGCTTTTCCCATCTCAAGATAAAGTTAAGTTTCATATACTAGTAGAACCGCCAGACATTCCGCTTCAAAAGTATAACTTTGTTTTTTCGAAATAATGATTCCCAAGGGAAAAGTATACTTCTACTCTAATATTAGACCCCAAGAATAAAAATGCTGCCAATAATTTGCCATTTTCGCCACTAAAACTCAACCAATTCACAATAAAAATACTATATTCGGTATCAGCATACAAAGCTGCGTCGATTGAAGTATATTTTAAAGTGTTTATTTGATTTTCATTTTTTCATGAAAATCTAGGTCTTTTTCGGGTGCTAATATGGTCGAAAAATAAAATTCGCTAAAAGAGGAACAAAACTATCGTAATCGACGCAGTTTTTTATGCTAATTCCGAATATAGTATTTTTATTGTGAATTGGTTGAGTTTTAGTGGCGAAAATAGCGAATTACTGGCAGCATTTTTATTCTTGGGGTCTAATATTAGAGTAGAAGTATACTTTTCCCTTGGGAATCATTATTTCGAAAAAACAAAGTTATACTTTTGAAGCGAAATGTCTGGCGGTTCTACTAATATATGAAACTTAACTTTATCTTGAGATGGGAAAAGCTAGATAGCTTTGAAAAAAAGTCCACGACATGTCAATTTTTGACGTTTTCTCACTGGTAGTCTTCAGACATTCTACAAGTATATATATGTTCAGTCGACGCAGTTTTTCACGAGGAATCCGAATATATTATTTTTATAAATCAAACATAGAGAAAAATCTTTAAAAATTGAAAAAATATGAAAAAGTTCGGTTTTTCTTCGAAAAATTGGACCATTGAGCATTATCGAAGATATTCGAATTTTTTTTAACAAAACTATTGAAAACAAATATTAAAACACATATATTCTTACTCAGCTCGACGAGCTCTATCTTACTAGATATAAGAAATCGGAAAAAAAATTTGCTTTAATTTTGCATTATTCCGACCTTACCAGAATCATTTTTTACTAATTTATTATAGTTCTTTGACCAAAAACAAATAGGTGGGACATATACGTCCCACTGTCCTCCAAAGGGTTAAAATGCATCGACAAACACACACACGTATTTTGTGCGATAAGTTGTTTTGAAGATTATTATGCTTTAAAACATTTCTAAAACCTTCTATATAACAACACAGTTTACTCCAAACTTTTTCTCAGAGAAAAAAAATTTTATTTGAAAAACAAACCCCAGCGCCAAAGGGTTGACGAAGTGTTATGTAAAGTTTTATATGTGGCTATCATTCTGGTCCCCGGAAAGCTTAGAGGAGCGAAGATCAATCTATTTCAAAGATTGTTCAAAGCAAAAATACTATATCAATAATTTTACAAAGATAGATAGAAGAAATAGTTCCAACATATCTACACAAGACCTGAACAATACATGTATCGGAAGATTTGACGAAATCTCGAAAATTCTTCAGATATGTCTTTAGTGTTTTTCAGCCGAATATGTTTTCTAATTCGATGTTAGGTAATAAACTAAAAAAGGTACCAAAAAAAAAACGTTCCCAAATCATGATATTTTTTCCATGAATTCACGCAGCACAACTCAACAAACGGTCAACTCGAGTCACTTCCCTTCTTTTGCTTTATATCTATGAAAGACACTTTTCCTATTACAAAAAATCAATTTATCAAATACGCAGGTGAAGATAGCAGCCGATTTGAGTATTTCCAGCAGCGATTCGCCCAGAAACATGTTCCAAATGTATCAGTGTTATTCGCAGTACAACTCGATGAGCTCTATCCAATGGTATAATCAGATTTTCCATAGCTCAAACTATGCATCCAAAAAGTCCAAAATACTGCTATTTTATCATAGGCCCAGACTAGCATTAAAAGTGTTTACAGCTGCGATTCACCCTGGAACATGTTCCACATGTTCGAATGGTGTTTAAAAGAAAACTCCATGAACTCCATCTAATGGTATGATTAGATTTTCTATACTCTCACTTATTGTCCAAAAAACCTTCCAAGACCAGGCTTTTCCCAGGAAATTTCGACTAAAGTCTTCCCATAGTAGCTTACCAACATGTTCCATAGGTTCCATTTTGGATTCTGGTACAAGTCGATGAGCTCTATTGGATGATATAAATGGGTTTTGAGTAATCCAAGTTTTTCTTACAAAAGCCTAGAAGAGGTTTCTTCAAATGAAATACAAAAACTTTCTACATTCGTCGAGGAACATGTTCTAAATCTTTTGTGAAACACGATTTAAAAGAGTATTGAAGTATATAGGGGCAGAAATTTGCAATTCCCCCCCCCCTCCGGCCCCTCACAGACCGTGACAGAGAAACCCAATAGCCGTCACACACCGTGACCGACAGGCCAGGATAGTATCACAGACCGTGATTGACAGATGAGAATAGTGTTACAGTCCACGACCGACGGAATATTATAAAACCTCACAGATTCTAACAGACTTAGCATCAAGGATGGTAACATACGATGACCAACAGATGATAATAGCATCATAGACCGTGAGCGACTTACTACTTGATAGTATATAAACGTTTTCTATTCTATAGATTTTTAAATTTATGTCACAAACTAAAAATAAAATCTCTTTCGTAAAAGATAGAATTCAACTCTGTCCTGAATATGAGAACAACTATCATAGATCGTGTTTCACATTGTTAATCCTGTCAGGGATTGCGCCAACAGCTTTTATTCTTGTGCTAAGCACAACTCAATGAGCTCCACGTATTGTATAATCACTTTCTTTATAGCTGAAACTATGACTCCAAAAAACTGCTAAAAGCAGGATTTTCCCACAAAAATTCTGTTAAAATTATTGGATATTTCGTTGCAAAACTCTGGTCTTGGATTATTCTAGCGGCAATAAATAGAAGTATAGAAAATCTAATAATACTATTCGTTACACCTCATCGAGTTGTATTTGGAACAGGTTCCGGAGCGAATCGCTGCTGGAAACAATTTCAATGGTAGTATGGGCCGATGGTAAAATAGCAGTATATTGGAATTCTTGGATACATAGTTTCAGCTATGGAAAATCTGATCATACTATTCGATAGAGCCCGTTGACTCGTATTTGAAACACATGTCGAAACGAATTGCTGCTAGAAATACTTTTAATATAATTATGGTCCTACTGTAAAATAACAATATTTTGAGGTTTTAGGACACATGCTTTGAGTTTTTGAAAGTTTGATTGTACCGTTCAATATAGCTGATCGAATTGTATTTGGAACACCACTCACAGAGTTGTAAAATGTTCTTGGGCGAATTGGTGTTGAAAATACTCGAATCGGGTGCTAACTTCATCTGCGTTTATCAAATATGGCACAATAGCTTCTACAATAGAGATCTTTCAGATATGAAACTGATTATCGGATCGCGAAACAATCGAAATCCTAGCCGTAAGGTAGAACACCTTCTTATATCGATAGGTCTATAACATTTTTTTTTCTATACTCCTTATATTGTCCTAACGATCAATTGTGTTTTGAATAAAAAACTTAAAAAAACGATCATTTGAACATTCTGTAATATATCAAATCAATCATTCAATAATTTTATATCACACAAAAAAGTATTAACACATACTTGTCAACAGTACTACGATAGAAAACATGCAAGAGATAGCTACCAACACGTGCTATGAGAAAACAATTCAATACGGTACAATCAGTTAACTTTTCTAAATGATCAACAGAAATAACATTGAAATATGAATCATGGCATGGATCGACTCACATCTACCCTTAAAATATACCGCCATTTTTTTACTTATTTTTCTCGGTGTGATCAATTGAGTTAAACGTTGCTGCTAAATGCGGCGATCAACATTAGATTATTGATCAGAAAATGACACTCCTTTAGAAACACATCCTGCGAGCTACTTGATTTCTTCTAACTTATGAATCAAAGAAATACGTATAAACTGATCTTCATACTATGAAATAGTCGATAGTAACTGTAGCCGTTTCTCACATGCATGCTGATATGCTTTATTTCAATGAATAGCTCAGGAGTACAGCGAATTTCTTGTATAATTCCGTTCATAAATTAAATAAGTTTGAATTTCTCTTATAGTGCCTGGAATGCAAGTTAGGATTTGAGTGGCTCTAGTATGAGCTGATTTTCATCAAATGCTTCAATCTCCGTTTGATTTTGTTGGCTGTTGTCTGCTTTGATAGCTTGACCAGTAATGATCATTTGCTGTAATGTTCAACAGACTCATACAAAGATGTAGTTAGGTCGCCGGAGACTCACCTCTGTGTTTTCGACTTGTATTTTATCTGCTAAACAGCAACAGAATACTTGGCGCGGCGATATAAACAGCGATGGATCAAGTTTGTCACTGTCCATAGTATGGCGATCTAAATGTATACGTAAAGTCTAATAATAGAGTCGTTAGTTACGCACCAAACACGATTGAACATGCCAAACCGACGATGAGCGTAACTGCAACACCAATAAATGAATACCACATGAATGAAATAGAATAGAGTGGCAGAAAAAAGTTGGTGAAAGTGCTGTTCGAACTAAAGTGAAGGCATGCTTTCATTTGAACAGCAATGAAATATATAAGTATACTTTGCATTAGATTTTACCAGGGGTGCTAGGGAAATATTTCCCCGGTTGAACGAAGAACATTCGACCGTCGATGTTGGTAATGCTGTTGTAGGCTGTTGATGAGCTGTTAGAGAAGCACCCACAACAATCCAAAGTTGAAAAACGAGAGCGATAAAGAATGCGATAAAGGCACTCTTTAGTAATGATATAATATGTATTTTAATATTGGAAAAATGGTAGCTAACGAGCACTCACCCGATTTTTTATACGAGGGAAAAAGAAGCCGGCTATAAAAATACCACATATTGGAGAAGACAAAATGCCAAAGATAGTAAAAACAATCTTGAAAACAATTTATTCATCAATTTCTTCTGGTTACCATTCTCAAAGATAGTCGACTCTGCACCTACCTTGGCAATATTGTTCAAGTAAGACATAATAAAAGCAAGCAGAACGATAAGAACGCCCAATATCAAAGCTGAAACATTAAGATTGGTAGTTAAATGAATGTTTATCATATACCTATTGATTTCTCTTTCACGTACATATATATTTCGAAATGATTGCTTGTTGTTTATCGGACAATGAATTATTTGGCACAATACTTTTGTATATATCTTCGACGATCACTGTAGCTATACTGTTTACACCGGACGAGATTGTACTATATGAATATAGATTATGTAGTTTCTATCAGTCAGCTATGATATTACTCAACTCACCTCAAGGATGCACTCATTATTGAGGCAATGAACAGACCTGTCAGACCTGGTATTTTACCGACGGTTTGAATAATGAATAGTGGATAAATCTGAGCAAAAACATAAAGATAATGAAAATCAACGATGTGTTATACTTGATCTAATTTAGTAATGAGTTTAGCTTGTATAGGATCGCAATCGTGATATTTCGTGTATATTATAAGACCGATGGTTGTACACGAAATCGTCATGAGACAGAACAGAATATAATAAATCCAATTGGTTCTAAAACATTCGGTTAAGACAAATGTATAATGAGTATTAGTGCAAAGGTATCTACAGCTTACTTTTGTGCTTCGCGTGTGCTTTTCACGCACATGAATCGTTGCGCTTGTGTCTGCATAAAACACAAGTTGGTCATACCCTGCAGCGTATCACTGATCATGATCGACCAAATGGTATATCGAACAGTCGGATTCAAGGTGATACTGTCGATATCAAAACATAAATAAACAGGTGTTTAGCTCAAAATTTATTATAAGCACAATCGAGCGACATACGTAAAGTTTAAGCGTTGGCCAGCGAGCGCTGTTCGATATACTTGTTTGAATCCTCCTACATCGATGAATCCTTAAAACAGCAAAACGTTGAATTAAAGCACGAGTCTCTCTTACCTAAAATAATCGAGAGAATCAGACCAGTGAACATAATACACGTTTGCACAACGTCCGTCCAAATCACTGCCTTCATACCACCCTTCGATTTGAAATGAGAACTTGTGTGAAACTACAAAAACTTGACGAGAGTGCTTACAATACTTGTGTAAAATGTGCAAATAAGTCCACAGGAAATAACAATAGTCCAAACTGAATGAAAAATCATCCGTCTTTAAACTAATACCTAAGACTTATAATCGAGCCCTCTCACCATGTAGCCCAGTAACTTGACTCAACACCAAACTTGGTCCGTAAAGAACTACGGAATTATACAACATCTGTAAGGAAATATTAACTATACAGTGTTGACCAAAAATGTAAGAACAGCGCATTTTAATGTGTTTTTTTTTAATATTTCTTTATTTGCTTCTATTGATAGTAGTTTATATGTGTAGAAATATGCGTTTAGTTGCGCTCTATCCAAAACTGAAGTCAGATTTCCTCATTCCGCATGCTAGGCTCCAGAAAATCCATTTTGATAAAAATTTCTATCTTTAAAATACGGTAAAAAAAAAGCTGTAAGCGCAATCCCTGGGGGATTAAAAATGTGAAATACGATATAGCTGTTACAACTGAATACCAAAAGGCACTTTAATTGTATCTGTTGTGGGATAGGTTCTCATTCCATTTGATGAGACTAATAAGTGTTACGTTTATCTCTTTTCTGTTATGTGACGTTCCCACGGTAATGTGTGTCACGATCTGTGAGGTTTGTCTGTAAGGGGCAGGGGAGGGCGGGGTGACAATTTCTACACTTAAAACTTTCAACACTTCTTTTAGATATGAATGTTAGAGGGTTCTGCATGACTTCCATTTATAGCAGCAAAAACATTAGTT